>CM062386.1:3000000-3378366 GCA_031310005.1 Dactylellina haptotyla | reverse complement strand
TTGTCTATTATCAACCTTGTACAATTAAATTTATTTTTTTTTTTTTTTTTTTTTTTTTTTTTATTTACTTTAAAAACGTAATAATATTATGATATTATCTTTATTTTTTATATCACTTTTTTATTTTCGCTATCATTTTAACACATTTTTCGTTTTTGTTTAAATATTATTTTTTCATTTTTATTTTTTTTTTGATCGATTTTATATTTTTCTTCAAAAAAGGAAAAAAAATTTCTTTTTTTGAATGTAAAAAAAAATTTCATTTTTTTATTGTGATTTTTGTTTATTTTTTTATCTTTTCATTCCATTTTTTGTTTTTATTTGTTATTGTATTTTATATTTGGTCTTGACTTTTTTTTGTTGTGTTAATTATTTGATTTTATTATTTCGTTTTTGTATTTAATATTTTTATTTTATAATTTTTATTTTAATTTTTTTTTTTTTTTTTTTTTAAATAATTTTCCCTTTTGCTTTTGTTGGATTTTTTATTTTTTTTTTTATTATGTGTTTTTTATAATCGTTTTCTATCTTCCATTTTTTTTAATTGTAATGTATTTTTTTTATGTTTTAAAATATTTTTATTTTTATTTTTTTGTTTATAATTATATTTTATATTTTATATTTTTATTTTATTTTTTTTTTTATTTTTATTTTTTTGTTTTTTATTTATAATTTATTTTTTATAATTTTTTTTTTCAATCAAATTATTTTTTTAATTACTTCTACTTTCCATCATATTGTATATGTAATCAAATTTATCTTCTATTATTATTTTTTTAATTAAATTTTTGCCCTTTTTATTGTAATATAGTTTTGTCCTTACATTTATAACAATTAAAAAAAAAAAAAAAAAAATATTATTGTAAATTTTTAAAAAATAAAATAAAAATTTTTAATTTTTATTTCTTATTTTTATTATATTTTTTTATTATCTTCTTAATTTTTTTATTTAAAAAAATAAATTCTACTATATATTAACCTCTACTAAAAACGCCTTGATTGTAAAAAAAATATAATAGAATTTTTATTTTAAATAAAATATTAAAACACTTAAAATAAATATATAACAAAACTTTTACTAAAAATATTAACAATATAAGAAATGATAATGCTTTTTCCCCCCCTTTTTTTCTTTTTTTTGTTATTACATCATTATGAACTCTCGACTAAATATATCTATTATATTAAATATATTTGTTATTTATAGTTTATATAATTGTTTACCCATTTTTTTTGTTAGCTAGTTTAAATAATCAAATTTCTTTTACCAAACAATCCCTATATGCTTTCGCAGTTATGCTTTGAACCTAATATTCAATATTCGACTATAAAAAATTATCGCCAGTAGCACCTACTTGAAATCACAATCCCTTTTTTTTTTTCTCTTCGAATTTACCTTACCACAGATGTTTACCAATAGCTTGTATATTCAACAGTAGCCCTAGTTGTTCGACCACTTAATTTGTTAATTTAGCTCCGCAATTGCGTCAAAGTTCCACTCCCACAATCTACTGCAGTATATTGTCTTATATCACCGCCAACTATCCCCCTTCTTACCCCTTAACCTACACACCACGCAATTTTTGGTTAATTGGTTGAGCATAAATCTTATCTGGTCTGACCCTGATGGTAGTGTCGCTCTCTATCTTTATATAATTGGGGCATTAATATTAATATTGTAAATACTGTTTTTGTAAATTTCCATTAGCCGCTATTCTCTTTTGGTATAATCCCCCTGCCATCCTGCTTTCACAATTAAATAATTATTATATGGGTTAATTTTTAATTTTACATAGTTTATTTTATTGTATTTGTTTAGAAATTTTAAAATAAATATTATTTGGTAGTCTTTTGCCTACACCATTTTATTTAAATATTATTTATTATATATTAAAAATTTTGTGTTTGTTATTTTTTTTAAATTTTTAACCAATTTTAGCTTTCACTTTTTTATTATTATAATCAATTGTGTTATTACCTTGTGTCATTTTGTTTTATTACTTTTCTATATATAGTTAATTAAATTATACAATATTTTGATATATATTGTTTTTATTATACCTGAGTAGTCTATATCATAATTAAAAACCATTGTTGTTATTAAAAAAATTTATTTTATTTGTTTTTATTTTTTTAGCACTAAGTCCTTTTCCATATCTATTATCTTGTTGTGGTAGCTTTCATAGTTTAGTATTTTTAATTTGGTTAGTGTAATGGTTTCCCTTTTCATCTGTATATATATTATAATTTTTTATTCCAATCAAAATTTTGTTATATGTTTTTTAATTAATTTGTACACCATTATAATAACCCACTTATTCCTGTAGTTTATTATATTTATATTTATATTTATATAAACATTTTTAATTTTGATGTATTAAATCGGCTTTTTGGTTAACCTTAGTATCCATTTAAACACCTATCTTATATACAGAGGTAATATCACTGTTGTAAATAGTGTAGGCACTTTCAGTACTACAATGTGGTATAAATTGTATATTATTTTCTAAAATATTTATTTGGTTACTACTATATGGTATTTATTAATGATTATATGGTTAAATAAATTACTAATCTTTAACACTAAAAAATAGTAGAAAAATATTTAAAATTGGTTTATCTTTTTTTATATTAAATTTATTATATTTTCTATTATTATAATTATTATTTGTTTAATTGTCGACTACTCGTTAGATTATTAAAGAACCATTTTTAATCTGATTTTTTTATATTGTTTGATGAGGTTTTTGGCTAGGCTGATGTATAATATTATTACAATTATTGTACCTTTCTAGTTTTATGTTGTTAGTAATATTTAGAGCAGGCTCTTACCTTTACCCATAAATAGGATTGTAATTGTTAACAACTATTGTTTTAAGACCACCATCATATTTTGGAATTATTTTATTAATTTAAAAATTTAGTAATCAAATTTCTTTTTGAAGATATTGTGCATTGTTATCTTCTAATCTAGCTTGTTGTTAGGGTTAATATTCATCCAATACCCCATGATAATAATTACACTATAGACATTAATTATTGTTTCAAGTTTTACTATTTTAAGTTTCATTATCGACTACTATTTCTTTGCAATATTGATTTGTGCGATTTTTGTTTTTAATTATTTTCATATTAGTATTTTTTTTTAAATGGTATTTTTTTTTTAATTATTAAAAATGTATAATTATTTTGGTTTTAAAATAATCTTACCTTTTATTATTGTGTAATTAATGTTGATTAAAAACTTTTATTATTTATATTTTTTAATGTTCCACTTCTTTTTTAGTTTAAATCCTAAGAATTAATATTATTCTTCGCTTATCTTGTTAAATAACTCCAGTAAATTGGATATTAGTTTAAACACCAAATTTGCCATTATACCATAATAATTTGTTTAACTATATGTGCTATAATTGGTTTATAGTGCCACTATCATCTAATCCACATTTTCACTTTTGATCTTATCTTCCTTATTTAATATAGGGTCTTCGCTGTTAAAATCTTTAAATTATTTATTTGTAAATTTATTGTAATGTATAATATTTTTACTGAATATTACTATGATATATTAATATGATTATATATTTAATTTAATATTTAAATTTTTCTTAATTATCTCTTTGAGTATTTTACACATGCGGTAGTTAAACCAATATTTACCTTTATTACTTTTTTAAAAATAATCCAATTTTGACCTATCTTTGCAATATATTTTATTTAAAATATTAATAAATGGTTTGATATATTATAAATATATTATTATTAGTTTTCTTACTTTTTTTAGTAGTGTTCTAAATATTATTTTTGTTTAATCAATTAATATTATTTTTTTATGGTATTGTAAAATAAACATAATCTTATTATTAATGGTAAAGATATTTTTATTTATTAAAAATCCATCTTAATAGTAAATATAATTGATCTTAGTATTTCTAATTGGTAAACTTCTTATAATATAGATTAGTGTAAATAATTTATCTAGGAAATTATTGATTAATTTATTATATTATTTAAAATTTAAATTTTTAAAAATCAATTATTTAAAATCACTTAATATATATAACTTAACATTCTCATTTATAAATAATTAATTTTATATAAATTGTACACCCTTTACCAACTTAGTAGGGTTATTAAGGTTGAGAAAGGTACTATTAATATTTTTAATTTTAAAAGTTATGTTATTATTGGTATAATCTAACTTTATAGCAAGTTTTTAATCTTTTAACTTAGTGAATAATAAATTCTACTATAAGATTTTATTTGCTTCTTTTATTAACATATGTATTATTTTTTTTAAACTGTTAATCATTATCAACCATCTCTTGAATTTAAGTTTAGTCTTCGTTTTCAAATCTGCTTATAGTAGATTTGTTTAATTAGGTATAAGTGTTATTTTCTTTAGATTATAAATTAAATTATTTAATATTAAGTTTATTGATATATAATTCTTGTTCATTAATTACTTTTATTTGTATTTCTAGTAATGTTCGACTATTAGAATAATTCATTTATCTTTTTTTATTATTAATAGCAAACTCAACTTTAGATTATCAATAGTGTTTTATAAAAATATCAACTGTAAGTAATATATTAAGCCTACTAGTACGATCATATAATTTTTAAACTTTTTAAACCACAGGCTACTCTTATCAATATTTAAAATCATAATAAAGTAAATCGTAAAATTGTGCCAACCGTTGTTAGTGAATTTTTATTTTAGAATGGTGATACTAAACTTAAAAATTCAATTAATAAGTTTTTCATTTAATTTCTCACCTTTCATTTTATTTTCCCTTAGAAGCCCATTTACAATTAATTTATCAATATTGTTTAAATATTTTTTAATTTTTTTACTAAAAATAACTCTATATTTATTAAACTGTTTTATTGGTGTTATATAGTATAGCTATAAATAGTATATAGTTAGTTTTTATTAATAACTAATATAATGTGTAAAATCTAAGTTGGATTTCATCTTTTATATTAATCTAAGTATATATTTTTTAGGCTTGGAACTCTTCTATTATTATCTCAAATCCTTATTAAAGATATTTAAATATTTAATTACTTACTTTAATATAATGTATATAATTGTATAAACCAATAGTAGGTTAATTTTAGTCAACTAATATTCTAATAGGGCGCCCATTTTAACTAACTCATCTAATTATAGACCCTTTAGATAGTTAATTTATTCTATTAAATTTATTTATAGCGTTTTTTCTTTTTTAATATTTTTCATTGTTATATTGGTTTAATTTCTCTTTTTTTATTAAATTAATTTAGTAAATAAAAAAATTATATCACCATATAAAATCACTTTTTTGGTTAATCCATTTAAAGTTAATTAACTTTTTTTTTTTTTCATTTTTAAGTTTAATACTTTATTAATTAAAAAATAGTAATAATTAAAGTTATTTATATTAAATATTAATTATATTTAAATTTTTTTAATTGGTGTTATAATTTTAATTATCTTATTAAATTACCTAAATTTTCGTTTTATTTTATACTTTATAATGTTATATTTTTTTGTTATATAATTATTTAAGAATTTGGTAGTATAGGTTCTATATGGGAAATATTTTATAATTTTTAATATTAATATTTCAAATTGATTATTAAATTACTTTACTATTTTTTTAAATTTATCAATTTTTTTTTTTTTTTATTTTTTTAACCATGGTAGTTTAATACTGGCCAATATTTTATTGTAAGTTTTCGTTAGTTTAAAATAATCGGCCAAATTACTTGGTATAATGGTGTAATCGCAAATTATACATACAATTTAGTGTAGTTTATTGTTGAACATGAGCGGGCAATCTATTGCAATCGATTCAAACAATAATATCAATTTAATTTTTAAATTTAAAAAAAAATAAAATAATTGAAAAAAATAATAGATATTTTAAAAGATAATATATTATAATATTATTATCAATAATTTCATATTTGATCTATAACATTTATAATAATATTATTTATTAATTTGTTTAACATCAAATTATATATTATAAATAAGTATATTAGATTTTATCTTCTATTTTTAAATTAAAAATTTATAATTTATACATATCCTATTTTTTTTTTTTTTATTTCTTTCTTTTTTATTTTTGATTAAAAAAAATAACTAGTGGTGGTGTTAATTTTATAACAATATTATAAATATTTTATAATAATAATTAATACCTTTTACAATATCATTTTTTTATAATTTATTAATATTATATATTTTATTAAAATTCTTATCTATATTAATTTATTATTTAAAATACTATAAATATAATTTAATTTACTTTATTTCTATATTAATATTTATTTTAATTATAAAAAATAATTATTTATAAAATCAATCTTATTATAATAATCATGGATTTACTTTTGTACTCTTTAATATTTTATAATTTTTATACCATTTCCATTCCATTCAAATTATAAATAACATTGATATATTTTACTTAATTGTCACTTTATTTTATATTATATTTTACAACTTTTGTTAAAATTTATTTTTTGGTTGGGATCTTTTCTAAAATTGTACTATATTATTAATGGTTATTTAATTTTTTCAATCAAATTAAATGTTTTTGCTATTTTTTTTTGATCCATTCTTTTCTCCATTATATTATTATTATTCCTAATACCTATAATTATTTTTTAAAGTTAATATGTTTTTTAAAATAATTTTTACCTCCATATTATATCATTAATAACGGTTTAATTATCAATTATTATTATTATCATATTACATTTATTATTTTATAATTATTTAATAATTGTTTTTTTATTAAAATATTTTTTAAAATAACTTCTATTTTAGTATAAAATTATTATATTATATTTATTAATTTTTTAATTGTTTAATTATCATCCTTTTATTAATTTTCTTTTAATAGCCATATTATATTATCAATGGCTATTATTTGATTTATTTTACTGTTGTATTCCATTATTTATCATCATATTATTATTATCATTTTTTTTTTTATTATTATATTATTGTTATTATTATTCTTTTTTTTATTATATTATTTTTGTTTTTTAATTAAGGCTTTCTCTAAAATGTTCACTTGTAGTTATATTATATTATTAGTAGTAATTTAACCTACCCCATTGCTATATTTTACTTGTTATTATTATATTGTTGTACTCTACTCACTGTTATCGTATTGTCATACTCTACTTTTTGTTGTTATATCATCTTTATTGTCGTTATATTTTATCTATTTGTTTTTTCATTGTGTGTATGATTTTCCCCATCATTGTACCATATCAATTTTTTTAAATTAATTTTTGATCATTAACTTCTTTCATTCCCAATTAGTATTATTAAATTAGAATTAAATCCATTATAAGGTTTTCCATCTTTTGTTTTTCATTTTTGTTTAATAATTTTTGTTTTCCATTTAAACACCATTATTTTATTTTTAATATAATTTATTATTTTGTTTATATTGATATCATTTTTGTTGTTAACGTTTGTTTAATATATTTTTATTATATATTTATTTAAAAATTTAATTGTTCTAAAAAGGTTTACCATATTAAATTTTTAATCCATCTTTCATCTTTCTACCATCCCCACCATTTCTCTATTTTATAAAATAACTATTTATCGTTTTTTTTTTTTATTATTGATTTTTATTACAATTTTTGTTGTAATCCCATATTTATATTATCGTGTCTCTTTATCTTCGTTTTTTTAATTTACATTTATTATTTTTTTTTTACATTAATTTTGGTTATATTATTATATTCTCGCTACTTTTCCTTCCTTTCCTTTTTTTTTTTTTTTTTTGTAAGTTCTTTAGTTTACGTCCTACCATATTCATTATTTGGTTAAAATTTCTACATCTATAATTAAAACTTTCCTTTGATAAACTTTAAATTACTTATATTATTCATCACCGTTATTCCATTCATATTCAGAAATTAATATTTATCAAAAAAAAATAAAAAATTAAAAATTAAAAATTAGAAAAATTGAAATCTTTATATTCATTCTTAATATCACCCTTAATTTAAATTTATTATTATTTTTTAAAAATATAAACACCAATTTTATTTTTTTTTTTTATTTTAAATTAAAAAAAATATTGTAAATCTAATGTATTCAAACCTTAAAAAATTTTAATTTAATTATTGAAAAAATATTTTAAAAATTTTTTTAAATTAAATATTAAAAATTAAAATTTTCAAAATTTTTAAAAAAAAATATAAAAAAAATTATTCCCTGTTGCTTAGTTCTAAATTTTTCTTGCTTTTATAATAATTGGAGTAATTATCCTCCAACTCCTCGTTTTAATTTTAATTGAAATACCATTTTAGTTGTTTAAAGATTTCCCATTTATAACCACATGAAACAAATGGTTTTTTTTTTTTTTTCCTTCTTTTCCTCCTCTTTTTTTTTCTTTTTTTTAATATTGGCATTGGTACCAGCATCTATAATATCAATGTCACTACTTAAGGTAATTGATAATTGGGAGTTGTTAGGCCCTTCTGTTTTGGTTAACTTTTTTTCTTTATTAATGTTGTTGTCATCATCAGTCAATTTATTAGTAGAACTTCCCAAATCAGATTCAGACTTAGACTTAAATTTAAAACTGTTATTAGGGCTGTTATTACTACTACTATTACTACTAATGATAATAGTAAATTTGGATTTAATAAACTCAAAGTTGTTGTTGTTATTGCTACTACTGATGGTGATGGTGGTGGGCTTGGTGGCGGCAATAATAGTAGCCATAGCCTTAATCTTCGACTTAGACACCATTCAAACACCACACTTAACCTTATTGCTTAGGCGGGAGACACTTAATTTAAAATAAATAAAAATATGCATAATAATACCCAAATATTATCTGCAGTTGTATAAATAATTGGCGTAGACGATTTCACTCTTTTCAAAAAAACCTTTACATAAGTTGAATGAACTTTTATTCAAAACGCAAATAGTATAAAAAATAAGGATTTTAATCCCAACCACTTAAACTAACTAAGTTATATAATTGAAGAAAAATATTAAAATCAGTGAGTCATATTTATGTTAGATTAAATTAAAGTTATGGTCAGATAACAACTCATAACCGAAACATATCTTTAATCATTCACTTAAAATCCAAATCACTTACTTTTTTTAACAAATATATTCCACTGGTGATGTTTAAGCCTAACGATATTAAAATTTGGGTGGAAAAAGATCTCTATTTTGTTTTTTTAATAGAAATTATTGGTCAAAAGCTTTTTAATCATCTAAGTATAGAGCCAGGTGATAGGCATAACAGCCATTTTAATTTTTTTAGTTAAAATGGTGGTAATCTTAGACACAATTGTTTAATACTTGGTACTAAGTATAATCTTACAACATTTAGTTAGGGGTTACTTGGTAAATATGGTTGGTGAAACTAATAAATAAAGTAGGCAAAATAATTAAAAAAATTAAAAGTGAGTATAACAATATTAGTTTTAATACTATAATTATAATTTTAGTGCTTATATGTAAATTATAATCTATTTTTACATATATAAAATTTTAATAATATTGTGGTTGTTGGTTATCCTATTATAATAATAGAACTATAGTTAAAAAATTGGGAGGTAGGTAGGTATAAATTATAGGAAAAAGAGTATATAGCTTGGCAAAAATGGCTGGAAAGTTGTTTATATACTATTGATAGTGGGTGCAAGAGAATTAACTTTAAAATATCTGTTACTGTTGAACATGGTAGTTGACCATTAGCAAATGTATTTGTTGATTTGGTGTCGTATCATGCTTGGTAATACAATCAGCTATCTGCCAAATCTACCAGGTTTAACAGTGTTTACTGTGTTCGCTCGGTACCGGACATTAATAGTAATATTGATGGCGTAGATAATAATAGTGGTAATATCAATAGGCATCACCAGATCTGGATTTTTAGTATTGACGAACTTGTCAATTACCAACCATACTGGGGTTGTAGTCTGGTCCTAGCTGGCTAGGTTAATGTGTTACCTTAATTGTTAATTGGGCAATTAGGTAGCCAACCATTCAATCAAAAATTAAATATGGTAATCTAACCTGTTAACCCAACCTATTAATTTAACTTTTTAATAAGGGATTTTAATTGGTAAAGGTCCAGTATCAATTTTTGATTTAATGGGGCGTTTGACTGCAATACATTTCCAAAAGCGGGAGGGTTACCCCGGTCCCGACCAATCACAAAATCGACACCGGGGGTCATCGACATTAAAACTACCGGTTAGTATAAGGTAATAAGGTGATAAACAAGATATTATTTAATTTTTATTAAATTTTATATATATATATATTTTAAATTAATATTTAAATTATTATTTGATTTTTTAAATATATATTATAATAATTATACAAATATAAATAATTAAAAAGAATATAGAAATAATTTATAAAAAAAACATAAAAATAATTTATAAAAAAAATATAAAAATAATTTATAAAAGGAATATGAAAATAGCTTATAAAAGGAATATAGAGATAACTTATAAAAAAAACATAAAAATAACTTATAAAAAGAATATAAAAATAATTTATAAAAAAAACACTTATGAAAGGAATATAAAAATAACTTATAAAAAAAATATAAAAATAGTTTATAAAAAAAAATATAGAAATAATTTATAAAAAGAATATTTATTTTTCTTACTTGATTTTGTGTTATTTTTTGATTTATAATAATGTTTATATTTTGCTAATTGTTATGCATAATAATCCTCCTGCCGCTTCGACTTTTGCTTGTAATTCTTCTCTTTGGGCCTTTGTTACATCTATATAGAAACTTATTTTAAAAAAAAAGAATAATATCACAAATTATAAATTTTAATAATATAAATATTTATACTTTATTTTATATTACACTATTTTAATTTTTATTATTATATTTTATATTTATAAATATATATTATTTTTAATATATTTACTTATAAAGCCTATATACCTATTTAATATACTATATTATAATATAATATAAATATTTATTTATTTATCTTTTAACTCAAATAAATAATATGAGAATTTTAAAAAACTCATCTACTTATATATTTTATTTATACAAATATATAAAAAGAATAAATTTTTTAAAAAAATATTTTATAATATTTATATATATAAGATTATTATTAAAATTAATAAAATATCTTAATTTTTATTAATTAATTTAAATATAATTTAATATATTTAATTATCTTTATTTTATTATTATTACATATTTTAGATAAACTATTTTCAATATTTTATAATTTTATACATATTTTTTATTAAGAAACTTAGGTATCTTAGGTAAAAAGAGAGTTTTGTATATCTTAGTATTGCATATTCGTATTGTTACATTGGGTAGCGTATAAAGTATAACAAATATATTATTTTTTTTATATATTTATAGATTTTTTAAATAATTTTTATATAATTATATAAAGATTGTTATTTTTTAAATTAATAATTAAAAAAAATAATTAAATTTTTAATATTATAATAAATATATAATTATCTAAATAAAATCAAATTTTAATAATTTCTATTATTTTTACAAGGGTTGTTAAGTTTATAAGGGTAGAGCGTATATTATTGTATATTAACTGTTATATATACTATTTAATAATAAATTTGGTAATGTTATATTTTTGTTTTAAAGGTAAAGTAGTAAAATTTGTAATTTTTATAAATAAAATAATAATTGTTGTTATTATTATAATTAATAAAATGATTTTTAATATAGTTGGAGGTTTTATTAAAATTTTTTTTATAAAATTATAAAAAATATAATCTACTTTTAATTATATATATAGATAAAATATAAATTATTTAAGTTAATTTTAATAATTATTATTATTTATTATAAGCTTATATTTTATTAGAAAAGTTATTATTATTTTATTTATATAAATATAGGGAATTAAATTTAAATAATAATATATAATATAATATATATAATAGTAAAAAAATTTTTGTAAATTAAAAATTTTATAATTATTAAAAATATAAATTTTAATATTTAATAAATATTAATAAATAAAAGCCTTCCAAAGATCTTAGGAAATAATACTAATAATATATAAAAATTTCAATTATAACAATATTATTAATTGTATATAAGTATGAACCTATAAAATTAATGTTTAATAATCTAAAATTATAATATATTAAGTCCACTCTATAGATATATATACAGAGCGGTACGGGCGAACCCGGCCTGTACGGCCTGACACGTAATCCTTACAATAATATATTTTTGAAAATAGAAAAATCACCCCAATTTTAATTGATTATAAAATCAATATTAAGAGCCGTTTATATTAAAACTACCAATTAAAATTTGTAATAATAATATAATATAATAATTTAAAAAATATTATTTTCTCCCTTTTATTTATATATAAAAAATATTTTATAATCTTTATCTCTCACTCATATACAAAAAACGCCTTATAATTCCCTAGCCTATAACTCTTAGGATAAGCTGACTAAATTACTTTTATTCCTATATTTCTATTTATATGGATTTATTAGCTGCTGAACTGAGATAATATGCTCTAGAGATTGTATTAACTTTAACTTACTGGAGACCACTCTCATTTTGGAATATTCTGAACTTGTATTTGCCATGCTTATCGTTAGCGAATCGAAAGTAGTCGTTGTCGCCGAATTTCAATGGGATTCCCGCAGCTTCTGTTCCAGGAGCCCCCTCGATTATCATTGCGAAGTCGGATGACGAAGAGCTCTTAACAGTAGCCGGGTCGATCTGGAACTTCAGCTGGACAGCTTCTTTTGGCAACCCCAGATTAGGATACGTGTTATAAATTGGGGTGGGCATAATATTCGAACTCCAGAGCTGCCTACAGACGCCTAGTCTGTTGTCGCCAGGGTTTGGTGGACGCGGGCTTTTTTGTGCGCCATCTGCGACACCAATGGTGTAGGTCGATGTTTCGTTGTCACGGAAGATGCGAAACGTCATGTCGGTGTTTGCAAAGTTATCGTTTGTGATATTTTCCCATACCTGCAGACCGGTATCAAAGTAGCTTTGAGGGGGTGGTTGGGTAAGTCTGACACCGTAGAGGAGGTTTTCGGCGGGATAAGGCTCACGATAAGCATCCCAAGCAACCCAGAGAGGCGCATTTTTCCGGTTATCTGGTAAGAATGCTTTGCCCCAGTTGGAGATTCTATAAGGAAGTATCGCATCCCCGTTCTTTTCAAGTTTGTTATCCCACTCGTTGATATAAGTTTGAATGATCCTTTGGCTCTTGGTAGCTATCTTTGCTCGCACTCCGTTTGGATCTCGATGCTGTTGCCATTTTAGCAACAGGAGCGCGTACCCGAGCCCGGTTTGGTAGTACAAAGAGAGTGATTTGGTGGCCTTGTATGCATCTACGGGATCAACGGCCCGAGTCATGATTTCCTTCCATTTCAGCTGCAACACCGATTCCGATGAAACATTGCTCTCGATGACCACGTCGTTGATGAACTGCGCAGCCGCTAACGCCCTTTCATCTATATCTTGGCAAAGGTTTGCGATTACCTATTCAAGGTCATCTGAATTGGAGGCTCCCTTGTTCTCGACGCTTGCGAACAGCCGCAATCGGGTGAGCAAACTCACCAAATCCTCCATCTTGGATTTTGGGACGTTGGTCGCGACGGTTACCCCGAGTTTGGCGATGGCACGCTCAGACATTACTTCAAGTTTCGTCGATTCGGCTTCCACTTTGTGTAGTTCATCGTCAACATTTTGTTGATTATCTCCATTGAGATAGTCTTCAATTTTGGCTACTATCTCATCTGCAATAAAAGCGGCACCAAAGCTAGCAAGCGCGCTCATTATAGTAATTATGGATATGGTATGTAAAAGGTGGAATAGTATAGATTTCTGTAGGAAAGTATCTTGTGCCTTGAAGATAGTGATGGAGTCTAGAAGTGGTTGCTGTTGCTCAACTTGATCTGGATATGGTGAAACCATGACCTTTATATAAGTTTAAATGGCTTGCATCTCAGCTAGGACTCTCAGCTATGGCTTTCTATCTTCTGAGTTCGCATTGATCTCGCCGACTTTTGAGCTGGACCATAACTGTATGCAGCTTCGGTGGCGATATCACATCAAAAAAGCTGCAAGAGAAACAGCGAGTACAGCCTGGCCCCAACCTCTTTGGTCAGCGTATCTTCCGGGCCCAGTCCTTCTGGTGATAGAAGAACTAAGTCACCCATCGATGCACCCGAGACGCTATCGCTCTAGCTATGACCAATCATCTTTCACTAGAGCCGACGCCTCTCTTGTCTTTGAGTTCATATTTGGGGGAATTGCCACCCTTAAGTGGTCTAGAAAGACATCAGGCATCTCTAAATGCCACTCGGCGCCCAAGAGCTGCTAAAAAGTGGTTGATGATTGGCCTCGCGCTTCGGAATGTGGCGGTTTGATGTACTCTTTTGAATATTTGTGGATATGAGCTGGCACTCAGCTTCATGCGTATAGAGAAACCGGCAGCACCATGGACAAAAGAACCGACCCGTCAAGGCCAGATGTCAGCCATAGCACTTGTTCTGGTCATATCTAGCCTAGCCGTATTTCATAGAGAGCGTTTTCATCCTCGAAAAAACCCAAAACGACGCCTGTTCTGGATCTGCGCCCGTTGAGAAATTTCTCGCTGTGGCTTTTAGCGACAACCAAATATCCAATGATCAGGCCTGTACCATAACAAGGAAGGGGTTAGCGTTAGTTGGGCGCAGCCTAATCCGTGTTGTTGAGCGCCCTCAGGAGGCGGCTGCAGAAATTTTTCCTCCATGCTTCATCACAATCAGCTGGATTGGGTCTGTGTCGCCCGGGCTGAGGACTTGGAGCTCAGGTCCAAGCATGACAAATGCGGGAGCTCGGGAGCATCCGTTGAAAGTTGTCTATTCCGACCCTCCTTATTACCTGTTCATGTATATCGGGCGCACGCACTCCATAGCAGATGCCAGGTATTCCCGTTCCAAAATGCGTTTTCTGAATGAACCACCAGCCATATTAGGCACGCAAATATCACAACAACACGCCCCGTTGTATCGTTCGGCGTTAGACGCCTGCCAATTGCCGGTGGACGAAAATGGGGTGTCGGCTTTTGCCTAGCTAGAAGCGGAACGCGAAGGTGCTAGTGCGAAGATTATTGAAATTGATCACGTTAAGAACCGGAACCCAACAATATTTTTACAATAGTTGCCGATTGTGGATTGACATTTGGATGGTTAAAGAAGTGCTTTAGTACTAACGAGGCTGCGTGCGCATTGCCGAAATCTGGAAGCAACACGACACATATTCGGAACATGAAAAGTCAACGCCATCGATAATCTCGGCTATTGGAGGTTCTGAACAACAAGAAGGACGAGAAGAAGAAAAATATCTTTATCTTACAAGGTCTAACTCAACACAAGTTTTAGGGATATCGATATCAAGTTATAATTCATTTAAGAATTTGGTTTACGATACTGTATACATGAGCTGTTGAAACAGAATATTAAGTGTTAGTCTGAGAGAGTTAGCTTCGCAATACAAGGTAGGCACAGCCACCAGAGTATGTGTTGCACTTCGTTCCCAGACTCTAGTACCCGGTAAGAATAAGTAGCGGCTAAGACGTAACTCTTCTATCCAAGATATCTGGGTTCTCAGAATTGGAAGTATGTATACGTGGCGAGCTATCAAAGATAGCCTCACAGAGTGTGTAACAACAACCAAGTCCGATGGATAGCTAAGGTATTGAATTATATTTGAGTTGACCGATGAAGATACTAAATCTTCATCAGTCTTGAGCTATTTGCTGGCGCACGTGTAGCTGACAGGAGAGAGTAGCAACCTCTACCCGTCTGCATTCATGACAAGAATTCGCCTTATCGCCACAACCCTGGCTCCAACCCGCACCATTTCGTCCAATATATCTTGGAAGTCAATACCCAAGGCGCTGGTTACAACTGCCAAGCGGGGCCAACACTCTATTTGTTCTTTTCTGCCGGTAGTCTCCTTGTTCCCAGCCCAAATTTGGGCCTGGCGACGAATGAAACGGTGCAAAGATAATATTAAAGCACAATAATCCTCAGCCACCTTCTGAAGTTGGTTTGTAATGGCTCGGAAAGATATTCGTTTTCCATGTATAAATTTATTGAATAAACCCTGGGAGAATTTGAGATGCAGAGTGCCTATATAAAGCGCATCTACTCCCTTTCTTTTAGGTTCTTTTATTTCTACATCTTAATTTGTGCTCAAACCCAGCCTATTTGCTCTCTATATTACTTATCTTATTTTGTTAGTTTAGCATAGCATTACAACCGCTCATCATGACTTATAAATGTAACTCCTATAAGCCAAAGCAACAATCCCCAGCAAATTTATTACAAGAACAATGCCTACTTTGATGGAGGTTCGTCCGCCTTGGAAGATTGCCGCGTTTATGGGAATACTGGTCCTAGGCCTTGCATTGAGGCATCAGAACGCATTGTATCGGGGCTTCAATATGGCAAGGTAGGTGTGTGCACCGGCTTCAGGATGAGTAAGTCCGACCGTACTAATATGTGATAACATCCCTCAAATTTTTTCGTACTGCGCTCAACTGAAAGTGGAGTGTCAAATCGAACTCTGATCTGTTTCCCAGATAAGGGGTCAAAAAAAGAGTTGTCAACTCAGCGTTCGGTTAGGGTTTTCTTAGAACACGAGAAATCTAAGCTGAGGCTGCTAGAAATGTTTTGAAATTGGTTTGCATGGAATCTACCACGATAGAGTTGACTTTGTGAAGGTCAGAGGGCTAGAAAAACTTGAATAATCAATCCTCTCAACTGGACTTGGCCCTCTATCTACATAATTCTGGCAACATATACACTTGCAACCTGCACGGCCCCTGCCTACCTTACTAACATCGCGATATTTAAAAGGTTACAGGGAAAAAACGACCTAACTCCAGGTTAAGAATGTCGAGATTAGCCTTTGTCGTGGTGAGTCTTGATGACTCCCTTGAAGTTAAACTGTATGCCAGTGGATACATCACTATGGTGTTCAAAACGTTGAACCGCTTTTGAGTTTTTCATCTGGAAGCCATCCATCCTTTTCGGTTTGGTTCCGCAGCGCCGTTACAGGCAATCACCTGTAATGCAAAAGCGGAGGGGTCCATATTTGCCTACCATACGAGATTTAAGATAGGTGGTTTGTTAAAAAGAGGTACCTGTATCCTAGCTGATATTACTGATTTCCCGCCTCCCCATCCTAGCTTAGTTAGCCCATATAAAAGAAGGTTGCTCTATCAAAACTAAGTTCCAGTTCCGTAAATATTGGCATGGAATCCTTGGATCTCTTTTCTGCTATTTGTACGCGTACGGAAACAGCTTGCTGGACTTCGCATCTGTCTGGTGTTGCGCCAAGATCCAGATAGACGCCAGAGTGTCGAACAAGACAGCCAGAACCCAACTAAAGACCAGTTGATCAGAATTCTCAAACGACTTTACCAGTTTTAAAAGTTTTTTTTTATAATATTAGAATTACAGAATTTATTAGTCTTCAACAAACTTGATGAGAATGAGAATGGTATTAAAATGTTGGCAATTCATTGCTGCTATAGACAAAAGGATATGGGCGTCTTGAAATCCCAGAAGCAACTTTAATTATTAAATTACTGAGCACCATCTTGGTTAGAGGTGATGACTGGCAAAGCTTGGCCACTCGCCACTTTATCATTGGCTTTAATCTCCTTTGGCGCAACCAACTTCTTGATCTTGCCAAAGACCTGGTCTGCAGTAATGTCTTTTTCGTAGCAAAGGTCTTTGATTGGCCACATCTTAACCAAAGACTCGGGCTCGTAGTGACCGACGTCAACCCAGCTGAGAAGTCCAGTTCCCTTGAGAGCATGGAACTCCATTTTGAGACCAACACTTGCGGAGGCGCTAACACCGAATTTCATCGCCTTGGTTGGCTTATTGTCAGTTGTTGGAGTAGCTCTGGCCACTACGTTACGCATCCTGAGTGGCTTCTGATTTCCAGGAGTGGGGGCCTTCTTAACAGGGCAGAATTCAGTGACTTGGGTGGAAGCAATAGCCTTCACCCCGTACTCGAGTCTTGGAACCCAGACAGTGACATCAGCGCCGAGAGAAGTTCCCAACGCTTGAGCCTTAACACCGACGGAGGCTAAGATACCGGCAACACCTTTAATTTCGACCTTGGCATCGGCGTAAACATCCCATTTGATCTCAGGCTTCCATTTGCTCGCCGGAGGAACACTCTTGTTGATATTGAGGAGATCGAGACTCAGGGTATCGTCAGGGATTTCCGCCTCGACTTTAGCACCGACCAAGAACTTGCCGGTTGCCTTGAACTCCTTGTAGACCTCTAGATCGAATTGCGGGCCGAAACTAACGAATCCAAGAATAGTGATTGGCGTGAATGGAATAGTAAGAATCGTTTTTTTCCATGGCTTGGCGGTGGTTTCGAGATTGAGGGAAGACTCCACTGCAACCGTAGCCTTGACACCTCGAGTGGTGATTGCCACATTGGCAACCGAGGGCCCGGAAAGCCATGGTTTGTGGATATGAGCGCTGATCAATAATTCGCCCTTAGTGTGACACTCGACGCAATCGATTGAGAATTCGCCTTTAATACCAAGTGGTGTGATATTAGCCTTTTCTTTCTTGAAGATGTTGAATTCCTTTTTTACAAATTTTTCTGAATCCATAGGGAAAGGCCATTCCTCGTCCTTATCTATGAGGCCTCTGGCGACTTTCTTTCCGCCAGGCGTAGCGACTTTGCCACTGGCTGGTAGTGCCTTTTGTCCTCCGTTAGTAGCATCGATTGCCTTCTGGGGCACAGTCGCACCGATGCGAATATCAATGTCTCCAACTGCTTCCCATTTTACCTTTTTAATATCGAGTTTCATCGACAAGGGCTTTCCTGGTTTAGGTGTAATCTTGTGCACCATGAACGGGTCCTGATGAACGATGTCCATGTTGTTAGGATCAGGATACAACAAGACCATAAAGAAGTAATCTCCCTGCTTTCCATCCTCCCACGCCCAAATCTGCTTTGCTGCCTTCATATCAGCTTCCGTCTTGAATTCGACGCCGATCCATGCGAATTTAGGACCTTGCTGAATATCCCTGAGATAGGGTCGAAATTCTTCAAGTTCAACCAAAGGATGATCTTTGCTGACGATTTGAATGTCGACAGTCGAACCCTTAGAAACTGTTTATACTAATAGGTTAGAAAGTGGCTTTTTGCGATGATAACGGCAGCAATGATAAAAGACTTACATTTATCCCCAGGGATGCCATAGTTAAGATCTAGCTTCTTACTACCCAGAGCTTGTTTTATGGCTTCAGCTCTCTTTACAACACCTGTCTTCTTCTTCTTTGGAATTGGTTTCAGGACTTTATACCCTGCTGGGATAACGCTGCCGTCGCTGAGCTTGATGCTGGGTCCAGGAGCGGTCTTGGCTGAAGCGGCCTTCACTGGCCCAGATGCAGGGACGGAGCCTCCTTTGACGCCATTGGCAGGTGCAGCACCAGCTGGAAGAAGTGGACCGGCAACCGTGGACTGGATAAGTCCATAGGCAACAATAACAGAGAGAAGTAGAGATTTCGACCACATCTTTATTTGGGTATTAAAAATGAAGCTAGAAGATACTCTTGCCAAAAGAAATATAAAGTGCAGCAAGCAAAATTTGGCGTGAAGAATCAAAAACCCGGCCCAGCCAGATTGCAATGAAAAGAAAGTAAACGAAAGAAAAAGTAACTACTTCCTAGATCAACTAGGTAGTAGAACGAGGAATGAATGGATTGGTGATAGAGAAAGAAACAGATCTTTCGGTGCGGATGTACGGCCAATATATAGGACCCGAGTCCACTATCTTAAGTCACGGCGTAGGTAAGGTACACTTCGGTCCTTCATTCTACGGAGAATATACCACTGCCGTTTCCAGCGAGACCAATGCTAAAAAGGTTGCTATTCACCACACAAAAGTACCAACGAGCGAGAAATCACGCTAGTGCGCATACTGTGCCACATGGTACTACCCAGGGGGCTGGGTTGGTGTCACACCAGATGGAATTCTAGCGAGTGGTCCGAACAATTTGTTCTTCGGTTCGTCATATTGTTTCGAGGTGTAAGGCATTGTGACATTAGTGTGACAGGAAGAGAGACGCACCAGCCACCCACAAGCGAGTAAAGCGGCGTTAGGATAATAGAACCAGAGTCGAATCTCTCAGCCCCGGTTGCTTTCGGAATGCCGAAATAAACTATCGAACCCGAACGGCCAGGATGCAAGCACAGTCTCGGATCATGCGGGTTACTGGAAAGGTTGGTTCGTATCACCACTATAGAGTATGCCCTCGCTTATTCGTTGCTAAAGTTTGGGATATTGAATTCTATAAAGTACAATATTGCGCCTGCTTCCTACCATTTTGCTCGACTTTGTCAGCATTTACGAAACGTAATATAAAACTCACCGAGTTCACAGCTTAAAACGAAAGCATTGGTGGACGTACCCGTTCTAGAAGCATCCTATACTGACCCGTTTGAGTATGCAGATAGCTTTCGAAGCGAATATTCGCGTGCATGAAACCAATGAGTCCTAGTGCGTTGCACTATGCCCGAATGACTTCGAAACCGCAGGTTTGAGCTTGCTTCGGAACTCGGGATATCACCAACTTTGCATAGGCTAGTACTTTTAAATTTTGTGAGTTTATGTCATCAGCATCTACTCAGGGCAGAGCATTTAGATTGACTTTTGCGTACATATATAGCCCCAAGGAAAGGTCTTGTGTATGAAGCCAATAGCTGCATGCTAACATTTTCAGAACTCTGGCGAGTTCTTGCCACATATCCTGAGTCTAATATACAAACAATATCTATTTTACAAATATCTTTAAGCACCCTTTGTATCTGGACGTGTTCTGCAGCTTTAAAGCTTTTCAATATTATACCGCTTATATTCCAATTTTTAACCCGCTCGGGGGCTTCCGAGCTCATATTTCCTACTTTAGCGATTTAGTGTTACACCGTTTCCGTTCCTAAGTTAATATCCTTCCGAGACTACCGAGGCGGAAACATGAAGGCTATTGGTGAGTGGCTTCGCGGACGATACATAAAACTCAATTACACTAATTATAGCTGGTATAGGATCTTTGAGACATGTAGTTCCCCATCAGGTTAGAAGAGGTATTAACTTGGGCTGCGACGTCTCGAGTATATGACCCAATCTTGTCGGTACTGACGTGCCATTGCCGTATTAGCGCATTTTGAATGGAAGCACGCTAACCAAAAGAAATCCCATAGAAAGATTCTAATTTTGCTATTATATATACATCTACCCGATTTCTCTGCATATCCGCATAAACCTTCGGGATATGCGCCTTTGCAGTTCGACTGTTGGTTACTGAGTTTAGGAAGCCAAGGCACCCAGATGTGGGGATAGCTATCTAAACACAGGCTAAGTCTCTGAGGGGGCGAGTCTCCTTTACACCGAGTTGATGCGTCAGTGAGATCTTATTGAGTGATAATTTCAAAAATATGTCCTTAAGTATACACCAGGACTCTCTTTCCTGGATTGTGCGACGATATTTCAAAGATGAGAAAATCAATAGCATAAGGTGAATAAATCTGTTAAAGAACTTAATATCATGAAGTTTCTACAACAGGTGCAAGCCTTCTACTTTTAAACTAGAGGACAGAACACAAATCCGTAGTGTACAAGACTGTCCGTAGTGGTGCAATTCTCTAGACTTGATAACTTGGGATATGACAACACAAAAATCGCCCACGACCGGGATAAGGCTGTAGGTATTCACACCCAGATGCCAAGCTCTGATTCCCCATATTGATATAATTGATGAGCTGAAGTTTTTGAAGTCCAGACTCGAACGAGATCATCTTGATCCCTGTTTTCTCTACGCCAAGTGCCTTGGAAACTTATCCAAACAAAAATCCTCCACTTATCGCACCTACATGCTTTTGAACTGATATCAGTCATGGAGATAGTCGAGCGCCAAAAGTAAATCTTTAATGAATTTTGAAGGTGTGTGCAGCACTTCAACCCGCCACTGTGCCGCTTTTTTATTGTACTGCTGTTGCGGGTGCCCATAAAAGCCCGCCCGTATCATACTGGTTGAAAATAAGGGTGGGATTTTCTTGGCGCCTTCCCTTTCCTGGCTAGAACCGACGGTTTCGGCCAAAAAGGTGGCGATTGCTATGTGCTATCTGCGTGAGGATAGCATCTAGCTGATCACGTGGATTAGATACACAAGGTTTCAACCTTGAATTTTTAGGGTCTTGATGAAGTTAGAATACCTTTTCTAGAGACTTAGAGCTACGAATTAGAGCTCTTATATCGAATTCGGACCGTAAGAAAGCAATGAATTAGGCAGGTGTGGTAGCATGGCTATTACGAGAGTCTAACATTAAGTCCCAATCATCCAGGCCTGCTTTTAGTTTCTCATATCATACCCATTCCAATCCATGCTATTCATTTATCAAAATTTTCGTTTTAAACGCATTAATACTTTATCATATTTCGATAGTCGCGGAATTCAACTCCAGTCGGTCAGGTTGGGGTGCGCAGATACTACACGAGAGGCTGAAGATCGCTACAGGCCTGTTTAGAGATATTGCAACAGCCCTTAGCTAAACATATCGTGATTTTTTGAGGCTTAAGGCACCTGCATCCATATTCATCTTTTGCCTCCACCAGCTCTATATGACAAGGACATGCCTGAATTCTGTCGAATCGTCTGTCGGTACTTGCAGTTCGGCAACACTTACAAGCGGCGTAAACCAGATATACTACAAAGCTCTCAAGTAACTAACCGCTAAATAGATACGGAGATTGATTTATTCTATCATAACCGGAATTTGCAAGACTTTTTACTTTTTATGAATACCACAAGTCGTTTATACGACGGAAATATTAAGCTCATATGATCACATGAGGATTCAATAATACTACCGTAGAAATTCCGTCGGGCTTGTGGGGTTGCTGATGCATATCGAGATGGAGAAAAGGATTTTGATATACCTAATTTTAACAAGAGAATAGCTTTAGGGTCAGCAGTCATGAAAGGACTGGCAATGGAGGCATCGATAGAAATAGGTGTAGGATAAGCCGATGTGAGATGAGTGTATTAGCATTGGGAGCGCGCTATGGCTCTGCAAGTCAACTCCACAAGCTCCCTTCGTTACAGGCGCATTTCATCAACACGGTTATGCATAATGTCTTGCAAGCCGAATTACAACATCAGGAAGTCTAGAGGAACTTGTGCTGCGCTGAAACCAAGCCCTAAACTGTGTTAGTGGGTCCCGGAATGTGGTAATACCTGGGCGGGACATCAAAGTCGAGTGCCAGTATAGTTGAGGATCGAAATTCTATCTGAAAAATACAGAGATACGGTTGTGAAAGCTTTGTTACGTTACTTTCGCGGCAAAAAAGGCTTTTCTTTGAGTTTAAGGCAAGGTCGTGTCCATCAAAACCCGAGGCTCAGTTGAACACTCGGTTTTCAATATAAGCCAAGGTCAGACCTTTCTCGGAGAGTCCGCAACTTGAGAGGAACAATTGGAAGGTTGTAGGCGACATTGTGATACTGAATACTGAGAAATCATACTCTACTGTTTGGCCTCGGGCCGCCAGCTACGAGATTATAGAGCCGCCACGCTGAGGGCTATCGTGAGCCCACATCTTTTTCTGGTTAAGCCAGAGTCCAGCAGCGCAAATGTCTAGGCTCAACTGCCGCCGAACCCAAGTTTAGCATGCTACCGCCGCATTCTCATTTGTGCACATTCACTTAATGGTAAGTCGCCTACGGAAGAATAAAGCGTTGAAGATATTATAATTAAATTAAGCACTACCTAATTTATGGCTTTGTACCAAAAAAGATGATCTAAAATGGGGGTGGATCAGCCCAACCTCCGCAAGGGAAAACAGAATCGTCAAGACAGTAATCAGTATGATATATTTTTGCAGTAATGATTGATTCGACTTGTCCCGGGGTGGTGTTGGACACAAAATCCGGCTTTCTCAGAGTCATCTGAGTCCATGAAGTACCTAAGTCCATTCTCTGAGTAAGTTTGTTATAAACCACGCCGTCGACAGTGCAAGAGCAGCTCAGGATCCGGTCCACTCCCCAGTCGCAGTAAATTTCTCTTCCGGCCACGAAGAACCCTCCCCTAGTCTGAAGTGACATTGCGCCTACAATAGGGTCGCCAGTTGCGTCATCGATAGTCGGTGAGCAGTACGCAAGCGATTTGATACCGCCCCAAGAGGAGTAGATTCTTCCGTCAGGCAGACGAATCAGGGGGATTATCCCGAAGGGGATCGTACTTGGTAGAGAATCGAACTGATATTTAGTATCCAGATATAACGGTGTGCCTGCAGCCCATTGGCCGGCAGGATCACCGCCTTCGATGATAGCAACTCCAAACAGAGTGCCTGCAGCGGCTGTGCCTGCTTCAGTTTCGGTTGCGACTTCAGTAGCTGTTGTGGTATAGGTGTTTGTTGTTACTATTTCTGACATTGTGGTGTAGTCAGTAGTGGTGACATACACGGTGACGGTGAGGGTTGGAGTCGCCGCTGTTTCGATGCTCGCGGGGACACCAAAGCAAGAGCATGCGCTAGCGTATCGTGCTCCGCTGGTACAGGCAGTAGCGTATGTCGGTAAGGGGCTTGTGTCACGAGCGCGAAGGTCTCGTGGTACCATGGCGGTGCTCCAAGGGTCTTCGCCCGATGCTCTGGCTATGGTTGTAGAACCTGCTGTGACGGTTGTTGTGATAGTTGCTGTATTAGTCTTGGTCTCATCGGCAGTAACAGGCAATATAACCCATTGAGTTTCGGCGACTGTGCCTGTGGCAGAAACGACACTGCAAACCGCACTGTTAGCTAAACGCGTTATTCCTTGTATCTATGTCGGACATAGTTTAGGCGAATATCGAGGCGAGTCTGGAGAAATACAGATACCGCTATTTCAACAAAATACATTAAGAACCGAAATACTCACACGGTAGTTGGCGTTACAGTTTTCCAGATATAATCACGACAATCCGTCGACACCTTTTCATTGCTCTTGCTAGCAAGACCTCTCAGCGCTACAATCAAGGTTTGTCAAAGTTAGCGGTGATTGCGAAGATCGAGCGAAAGTCTTGTGCAACGAACCTCGGAGGCAGTTATCCGCATAACAGGCTGTGGGGTTGAGAGTAGCAGCTACCTGCTGGATCGCAGGGTTAAGCGCTGTAATGAGAAGGAGACTTCGCGGGGAGAACATCATGAATGAAGATGATATCTGATCACGAGAATAACCTGCCCCAAATCATGGCAGACAACGCTCCTTTTATCTTCACTCAGGGTAGCATTGCGACTATATCCTGACCTGCTTTTTCTTATACCTACTTCAATTCTGAGAGCCATGACTGCGTCCTGGTACCCATGCGCACAGACCCACTGTGATGTTCAGAAGCTCCGTCTCCGGAAGGGCAATTAAGATGCGCTAAGCTATAGCGAGCTATGTTTTCGCACTCGCAATTATAACGCGGACAGGGTTCATCACGAGCTAGCAAAAATCATTAACGGTTCATCCGTAGATAGCCCATAATGGGAGTACTACTGTAGAGAGCTTTATTCAGCCTAGAAGATAAATACAGGTAACCAACTTCCAACAGTCAACAATATGCCTTGCACGTCAACGTATAACTTTCTTAGTCATATATTCGCGAAGAGTGGTGATGTAACTCTTCAATTATGACAGGCGCCCCATCGACCTATTTGGGATGTGGAGGATCGAAAACTCGAACGCGAACCTACCAATATCACACGAGAGTGCATATTCACTCTGTGGCGCATAATCCCTGCAGAATTCTGGTATTACTACTAGCGGTAATAATTAAAGGGACAAAAGCGGGTACAACGGTCGCCGGGCAGCCCGTCCATTTGTTTGTTGCCCAAAGGTGAAACAGCGAGCTAACAGTCTAAGACTGTCCAACTGCGGAATTCGCTTGGCTTTCATTCAGCTCTTTCCTCACACCTCTACCTTAGCAAGCTTGGGAGGAAACTGGAGGGAGCTCCCAGTCTGTTATTCTTAACAATTTACAGGCATCAAGTTACACATCACGCAAACACTGTTCGGATAGACTGGAAGATGGGACACTATCACATCCTGGCTTAGTATTTGAGTGAAAATTACAGCTGATAAGAAAAAAGGTTTAAATTCGAAATTTTTGTACAAGTGAAGCCCGCGTGTTGATGGGCATTAAATCTTCAAAACCACTGCCTTGCTAAGGCTCTCCACTGTTGTAGTCTTCTTGAGTAACTCTAAAAATGGGATATCGACTTTGAAATTCTGATAGAACCAGGAACGGAACTCTGCGGCAATCATGCTGTCCATACCATACCCATCGAGAGGCTTTGTGATATTGACCTTGTCGACGGGTACCAGAACCAAATCACCAAATCGTCTCGCAACACATGCTGTCAAAGCGTCGATACGAGAAATGCCAGCCTCCATCGCCTTTGTGATTTCGCTCGGTAGGTTCCCATCCTGCAATACTGTCACTGAGCCTTCTTGCTCGTAGATTGCCCTTGCTAGTATAGCAGCTCTCGAGCTCTTGAGGACGGGGTTGCTGCCCCCGAAGCCTTGCTTGCGGATCTTTAGCATCCCAAAGGGCTCTAGTCCGGTCAACACATGAGCTGATGCGGCAGCGTCGTAAGAGCTTGGGATTTGCATCGATCGCGTCAAGCTGATGTCGATGATTGATAGCATTTCGCTTTCGCTGATTTGCTGGATCCCTTTGCGAAGGAGGAGCTGCTCAATGTCTGGGTTTTCATGGAGATAGCCCACCTCTGATATCATGCCCAATCCAACCGAAGTAGCAGGGAGACCTTGCGAACGACGGTAGCCTATGTATCGGAATTAGTCAAGTCTTTATATCCCGTTGATTTCGATGTGGTTACTTACGAGCAAAGTTGTCCAAGAAGTAATTTGCAGCGCAGTAGTTACCCTCCGTCGCAGTCCCGACGCTACCGGAGATGGAACTCGTGAGCAAGAAAAAGTCGAGATGTTCATCCTTGCCTTTGAGCGCTTCGTGGATATTCCAGGTTCCGCGAACCTTGGGGTCGATACCAGTATGCCAGTATTTGTTGGGCATCGCACTAAACAGTGCATGCTATCAAAACGTCAGCAGCGTACACACACGCATAGTTGGACACCTTGCTTGCGCAAACACAAATCCAAAATCTTGGTGTGGGTTGCGGAGCGGGCTGGCAATGAGATTAGATGGTTGGGTACTTACATTTAGACCCATAGCAGCTTGTACCACTCCGCCGATTGGGCTTTCAGCCGCTTCGACCATCTTCTGGACATCTGTGGCAGAAGCTACATCCCCTCGCACGACCTTGCATTCTGCACCAAGGCCGGTCAAATCTTCGACAAGTCGACGTGCAGCTTCCTTGTCAAGACCCGATCGTCCGAGGAAAACGAACTTTCGGGCTCCTCTCTCCATCATCCATTTTGACAGGCTCCTGCCGAGCCCTCCCAGACAACCAATCATCAGATAACTCTTGTTGCCTGCGAAGTTTGTGGCGTATCTGAAGACTTTAACCTCGAGAATCGAGTCTGGTCGTTCTAAGTTGACAGAAATCTTTCCAATCCTGTTCCTAGAACCGAACCGCCTCAACGCGTTTGGCAAATCTTCGACATCGAAACTCTCAAACGGGAGCCTTTTCAATTTATTTTCTCGGTAGAGTTCGATGGAGTTCCTCATCAAACTCGCCCAGGTCTTGTGGTGTGCTGGGTTAGTGGAGTTGTAGAGTTCGCTCAAGTCGAAGGCAGAGTATGTTGCATTGTTCAGGAACTGCCCCATCTCCAACTGACCACATTCCGACAGGTCCCTCTTACCAATCTCAATAAACCTCCCAAAGGACCCGCAACATCTCCAACTTGCGTGTAATAGATCCCCAGTCAGGGAATTGAGTACTACGTCAACTCCCGCGCCGTTCGTCGCCTCCATCAACTGGGACTCAAAAGAAGTGTCTCGAGAGCTAAATATATTCTCGGGCTTCACGTTAAAGTTATCGACGAGATACTGTCGTTTCTCTTTAGTGGAGACTGTAGTGAATATTTCTGCGCCCGCGAGTTGCGCGAGTTGAATTGCAGCAAGGCCGATACCACCAGCACCTGAGTGAATCAGAATGCTTTCACCTTCTTGGATGTTGGCTTTGTTGTGAAGAGCATAGAGAGCAGTGGCATAAACGAAGGGAACCGTACTCATCCGAGCCAGTTCCTCAGTATCTTTCAATTTATGGCATGCCCAGCTTGGAACGACCTCCGAGGTCCGGAAGAAACTAGGCGCCATAGTGTATACACGATCACCAACCGCGAGATCAGTAACGTCGGCGCCAACCTTCTCAATAACACCAGAGAATTCGAGCAAACATGTTGAATTCTTAGTATCTACTCTACCACCGAGGGCATAGAAATCTTTGGCGTTAAGACCGACGGATCTGACCGAGACTTGTACTTGGTTGGGCTGCAATTCCGGGAGGTGAATTTGGGTAAAAAATAAGCTATCGAATTGACCAGGTGTCTTAATGGCTAACTGGGCAACGGTCCTGCGGACAGCTTCAAGTGGCATCCTCACAGTCTCGGCCTCGTTTTTCTGTCTGAAAACACCGTTGAGAGCATCATCTGGGACAAAACGGCTCACGTGCGCTGTTCCGTCTCTCTCAATATACTCAAAATCTTCAAGATTTGGAGACTTTCTCTTGAACAGGGAAACAATATTCTGAGCAGATTTCGACGGCATAGCATTGATATTATCGATATCATAGGCGAAAAACCTAAGAGATGGCTGCTCCATCATGACGGCGCGAGAGAGACCAAACACGAGACTGTGTTCTGGGCGTTCGCCAACCAAGAGGTTTCCGCTTGTAACCCACATTAAACAAGATGCTTGATTGGTAAGGACTTTAATAAGATCTAGTTCGGCCTCAGAGGTAGTTCCTAGAATAGTGGAATGCAATTCTAGAAGACAGATGACGGTCGCATTTTGAGGAATGGTCTGTTCCGAGATATCGCTAAAAGAAACCCGAGTGAGATTTTGTCCTATAACCTGTAGAACTTCCTTTGCAATGGCGTTGCTAAGATCCGTCGGCTCATTCTCGACGATTATAACAGAGTTCTGCTTAACCTCGGTGTCAACTTGGTCGTCTTCTATATGGTTTACTAGAGTGATTTTCTGCTGAGATACAGTAGCTTTAAATCCAAGATCTCTCAGAGACATATTACTGTCAGATGAGCGAGAGATTATAGTACCCCACGGGGCAAGGGAACACTTCAAAGTTGTCAGCTGCTGCGCGAGTGACTCTGCCGATATACCGTCACCAGGGAGTGCGACTAAGTCGAACTTAAGCGCCGAGGACAACTCTTGCGTGTTGCCTATATTACCATCTGTAATATCAACCTTCGACCCGACCAACTGCCCCCCCACATTGAATTTGCCGATAGTATAAGAAAGCAGCTGTGGAAATGCAGTACCACCCATTAGTAATTTTATGGCGGCCTTAGTGAAATCTGAAGTGCCATCACCGAGCTCGAGAATGTTTAGATAAGGATTCTTGTGTCCAATAATGTCAACACACGCCACGAGATCTTGGAACGAGGAATGGCTGGCATTTAACTCTTTCGCAGCGGAAGTTAGGTAACTTGTAAGGCCTTCGCTAGTGATTAAGCTAGGTGTAGCGTCAGGCTTCCACAAAACACGCAGCATAGGATGGCGCTGGTCACTTGTTATTTCCTGTCGGGCGCCTTCATAAGGGGCTAGACGAACATTCTCTAGTCTGGCCTTGATAGCTCCATCTGACCTGACGATTTCGGCGTTGATTCGGGCGGAACCGAACCCGACCGATTGAGCGTCAGAACTGACGAACCAACCGTCCGCTGGAATCTCATCATCGTCAAAGCAGAAAAGAGCGGAGCCAATAGCAGTAGGGATCTTAGCAGTTAAATCCCGGGTGTTGCCAGACGTGGTCGCCACAATCGAAGCTTGCAGCATCGCATCGATGGTGACTGGGTGGATAGGGTAACTCTCGTAACCTATTTTCTGTTTCATTGGAATTGCAGCTCGGCAATGTTGGATGTTCCTCAGTCTGCTAACAGCGAAGTCGGTGATCGTCTGAAACTCCGGCCCAAAGTTGAGGCCCTTGGAAAGAAGTTTATCATACCAAACTCTTGGCGCGGATGGCTCTAGTATACCCTCTGGTGTTTTAACCTTTCCCTTAATCTCCTCTTCTTTATTGCTGATCTGACCAGAGCCAGTGGCATGCGTTGTTGAGATACCGTCTTGGAAAGAAACGATGGAAAAGTCCCACCACTCGTCTGAGGTCGTGGCTTTGGTAATTGGCGTTGGCCTTAGTGTGGTAAATAGCTCTATGGACCCTGTCTGGTTGTGGTGTATCACGAGCGCCGATAAAATATAAATGTTCTTCAGATTGGCCACGAACTTCCTCGTTGGCTCGACGGTTTGACGAAGGGCTTCTAGTGCCATCGCGACATAGCCAGCTCCTGGGAAGACAATGGTCTCATCGAGTTTGTGATCCGCTAGCCATTTGCATTCGTCAAGTCGAATAGTGTTCTTCCAGGAGCGCTCGAGGCCGTTCCCACCGGGAATCTTAGACCCTAACAGTTCGTGGCGAGGATACTTTCTGAAGCGTAGCTCGGAGCTCACCCGAGGCTCGTACCACAAAGGGGAATCGGAGTATGTCCATCGGTAAGCGGGGAGGTCGTGGATAACACGATAGCCAACTCGCGATGCTCCCTTCCCGATTCCTTCGAGGCCATTTATCTTGTCGAAAGATACTGAATGGCCATGAAGATAGAGAAGGCCTGCCATATTGAGAACTGACTCTATAGCATTCTTGTTGCGGATTATCGCCGGTGTGTAGAGTAGTCTGTCTTCGCTTACTCCAAGTTTGATACGTGTCTGTTTAATAGGAAGCTCGAGCGTAGAATGAGGACCGATTTCGATTAGATGGTAAGCTCCGAGATTGGTAAGCTGGGAGACAGCCCCAGCGAATTGGACAGGGCTTTCTAGGTTGTTACGCCAATAAGAAGAATTGACGGCTGCCCGGTCCATAGCTTTGCCAGTCACAGAGGAAATCCAAGTGGCACCGGTCTTTATCCTTGAGGAAACACCTAATGACCGGGTCACCTTGAGCAATTCCTCATACTTGTCTCCGAATTGAAGCATGTGGTGAGAGTGATAAGCTCTACCCTGAGTTTGCAGCTTTCTACCAAAAACTTTCTTTCTTTCAAGTTTTTGTAGAATGATATCGATAGCTATGCTATCTCCACTTATTGTAACACTAGTCGGAGAATTGATACAAGCAACTCTAATCTGCCCTACAAGGTGAAGCTCTTCAATCATAGAATCTGCCTCTTCTTGAGAGAGCCCGGCTGCTATCATGGCACCATCAAACTTGCTACCATTAACAACATACCCTCGATAGTAGGCGACGGTGATAGCCTGAGCGAGGGATAAGAAACCCGCTGCAAAAGCGGCTGCGATCTCTCCGGATGAGTGTCCGACTACAGCTTCTGATTTGATATCCCACGATTCCAGCAATAGGACCAAAGCAACTTGAACGGCCGTGCATATTGGCTGGGAGTATGTAGGGTCTGTGACACGACTAGTTGCTTTTGGTTCGCAAAGGATATCCTTCAATGACCACTTAGGCGCGTGTGGTAGCTCTTGAAGGATAGAATCCATTTCTGCAATAGCATTTCGGAAAACAGGAAATTCACCAATCAGTTCCATACACATTTGAGGCCATTGAGCGCCTTGCCCGGTGAAGACAAACGCATATGGTGGTAGATTTTCGCGGCTTGGGACTGGAATAGTGCGAAGATTGTCTGAATTTATATCTTCCTGGTACGAAGCGTTGGATGCCAATAGGTACCCACGCTTCTCCAGGTGTGAGCGGCGTGATCCAAGAGTAAAGGCAAGATCTTGGGGTGTTACAGAGCTTAGATTATAGGACTGGAGATCATCGAGACGGGCGCTTAGGGCACCGTCAGTTGATGCGGAGAAGGGGATTATGAACTTTGTTCGAGTATAGGGGACAACTTTGCTTGCCGCGGAGTAGTTGTATGGCAGATGAGGATTTGCGTTCTCCAGGATTGCATGACCATTAGCGCCACCGTAACCGAATGAGTTAACACCGGCTCTAAGGAGCTTCTTCGTTGTGGACCAAGTACGGCCGTTCCTAACGACTTCAATACCTTTCTCAGCGAATCCGATTTTAGGATTGATCTGAGAAATGCCTATTGTTGGAGGTATATAATTATTCTCCATTGCCATTGTGACCTTAATCACACTGGCTATGGCACTAGCAGCTTCACTGTGGCCGACATTTGTTTTGACGCTGCCCACACACAGAGGTGCTCGAGATGGGTTATTGAAAACACGGGAGACGGCATCTACCTCGATCGGATCGCCGACCGGAGTGCCAGTGCCATGGCACTCAACATATGTTGTATCATCAATATTTAATCCAGCTTTGGCATACGCTTTTCTGATGACCTTCTCTTGATACTCAGCACTAGGTAATGTGATACCTTGTGTTTTCCCGTTGGCATTAACGGCAGACCCTCTAATGACGGATCGTATAGGATCGCCATCTCTGATGGCATCGGACAGTCTTTTTAGGTAGAGAGCCCCGATGCCATCCGCTCTACCGTAGCCATCTGCGCTGGCATCGAAGCTATGACATGTTGAAGTTTTGGACAGGACGCCTGCCTTCATAACGCCGACTTGCTGTTCAATACTCTGGATGAGGTTGGCAGCTGCGACAATGGCTCCGTCGCAGTCACCAGTCTGGAGCGCTGTGCATGCTACATGCAAACAGTACATACTTGAAGAACAGGCCGTATCGAGCACCACGCTAGGTCCGTTCAAATTGAACGCATGGCTTATTCGGTTGCTGAGAATTGTGCTACCCATGCCGACCATTCCATAACGGTGCATTCCGTCGATATCACGGGTCTGCATAATAGGGTAGTCTATTGTGAAGTTTCCAACATAGCATCCAGTATTGGATCCGGAAAGCTTTTCTATAGGTACTCCAGCACTTTCGAAGCATTCATAGACGACTTCGAGGAGTTTTCGCTGTTGAGGGTCCATGTAGGTGGCTTCGACGTTGTTGATCCCGAAAAACCCATTTTCGAAGTTTCGAATATCATCCTGGAGGAAATACCCACCCCGCATGTTTATGCTACCAGCGAGGTCTCCTGAGGGTCTGTAAAAGCCGTCGACATTGAATCTTGTTGTTGGGAAATCGCATTGGCCCGAGCGGCCATTAACGAGCAGATCCCAGAATTTAGACCCAGAAGAAGCCTCACCTGGGAGTCGACATGCTACGCAATACATTGTGTATTAGATTCTGCATACCGACAAATTTGAGGAGAAATATCTTACCAAGGCCAACTATGGCAATAGGTTCTGTTAGATTTTGTGTGGTTGTGACAGAGCTAGGTACATCTGGCAGATTGTCGTAACTGTATGAGACCCGGTCTTGGGATGGAGGCGGCGAAATGCGGTGTGGTGCCATTGGATGGATGGATGTATATATGTATGTATGATTGTATGATACTCTAGTCTATTGTTGATAGGGTGTTTGGTATTAATACTCGATTGTTTGGAAAGTTTACTGATTTAATCAATCCAGTTCAATGGGACCAGGAAGCCTCTATATATATTTTATTTGATTAACTCTTTTTCTATTACATACCTTTTTCCTTTCTCTTTTTAATAGGTGTGAAGATATCTATACGCCTGGTTTAGAAGCGTCGGAGGTAAACGGTGCAGCCTCCACCGCCACAAGCATGTGTCCGAGTTGTCTCGCAGCCAACGCCATATCCATGGGTCTGGGTTGTCTCACACTTAAACATCTAGCGCGTTTACAACTCCTGAGACAAATCCAAGCCTTGCTATTATAGCTCCTAACGAAGTGCTAACACACGCGCCAGAACGATTACAAGGTAGCTTGCAGCTTTCACAGCTTGAAAGCACACCACCCTTGAGCACAGATGTTCGGAAACACCGACATGAATCCTGCATAGAATTCATCCGGACGTTATTAATTAACTTAGTTTGCTTTTGCGCATACATGCGTGCATGCGTGTTGACAGCTTGCCCTTTGCATCTGAAATCATGTCTCGGCAACGGTATTGGTCTGTCCTATATGCAGCGGAACCGGGAAATGCCATTGAATAGATCTATAACATCTTATCTATTGGCGGATCTAGATATAGCTAATTTTATAGCATTCTCATATTGCCTTAATACTACTCAATTGACCTCCTTTTTGCAAAAAATTATTGTTTGAGCTCGCGTAATTATATTTTTTAAAAAAAAACCTTTAGATCTTTGAGTTATTCTTCGATCGCTCGGGCTAATTAGCTAAAGCCTTTTTGATATCCCAGTTGCACCAACACGAAAACCCCTGAGCTGATGGGGGTACGCAACGGATACTCCTTCACGAAAACCGTGTCAGCTGTTTCGCGTTATCATATTATAAGAAAAGCGGTGTCCGAGAGCGGTTAGTTTTTCAACCCACTGTTTGATGAAAAAATATTTATGTTAACTAGCGCATTAGCATGGGTTTAGCGAGGATCAGCCTCCGCCACCAAACGGAGGTGTTTCGATTTGAATCAATACACTCACAACTACATCGTCGACGCGTCATAGACAAAGGAAGGCTGCTATCAGCAGCCGCGGAAACCCGACTACGTTTAACAAGCTATCTCAAAATACCCAAATGGTTTATAGAATCTAAAAATAAGGGTCCCATTAAAAAAAAAACTACCCTTAGAAACTGATTTTGCCTTTCCCCAGCAGAAATTAGCGTTAGATGGTGATCTTGGCAGTATTAAAAGCATAGGTGGTATTGCGCGACCATGCTACCTTATCTCTTCTTTTTTGTTGGACATATTAACAGCCGTTTTTTGGCGGCCTAGGATTGACAATATTGCTTGTTTGTAACCCATATGGTGGTTGGGATTCAGTGTGACGACTCTATTTCAGGCATTAAGAGTGAAGCTATACCGCTAAGTCTTTGGCTGCGCGATTTTTGCCGCCTTAAATGTGTGCGAGTGTGATATACTGGTATAATTATAGAGAAACATATTATAGCCAAATATTCATTATACACTGACCAGGCAGAAATATCGATGCTATCCAACCAGCTATATATCTCCTATCGCTTTCGGGTCAACTCAGCTCAGCTTAGCTAAGGAAATGATTGAAAGTGTGATTTGCCGAAGGTCGGCTACATTAGCTGTCATTTCATCAACCAAGGACAGGATTGGGCAGCACCGATCACAATGTTAAGAAGGTAAAAATGCAAAAAATCATCTTTATTTCTCTCGGGGGTAGAATCTGGATACAAAGACCTGTTCGAGGCAATGTTTTCGCTACCTACGAAAATCCAATCCTAACCGGTATGTGAGCAATTTCGGTGGTTCCGGCAGGCCTGTTTCGCAGGGCCCCGCTTTTCGCGGGACCAGGACGGCATCTGGTTTGGCAGAGAAAGTAGATATCGTTTCCCAAAGCGCCCTGTAGACTCTGTGAATTCTCAAAACCTACTCTTGTTAGCTGCTCTGCACCGGGGATAGTTTCTCCCATGTGGTAGTCGGTAGAGCCATGTTGATGAAACTCTTTTTGCTGCAGCGCCTTGTACAGATACCATCAACTGCGTTGTGTGAAAAACAAAGGTAAATTGACCTCTGGATGTGTCGTCAATGATTGGATTCGAGGGCAGCGGTAATTTGGGGGGTTGATCGAGGTCTAACTGTGAGATTCACAAGAATTAGGAGATATCTTTGCTAATACAGAGTAAATATACACCATAGATTCTAGATTCCCATAGTATGATAACACAGACCGCACACTTTATTACACTGCATCCTAGTATATTTTTAAATGCGTTCACCGGAGTCATCCAAATTGACCCAAGCAGACTTCAGCGCCGATATCTCAAGATTGTTGATATAGAGCCATACAAGGATTTAATATCAAGAAAAAATAACGTCGACGCGAGGCAAAAACGCATCATATAATCATTTGAGAACGCGAACGGAGCTTGACTTATCAGTAACGCAGGCGTTGAGGCGTACCTGATTCATATATATTGGGATAGAACCAGGTTCAAAGCTAAAATCCTTAAATAGCAATTCCAAAATAGATATGGACTGTCGATAAATTCTGGTTAGTTGTATTTGACGACAGAATTTAATTTTTTTTGACTCCGTGACTTCCAACTCGGTCTTATCCGAGATAACAAAAGATAAAGTGAAATAAATAAAGTTATTCACAAATATTTAAATGACTGCTCACTCTAGCCGGTAAGGCCGGCTCTCAGACTATTTACTGTTTTGTAGGAAGTTTTCAATCAATGTTTGCATACCCTCCTGTCTATAGGTGTCCTGCTCGATATAAGTTCCATTTGTACCAATATCAAACACAATCTGGTTCTTCTTGTTCTTCTGGTTGTACTTCAACCACTTGACATCCCCTTTACCCTTCCCAGAACTAGGGTCTCCGTTAACAATAAACCTAATCCAGCTCCTAATAATAAAATCTGCTAGCTTCTTCAGTTCGGCCGCATTCAGCCCCCCAAGTGGGTCCGGAACAGACCTCACGACTGCTGGAGTGATGTCGTATCCGTCTGATACAAAGTTATAGAATGTGAACGGGATTGTTGTAAAATGACCGGCGTCGACCCAATCTGGGATGTTATTCTGCTTTGCTTTGGCCCTGTATGTCCATACTGAAACACCATCTCTGGCCAATATTTGAGCCACAAATCGCTTCCCCGATATGAACAACATATCGCCTAGAAGTGCTGCCATACGATGATATTGCGAACCGAAAGTCGTACTGCCCTGGTCCGGAGACTTGAATGCTTCAACTGCTGGTATAGATAGGCTGCTGTTGTACTGTTGTAGGAGAGTAGTTACTGTTTTGGGTTTATATAGAGTGTTCGCGGCTGGTTTCCACCAAAATTTTGATAGTTAGCCTGGTGTAAGCTCAAAGATCCTTCATACTCTCTACTAAAGGCTTTTCCATCATTTATCAAACGTAATCCAACCGGAGAGGCATACTCATATAATTTATCATATCTTGGTCAGTGTTGACCGGTGCTGGTAGCCTCGCCCAAGAATCACCTTCGTCACTAGCCGTTCCGATTATCGTCGGAACTTTCACATATCTACCAGCCTGGAATTCCACGCTTGGAAGACCTTGAATTATATCTCCATCAATGACCATATCCCTGAAGGTTCCCTGCGTTGTATTGAATGCGGAATTTAAAGTAGCGATATCGACGCCTCTCAAACAGTTCAAGCTGTCCGTGGCGTCAAGACAATTCGTAGCATTGAGCACATAGTCGTAATTTGCTTGGTAACTATCCGGATACGAAGTATACTTATTGTAAATTGGCCCCCCGGATTGCATTATTGCTCTGTGAAACAGTCTGTCGTCGCGACCACCATAGGCCATCATTTGCCATCCGGTACTGAATGCACCAGCAGATTCACCGTATAAAGTCACCTGATCCGGATCATCACCAAAGGAAGCAATATTCTCTTTTATCCAGTGCAACGCAGCTCTTTGGTCTTTGAGTCCGAGATTGGTGTTTTTGGTTGCCCCAACTTGTCGCGAGGCGATCCATCCTAAACCACCGAGGCGGTAATTGGCTGCGACGGCGATAAAGGGCATGCCCATTTTTACGCCCTGGTCTACGATCAACGTTAGATTATATCTCGGGTCATTTGCACTTCCCAGGAGAAATGCCCCGCCATGGAGGTAGAATGAAACGGGAAGTGTTTTGTCAGAATAATCTGATGATTGACCCGAGCCCGAGGGCCGAACAATGTTCAAGGTAAGACAGTCTTCTGACTGGGTATGTAGATATTGGTCGCCCTGTAAGATAACCACAATAATTCACTTATTAGCTAGGCTTTGATATGGTAAAATGATGAAGCAAACCTTATATCCCCAGCAATAGTTCCCATATTTTGTGGCATCGACGTCCTGCCTCTTTTTAATATATTGTGGCGGGCGGAATCTAAGGTCGCCGACAGGAGGTTGAGCGTAAGGAATGCTTAAAAAGAAATCTTGTTTCTATTCAGGACTATAAGCCCCAGTCACGGTGCCATTTCTGATCTTGACTTTGGTGCTGGATGGAGACGATCTAGATGACGCAGGTGAAGCTTCAACCCGTAAACTAAATAAAAGACACAACGCAAGGGAGTAAAAGGCTTTCATTGTGATAGCTAACTCGTACTTGAGTGAAAAGTTCTTACGTTATCGTCAAAAGGAAGAGTGCTGGATTTATGATAATGAGTGACTTGACAGAGTTTATATAGATTTCCTGGTTTCAATATACTCTGTGGCATACTCTCCAACCTGGTTCTTGAGTAACCGAATATCCATTTCTGCGGAATTTTGGTACACGTTTAAAAAGACTACTCGCGTATATCTTATCTGTAGGCTATACAATCACTTATGCTTCTCTACGAGGAATGTACAATTCAAGGCTTGGCTAGAACCGTAATGTCGATTGACCGTATTGGCAAGCCTCGTTTCAAAAACTAAAAAAAAACAGAGAAAAGAATTCCAGGATCCACCGAAAAAAACTTTAAATCTATAGGAAAGCTTGAACTATAAGACTAATCAGCTTTCAGACAACAACTAGCGACCTCTCGGTGTTTTTGGTCCTAGTGATCACCATGGATATTCGCGAAATCGGAGGCAAACTCGTTTCTCTTCGGCTTCAGTTTCGACTATTCGCTTTCTACAAACCAGTTCTGTTCTCACGAACGTTGGGTCGGCCGATCCAGTGGGCGTGTTGTGTCGTAGGGTATGTTGATGCGCAATCGCCAGCACACCCTTTGAATGGCTATTTTTGCACCGTTATTTGTATTATCTTGGTGAATCATGCATAATTATTGCATTCTGATGACTGTCGGCTGTGGAAGCACGGGCATAGACGGGTTAAATGTATACTTATTACCAAGCGCCCCTGGTAATCTTTCTGGCGGCAATTTGCCGTCCGGAACGTCCAGCCCCTGTTCGTGGGGCTCTCATCAGGTTATTGCTGGATATAGCAAGCCGAAGCATTTCTCCGTTTAAAAACGTAGAACGCAACGTACGCGACATCTACCAAGGTCGCTCAAGTTCGAGATAATTATCGATAATGAGACAAATATAAACCAGTTCTTGTATGGCTCCAAAAGCGTAAAAAACTAGAAATCTATGCATAAACTTAATGAAAGTGTAGTTCGCACCGCCTTTGAAATCTGTTCCCGTAACCGAATCCAATACGATCGGCTTGGTACGGCGTATTCAGTCTCGAACGCAACCCAAAACACAATAGTATTAATGGCGCATTATCGATTTAGAAAAAGCGAGAGCAAAACATGCTCGAAACCACTGGCTGCTCATTATCAAGGTCTTTTGAGATTGATGATTTCGAATATTTCAATATATCTAGAACTAGTTTTCTATGTTCTACAACATAAGTTATCCTTCTATTTTGTACGTTTATTCGATCTCAGTTCTCCGGTCGTGCGAGTATCAATCCATTTTTCTAGAGCAAGGGAACAATACAGTGTTCTCCCACTCATATTATAGTGTCGAGGCCACCCCAGTTTCATCTACTTTGATTCCACTTGAATATATTTCCAACAGCAGACACTCCTCTCAACTTAATATATAAGCACCTAAAACAAATTTATATAACACTAACTGGATATATACAGTATCTACTACAACTATTATGATATTATTATTATGCTTTTTTTACTACTATCGTTAGATGATATTCTTCCAAAATATTAATAACGCGAATTTTTTCTCGAAATACTATACGGTATGGTTTATGGCATAATATGCCGCCACAGTACCGACAACTCTGAAACCTGTTAAAAACTCGAGAGCGCGCTACACCGCCCTCAAGGAAGCCTTCTAGTAGAGGCCCCATAATACATTCACATGCGTACCAACAGTTGTCCCATCGCAAGACATGACACCCCTAGCACCGACCCGACCGTTGCCGCCGAATTGCTTGATCGCATCGTTGATAATATCGATAACATCTTGGCCGCCAACCTTAAATTGCACGGCGCCGCCGGTTCCACCAGTCCGCTCGATGCCAAAGGCACACGATCCATACTCCAGGATCTTGCGTTGACCGGTGATACCGTGTGTCCATTCGGCAGACCCGTCGCCCTCGATATTCCTGATGATTTGCAGGCAATCTGACACCAAAGGAGATGCGCCGCTGGTCTTGTCTTCAAATGAAGAAGTACCACACCTGTCCTTCCCTGGGGGAATATCGCAGGGATAGTTGGGGCTGCTGCCCTTCGAAGTCGTGTCCCAGGACTGGAAGGCGCGGTCGGGACTGCAAACAGGGAGCCGAACAAACCCAGGGGACCTGATACCCATCTCGAGCAGATCTCTCCTCAGTGATGCATCGTTGACAGCGTCTGGCGCACCGACTCCATTCACCTTCCCATTCTTGAGCCATGTGCGCACGGATCCGATTATAAGATCGTCTTTAGTCACCCCGCCAAACCTTCCAAGATCACCTAGGCCCACAGGAGCGGAGAACTTTCCCTCTCGACAAACGGTCTGACAAGGGCCGTGGTCAGATGATTTCACGCACTCACAGGGACGGGCACTGCCTTCTGGGTGGACCAAATAGTAAAGTCTATCTTCATAGCAAATACCTGTCCTATCGGCGGTGCTGTCGTCAAGGTATTTGTTAAGGGGACTACCCTTGCAGCTCGCACCAGAGTCGATGACGAACGCGAACGTCCCGGAGCGACGCCATAAGGTTGGGATAGAGAAACCAAAGATAGTCTTGAGGATAGCGGCGTTTAAAGTCGCCGCCGAGTCATCCTCAGCTCGAGGCCCGTCCCTCTTACCTTCGATAAGTTTGCCATCCGCGATAACTTCCCCGAGAAACGTGATAGATTCTGGAGTGCCATCAAATATCTTGTTGACAGCCCGTTCCGTGGTATTCATCCAACCAAAGATGACGTCGCCCATGTAACCGGAAAATTTGTTTTGCTCTTCTGGAGTCCATTTGTCTGGAGGAGGACTATTCAACAAGTCCTTTGCTAGTGTCGTACTCTGGCTGGTGAAGGTATTAACTGTTTCCTTTAAGGTATCAAAACTTGCGGGGTTGGAAAATGCGGGCATGTTCTTCAGAACCCCGTTGAAGAGGGGCCCGAGAGTCGTAAGGGTCCCCATAGTCAAGAGATCAATTAAGACAAAAAGCCATTGGTTGGTCTTAGGTTCCGGAATCGGTGCAAAGGTGCTCTCCATATCGTCAGCTTTTAGTGAAAAGCCAATCGCGGCGTCCCGTAAAGTGTCCCTGTATGTCTCGTGCATCGAGTGGATCTTGACCAATGAATCCCAGATAAGTTTAGCCGCTGGCCCAGAAAACGGACCATCAGGGCCTTTCTCACACTCCACTATTCCGTCGCAACGGTCAGTGTTTTTTAGGAGTGTCCAACACCCCCGACCACCCGCCATTCTTAGCGTTTGGGCTACCGACTCATCAAATTTCAGGTTGTTCGCGCTGTCAGTGTTTTTCCATTTAGTGACAACCTCGAGCCAAGCACTGTCGGTGTCTAGAGCTTTCCAGCGCTCCGATGGCCTGGTGTAGTATGGATTGGAGATGACGTCGTGCGTGCAGTCGAACTTCTTCCAGTTGCCAATGGTTGTTGTAGTGTCCACTTTCGGGTTGGCTCCGCTGGCTGCTAACGCAACAAACGAAGGCCAGTCCTTTGCGGGCCTCGGAGGAGGGAGGAATTCCTGCAGATCAGTGGCCCAATCGGTGGTGCCTGCCATACCCCATCTCGCGTAGATCGCTGTGCGGACCTGCTTGGTGTCCTCGCTCATGTATCCGACCCACTGGTTGTTGTCATAAACGAGAATGTCGCTGTTGCTGGCAGGGTCGTTAAAGTGTGTTACCACCCGACTCTGGCGTTTAGGGCTACCTCGTATGATCTCTTTGATCTCAGCATCAGCAATATAGCCACCGGTGCCAGTACACCTCCCCGGCGTCGCGAGAGAGACTAGCCGGCTACCAGTGAACTTGCAGTTAGGGCCCCAGCAGCCTGGTTTTTCCATTGCGAAGGAGCGTCCGTAGCTGGTGACACCGACAACAATCTTGTTACCGGGAACACCTGCCTTGGTGATCATGGCTAATGCTTGCCTGGTCTCAGTAAAGTTGACTTGGCTACGAAGGCAGTTGCCTGTATCACAGCCCTCCTGAGACCACTTGTTCCCAGCGTCCCATTGCCCGTGGAGATCATAAGTCATATAGACGATATAGTCGACGACTTTGCTGATCCCTTGAATCGGAAATTGCTTCAAGTACCAGTATGAGGCTGGTGCAGCGATGGCAACCGTCTTTCCGGGCAGAAGGCTTTTGAGAACGACAAGGAACTGTAAGTAGTTGGGGCCATCTTCAGCTTTACCGGGGTCGAAGTCTGGGAGGTCTGGTGCACCAGGGTACTCCCAGTCAATATCGACACCGTCCAGACCATGCTGCTTGATGAAATTAGCGATGTTTATGGCCATCTTCAACCGGTTGGGTTCTTTAACACCTTCGCGGAAGATTTTGTAAGTGGCCGGGGCAGTGGAGAATTCCCAGCCACCAAAAGACAAGATCTTTTTGGCATTTTTGATACGTTTGAACTCGCCAAATTGATAAGAAGACAGTATATCACCAACGCGGACATCGTACGACGGCGTTAAAGTACCGAATCCAAAGTGAATATGTGTGTATTTCTTGGTGTCGATCTGCATGGCATCCTGGTAAAGACATTTGCGGTTCATCCCGTAGCCTTGGAAATAGCCGAGCCTCATTGCGCCGTTTCCATTCCCTTGGATCACGTCGTAACCGCAGTTGGAAATGCAGCCGTAGGTACCAACTTGAGCCGTCCCTGGGTTGCCAGTGTTGGTGTCAACGCAGAAATCCTTTGTGACACCGCATTGGCCCCAGATATTGCAACAGGCGTTCAAAGGGCAGGGGTTAAGGGTAGCAACGTTGGTACCCGGTGGTGGTGGTTTGGAGCCGGGTTTCTGCGGGCCGCACACCGCATTGGGGATCGGGGCAGGGAAAGGGGGCCGTCCTGTGCTGAGACACATCACAGTCCCAGCATAGAGCGGTTCACATCCAGACCACCCCCACGTGCCCTTGTTGAATCCCTTGATCTGCGGGATGGTTAGGCCGTACTCTGTGGCCAGGTTAGAGCAGTTATCGTCAGCCTTTATCTTGTACGAGAAACACGATCCATCCGGTTTTGGCTTGGGACGCAAATCCGGAAGACTGCCGCTGGAGCAGCACACATGCTGTTTCGGCTTCAGTGACCCACAGATGCCGGGATTGTACTTGGTAAAGTCGGCACCTGAGATACGACACTTGACAGCTAGCTGTGCACAGCCTTCACCAAGGGCGACCTGTACTGTCTTACAAGTGGCTCGCGTTTGAAGAACCTTAGCGCGCTTGTTATTCCAAGCGCTGATCGTAAAGTTTGTCGGTGTAAAGTTCGGCAAGGTAGAGTTAGCCAGAGTGCTATTCACAAGAGGCGTAAGGAAGGTAGCTTTGCCCGGAATACGTTTGGACTCGAGAAACGATAGGCATGTCGCGTTCGCCCAAGATTGGATGGCATTCTGAATTGGAGTGAATGTGGCGTTGCTAGTAACCGCAACGCCGAAGATGCGGGAGCTGTCGTAGTTTGGGCCACAGAGCTGCATAGCCAAACTAGGCGTTGTGACGTTGAGGTTGTCGAAGCTGTTTTGAAAAGCCCGAAGTGCTGAATTGCTGAGGCCTTGGTTCAGTAGCTCTTGGCCAATGTAAACGCCGATAGTGGCTTGTCCGGACTGGCCGTACAACATGAAGGGTCGATCCGAAGTTCCGTGGCCGTTGTCAATGTACTCGCGAATCTGCCCCACAAGCGACCTGATAGCGGCCTCAGCAAGGCCAAAGCCCTCGTGCCACCACCCAAGTTCAAACTCAACATCAACAGAGTTACCGGACTCCAAAAACCTGGCGGGTATCGGCTCCGATGGTAGATTATCAAAGTCTGAGCCGAAGGACGAACAAGCCTGGATGCGATGATTGGTATTCGGATCGTCCACAGGGTCGTAGAGGTTGAACTCATAGAACATAGTTTGCTGACACCTTTTGATGATTCCGAAGTTGGGATAGGCGGACCAATTCTCCGTGTTCGGGCCGGACACAGTGCATCGTTCGGGACAGAATTCAACAGCCCGCGCAGCTGTTCCAACCGGGGGAATAAACGCTCTGGCCCGTGGCAAGAGGATAATGGCTCCAATTGCTACACCGAGCCATGATGAAGAAACCATAGTGTTTAAAACCCCGAGGCGTGACGTTATATCACCTATGCCTCGCTGAAAGTATGTCGATTAGTATATTTAAAAGTGTATCTAGACGCTGCAGGAACTGTAACTTTATACCTTTAGCTAGATGTCTCTTGGTGTCAGAAGGATTTACCGTTCGACGTGGAAGTGTACACTCTTTAAGTAAGAAAGAGCTTCGATTCTATGGCAAGTATAATCTGTTCTCTTGCGGCTCTCTTTACAGATGGGAGGAAGAGCATGAAGGCAGTGTACCTCATAAGATGATACAAGGACTGTAAAGCTAATTAGGAGAACTTCCAGGACGATTAGGCCCCAAGGAATACGAGAGGCGACGGGGGTAAGATTTTCATGGTTGATGTTTCCCCTGTTGGGCGACTTTGCCGCACGGTAGCCGGCTATAGCCTTGCCGAGACGCCCGCCGTGTGAACATGTGAAGCTTAAGAGTAGTTCTGGAAGGTGAACAATAGTGGAAATAAACTAGCAGACGGAAGAATACTAAGCGGCAACTATCTATTTATTTGACAAATGACATAAAGAAAAGGTTTACTATACAGGGCTTGTCGAGTCAGTCATCACGCAAGAAGGAAGCCTCAGTGATCACGCAAGAAGAAAACCAATGGCACCCAGAGCAGCGGCGAAGCTTGCGACGGCCACAGTAGCTAGTTTCCTTGCACTATTTTCTTTCGGGCAATCGGCGGGTGGGTTTAGGCCTTTGCACAAGGCGGCGTGGTACCAGGTGTCCATACTTGCGACAACGGCCGAGTCGATCTTAACCCGACAGGGGTTCGCGGTCGCAGTTGGTGAAGTGGAGGCTAAAACTGCGCAAGTACCAGACGGTTGACGGCCGAACAATGGCTCAGGGACATCATACATTCGATCAGTCAAGTTAATAGCAATCCCTTTGGCAGAGCATGTCTTATCATCGGCTGTAGCGGCAACTAGATCGACATCCTGCGCTCCTTTCTTGATTTTGAATGGGACAAGAAAGTTAGTGTCATTAACGAGGATGGCGATCTTATCGCCGCTCTCATCGCAGCTTTGCCAGCTAACTGTAGAGAACATCTCGTAAGGTCCCTCTTTATCGATGTTCACGTAGTGCCACACAAAGTATGGCTCGCTAGAGTAGTTGCGCCAAGTTGGTTCCAGTGTAGAGTGACCGAACGACCAAGTTAAGTTGGTGCCGTTGAGCGCAGCGTCTAATTCCGTCGCTGGGTCGGAGACATTGCGAACAAAAGAGTAGAAACTGGGTACGAGAAGCTTAGCAAGCTCGACATTTTGCACCGCAAAGACGATAGGGAACTTTTCAGTCGGCGCATATGTTCCGTTGGTTCGTGGGAAGACGATGTCTATTTCCGCCACGCCGGCAGCATTGACGATCGTTCCCACGTAGGCTAGTGAGCCAACGAGGGACCAAATAGCACGGGAGATGAGATGCATGATCGTCTTATTGTCGCGGTTTCTGTTGCTGCTAATGGTCTATCTGAAATGAAGGTATTGAGAAAGTAAAGGTGTTGATAGTGGTGTTGCTAAATTGTGGTATACGTAGGGACAGTGAAGAATACAGGACTGGAGGGCGAGGTATCAGAGCTCTATCGATCTTCCAGGACGTCTGCGCCATATCGTCTTCTTCTTCAAGTCCTTGGCCTACAGCGTATCAGATGCCTATTCTGGTAACACCCAGGAAGGCCAACTAAACGGCAGAATCTGGTAGGTCAGAAAACCGCACCGAGGGAATTCCGGGAATCGCGTCGTTGAAATTAGCAGCTGCCTATTTCTTCCCCAAACGTTGCGAACTAACCAACACGCCACCGCTGAAGCGCGCTTGGCAGTGGTCCTCGTCTCAAAAAAAGTTCCTGTTTAACCAGTCGGCTCTATCGGCTCGGCTTGGCATCAGCCGCTTTCTTTCCCCAACAGCCCATTCAGGGAGGTCACATATCCATAAGGTTTCTTTATACGAGATATCTCGGAACGCTGCGCCGAAAGATATAATCCTGGCGATAGCAATGTCTGATTTTAAGGTTTGTTCATGGATTGCTGCTGTGCCGCGGCTAGCGCTTCTTTTCCGGCTCGCAGTTACCTGGTAGGGATGGCTGGAGCTCACACAAGGCAGGAGTCTGGAGGCATCACTGGAAAATTATCGGCGTCGGTGAATGTATTATCTCCCTTTAGAGATCTCTCGGAGGTAATTTCCTGCGCTGCTAATGCAAGGCCTCGACGGATGCGCAATTCACCGGAGACTCTGTCTTGTGCCTGCATATTTTTTCTTTACCTAGCATACACTGGCGTAATTTTCTGACCCGCAGCCTAAACTGTAGTCTTTTCAGCCAAGCCGAGCCCGAGGTATCGTACTTTCCTATCATTAATTCCACATCCTTGGTTGAATAACAGTAATTTAAATTCAAGATTCCGAGTGGCACAGATGCTGAACGTGTACCCTAGTTGTTGATTATCGAAAACGATGAGTAGGCATGGACATGGGGTTACGATTACGAGATGGCCTGCTGCGGACGTCCAGAGCACCGATGTAAAATCAGATTAATTCATAATTATATAGAATCCGAATGTATATCTTGTTTTTGTAGCCATAAAACGAACTATAAAGTTCAAGAGATCCTGCTCCAGAAAGTTCACATGATCGGCCAACTATAGACAGGTGTCAATCCGCAGTGCTGGCTTCTAAGAATCCTGCGTAGCAAGGTAGCCAAGTACTATCTTCAATCCTAAGACTCCTAAGCGCTCTCTTTTACATCCGTCATCATGCACCAGTATTGGTTGAGCTTCGTTGCTCTAGTTAGCCTTAAGCTGCTCGGAGGCTGCCATGCATATGCTCCTTCGCCAAAATTCTTGCAAGGTTAGTATTACATCCACCTCCAGATAACTCTACAAATATTTCGTTTTCTGCAAATGGCTAAGGTATGCGTAACGGAGCTGGGATGCAGGACGCCAGAATTCAGGCCTTTCAGGGGCCCCAGCCGCAGCCGCAGGATGTTCTAAATGGTTTAAACCAACTGCCGGCGATACTTGTAAGGCTATTGCTGTGTTAAATGCGATATCTCTGGATAATCTTATCGATTGGGTAAGTAAAATCCCCAAAATTCGCTATACTATCCGACCAAGTACAAGTCGAGCTTTTTATCAGAATAAATCAATGTACTGCCAACTAAGAAATAGGTTTTGAGGTAGAATCCAAGTCTCATTGCTGGAGTGTGTGATGAGTTAATTAAACCCGGTACTCCGTATTGCGTCCAAATGCCGCCCCCGCCCCCGCCACCATCTACGACAACGACAAAAAAAGAGGTCCCAACACCTGCGATTCCAAACAACGGGATTTCCACGCCTTCCCCAATCCAAGCTGGCATGATTAAGTCCTGTAACAAGTTCCATCTCGTGGCGTCTGGACAATCATGTCAAGATATTATGGCGAAGTACTCCATCAGTATCCAGAACCTATTCAAATGGAATCCCGCAATCGGAGCGCAATGCACAAGTATGTGGGCACAGACTTATCTTTGCATCGGTGTCATCGGTGGCACTCCCGCTGCACCCTCCGCTACCGCACCTCCGGCCAACGGAACTCCCTCTCCCATCGGCGCGAATACAACCAAGAATTGCAAGAAGTGGGCATATATAAGAAGTGGTGACACTTGCCAGACCATCCTCAACAGGAATAAAGATGTTAAATCTACCGTTAAAGATTTGGTTCACTGGAATCCCTCTATAAGAGCAGACTGTAGCGGATTACTCGCCACCTATTTTCTTTGTCTGGTTGGGCCAGCCGCTCCGCCAAGTACTACAAAGCCCACTCCAGCAAATCCTACCCCGAGTCCGATTCAGCCTGGCACGACCAAAAATTGTAAAGGTTGGGCTTATGTTAAGGAGGGCCAAACTTGCCAAGATATTCTCAAGAGATTTCCGAAAATCAAACTGGCCCAGTTGGTCGCTTGGAATCCTGCTATCGGGAAGGATTGCTCTAAGATGTGGGCGAGGACATACATCTGTGTTTCCGCATGAGTCCCGCGCGAGTCTGCAGTGCTAGTGGCAAAATAATTTAAATTTAGAAACGTTGGTTTGCTTCAATTTTACGAAATTTTGACATCGGAAAGTTTTAGAAAAGGTTTCTCGGCATCGGCATCCTTATACCATTGTTTGCTCCCCTCAAATGTAATTATCCAGCCGTTGCCGAAGTTTTAACTCCAATTGGGATTTACAATTTGCCCTTCGTGAATTCAGTATATAATTTTTCTTCGATTCACTTTGAGTATTTAATAACTTAGACTCCTGAGTAATCAACTATCTGATAGACATTCTCATATGGTGATCACTTTCAATTATAAGCTGCATTATTACACTCGTGTTTCCGATGGTTAAACTCACTAGCTATACTTGAATATTCCCCAAGAGTCAATTTGGGTCATAGATAGCGTTGTTGTTGCTGCCACAGTCGCTCTTACTACCACTGGCCGTCATTGCTCTCAGAGGGAGCGATGATTTAGAAGCTATCTACATCATTTTCTCTATATAAAATGATCCTCCGAATGCGCTATTTTCGGATTCGCTACACGACCTGAACAAGGCTTTCACTAAACGCCATACAATTGGTTGTCAGTTACTACCACAATTAATAGTCTCGCCTGGTATCTTTTGCGGGGCTAAACTCAACTTGCGCTATTTGGTTTGGTTCGGGACCGCCTTTAGACACTGTTAAGCTCCAATACATTTATATCCTAGAGTCTTATATAAGCTTATCGAATTGCGTTCATGAAGATCACCACGCTGTTGCTGAAGTCTGAGTTTTATTATTTTTTGGGTACGATAATCCTAGCAGCCCTCAGCTTTTACGTGCGCAATTAGAAATAGTTTGAGCTTGAGTTTGTTTGGCGTATCATGTATCCAGACACCTGATCTGCGAACCCATACTTATAATACAACCATCATAGTCCGAATATTAGATAAGGGTCGATGTCCCGGTTGAAACTCTCAATTAGGTTCAAATGCCTTTATAGTATCTACTCCTCTACTACTCGATCTCTAGTGGATTATAATCCTAGGACTAGACCGTTTAAACCTTTTTCACTCACCATTCTAAATTTTCTTGGATTTGTGCTACTCGTCTCTCAATCCTTCATCAAACTTCCCGAATACACTTTGCTTTTGATATAATTACGTAATTTGTAGTTGACCGGTATACTAACCTTGTGATCGCTCTACATGCATGCGACTGCGATCTTATCAATTAATATTCCATAAGTTCCACTTACCGAGGCCCGCGCCGAAAACCAACACTATATTAGCTTTGTTTGGCAATTTCTTAAAAAGCGTTTCTAGTAATCTCATGTTCCAACCAACACCTCATCGAGTCGTACTCCACCACCCACGTCGGCGGGAAAATTGACCCCCTCTATATTTATTGGTAACGCAAGCTTAGCTAAGGAATGATTAAAGATATTATATGCATGATTTGTATCACGAGGTTATAAATACCTCGATCCTCCTGATGTGACGATTCATAGCCTATACAAGAATTAGCAACAGTGAGATATATCTCATCGCACTCGGCGGCCAGAAGTTTTCTTTAAGGCTTAAAATTATCCGCCGGGCGGCGGGGAATGCACGGCTATGCATGCACGTTGGTATGGAGTTCCTCTTCCGAATGCATATATGGTGCAATAGAACCCCATTTTAACCCCACTTTCGAACCCTTATGATACTTCCTGGAATTGTTGCGATGCAGTGCTATATTTACATGATATCTCTATCGTGTTTTGATTTGGGTCTGAGACGGATGATATTTCTAGCGGTACTAATAAGATTTTGTGTTGTTTGGCCTGCGAGATCAGTGTTGCTGAGGTGGAGACCTGAATCATACACAGGTCTGATTTCAAAGTACCAGCAAACTAGGAGCGTCTAGATTTTTATTTCAACTCCTCACTCCTAGATATTGCGTCTTATTACGCCTTCGAAATTTCTCCCCGAGCGCGATTCTATACATTTGATGAGGTCGAGTACCCCGGCCCGACATTTTGGCGTGCATGTTATATGCAGCCGAATTCGCTTAGGGATGTTCATGCACCAATAAATGTTGACATACTAGACGAACCGGCGGTCGACGAACTGTCATTGAGGACTGGTGCACATTTACAAAATGATTTATAATTCTTGTGCTTTCAGCTCTGATCGGATATGATCCTGAATCAAGCTCCAGTATATTTGTAAAACCAATTATTCAGGGACCCACTACTTAGCTGGTGCTTGAACGATGGCCTAGGGTGGCCTACTCCCCTGTAGAACTGTTAGCAATACCGAAAATATCAATAAATACACCTTTGCAAATGCGACTTATGAGGACCAATCGTCGATCCTTGTCTCGTAAACCAGATGCCGTCCTGGGCCTGCGAAGCAGGACTGCCGGAGGTTGCATATGGATCAAGATATAGCTTGAATTTCCTTGCATTATATACTTCTCTCGGCCCTTGAAATTAACAGGCGGGAGGGCAAATATAACTGATATCTCAGATAATTCTAGGAATTAATTTATGTTGTATATTTTTGGACTACTGCTATATAAATAATTTTGGAATGTTAAGCTTAAAAATTTAATTGATGTCGTTATTTAAGCTGAGTTTTTGCTATTGCGACTTAAACTGCCTTCTGCGTCAGCCAATATCCGCACCGTTATTAATTGGATGTGAAGGGCAGCGCTAGCAGGCAAGTATCACATAATCGCATTCGATAACTGATGTATCGCATTCGGGTGCTAAAGAGTGAGCTAGTAAATAAATATGTTAACTTTTTTTTATTTTACGTTACATTTTTCAGCTTGGAATATATGCACATACTCGCGCTAGTCGATAAAACTCCATTTTTACGCGGATCAACAACTCTTGTTCGCCAAAACTGACCAATTAACCAAAAAAGCAGACTGGAGTGTTGCATTTTACCTTCAAACCCATGCTAATAGAAGGCATCAAATATTTTTATACTTTCTCCTTCTATAATTAGCTCAGTAAGGTGACGGGCTGGTGGGTTTATCATGGATTGGACGGTCTTATTTGATATTTACCTCATAGGATATGTATTACCCTGGTCACAAGAAACCCGAACTGCTAGCAAAGTATAAAGAAATCAAGTATCGAACAAGACAACCAAAAACTCAAAATCTCTATAAAAGCCAGGCGTCCTACCGTCGAGAACTATCTTACTAGATCCTTAACTCTCTATAACGACTTAACCACCCTCGGAGCCCAAATTAAACCATTATCGAAAGCTGAGCCCATCTAAGTTAACTTTAGTAAGAACCTGAAAGTATAAAATATCGTTACTATCTTTGATCGCTAACGAACTGAAGCTTCGAAGTATCATCAAGTTCTCTCTGAGCAATCAATCCTTCAATATGGCAGGAGTAGAACTTCGATTCATGGTTTCAAACCAGTCAGAAACTTTACAAGCTCACTTGACCTACTATCCGCGCGGCAACACGGACGCGAGAGTTTTCGATGATCTACTTTCATCCAGGCCTGAGCAAAAAGGCGCCGTAACATTTGGTTCGGAGTTTCACTCGTTCAACCACGGGGACGATTATTACTTGCTTCGAACTAAACTTCCAACTGGGGATGATTATCACTACAAACTATACATCTCGGACGGCCATTTATATATCGGCGGTATCAATGAGAACCAGTTTATTGCTGGAGGATCGAAATCAACACCAGAAAAGGTGTGGAAGGTTGAGCCTGTGGATTCTAGCGATCATGCGCCAGTGGCTGTGGTCATAGTAGTCAAAGCAGATGCCGTTCCTAGGGACTCGGCCACTAATGCTTTTGAAATTTTTGGGTCGGGGGCTGTAGTCATTAAAGATCAATAGGTCAGGGCTGTAGCTATTAAAGATGAATACTAGCGTCACGAGGTTGTAACTACTGGCGGTTTATAAATTGAATGAAAAATCCTACTACTATAGCCTAATAAGCATAGGTTTACAGAAAAAGTACTAGCTCCATAAGAATTAATATAAATTTCACTTTAGTGGTAGGATACGGTGCATATATGATAAATTTGGACTATTATAGCTTGGATAGAGGCTTGATTTCATTATCACAATTAAATCTTAACTGGTAGATGTAATATGAACCAAGTGCGGTTCTAGTTTATTTCGAGGTATCTGATTGTGCAACGACCGAAAACAATCCGCCCTGATCAGGGAGGTGCTGCGATATCCGTCTCGGTCCCAGACGCTGTTGGGCCAAACGTTGTGCGATATAAGTTAAAATTATTTTTTACCTTTTCTATAATTAATATAGATACAATTAACAAAGATCCTAAATCAACAGATTTCCCACAGGTGCCGAACTGATGAGTAATTATATTCTACTTTAAAACAAAAGCATGGCGTTTCAGAGGGAACACTATATCGGTTTGAGAAATTCCTCTTCCGCGTCCTTGGTGGCTCTTGGAGCTAGAGCGGGGCGCATAATGAGATTTTCCCATCGAACCGGCCCTTATGTGTATAAACTATCACCCATCTGTGATGAAGATATTGGTCTGCATCTCCGGACAGACTACAGCGAGCTTTCTAGGTCCATTCCTAGAAACGAACTTCAAATGCAATCCGGTAATTAGCATTCAAACCCTCATTCTCCGAATATAAAGGCGATTTGTATCGTAATCCTTCGAGGCGATCCAGACGCGCTTTTATCCAGGACGTATGAGGAAGACCGGGACAACGTGTAACATTTAGAATCTTGGATATGAATGCGGGGAGATATAGGAGAGCACGGCGCTGCACCGACTTATATAATCAGGAATTTCCGTGAAGTTGAGAGTGCTTCAGTGGCGGAGAGGTGGCCAGTGGTTATTTTGGTGTAGGGCATGGCAACAGTGACATGCGTTGGGAAAGAGTAGCAGCTTATGTGTTTCCGCATGAGTCTCTCGCAGGTCTTCGGCACCAGTGGCAAACAACGGAAATTTAAAAAGGTTGCTTTCTCCCAATACTTGAGATTCTAGCTCTAATGGGGTTCGCAACTTGCCTTTTATTCAATATAGATAATTTCTCCTCATCTCGCAAGCTAGATGCCGGTAACTGGTTTACGAGACAAGATTTATCCGATATAATATGACTTTTTAATGATATTTACCGTTAATACTTAACTACTGTAGGCATCTTTAATAATGTGGCCACTTCAGGCACTAAGTCACGTTAGTGTGCTCATATGTCTGATGATGAACCTCAATAGCTAGACTTGGATATATTTAGAAAATCTCATTAGGCTACGGATACCATCCTTGTTGCCACTGTCGCTCCTACTGCCATTGGGCGTTGTTACCACCATAATGAATAATCTGCTGGTATTCCCCGAGATCTAACTTACAAGGCAAAGTATACCCATAGAGCAAAATCCGGTTTACCAAGGCAAATATTACATTCTAAGATGCTACCTTTGTCTTTAATGTACCATATTACATGATTGGCCTTCAACATATCCATCGTAGCTTTCGAACGGGTGTTAAAACTGGCATTTGAGCACTATTAAGCAGGTCAAGATATACGATCCGAGCTTAAAATTGATGGGGTCGATATTTAACACCGATTGATCCTCCGGATGGCACCAAGTTCCATTTTTGGTGCCTTTTCGCCAAAGCCGGCAGCCGTAGCTTTACGGTTTTACCTAAGTGATACGAATGTATAGATCAAGTTATATCTATAGAACAGCTGCGGAATTACATACACTCTTGTGATTAAAGCTTTCGTATAACAGTTCATTTAATAAGCTAATAAATGTATTTTGCTCGAGAGTGGAGGGATCGTTTGCTTTTCGTTAGTATCTTAGTGCTTGCGAGACACAAATTTGTTCTCCTCTTTATAGAATGAAGGAGGCTATTGACGTCATCTTCAGAAGAATCGGCATCCGATCCAACCGAGCTCGTAATTTTCGGGCTGGCAGGTTGAGGGCAGGCGAATGCTTTAAAACTAAAGAGAGGTTTTATTATCCTGTTTAAAATTTTTTGCCCATATCTCTTTCTAGTTAAGCAAAACCAAACCTTGCTCACTTACTTTAACTCCGATTATTCATAACATGGTATCTACTATTTAATTCATTCAGTGTCCTTCGATCAACGTCTGTTCATTGGATAAATTTGGATACGAGACCACTTCGGATGTCTAGTTCCCCACAAAAGCCCACGGTGCGTAGACTTCCTTACACTCGCAATTGAATATCCAAATTCAATCAGAAGGTTCCAATGAGTATATATATTCTTCTGATTTTATCGAACCTCGGCGCCCCAATACAAACCACTAGCTTTAGAAGTCTTGTGACATCCTCTATGGATCTACAGGCTCCGCGCAATGGCTCACCTGAAAATTGTATATCCGAGCTTGCAAACTATAGTTAACTCCTCCTAACGGCAGAGATCTTTACAGTTAAATTTTGTACGGAGCCTGTTTTTTCTATACTGCTTTTCCAACTTCCTGATCTCCTTCACTAGAGAAGCCACAAACAACTCTATTTCCCCTTTGCGTTTCTTTAACACATCTGCATTATTACATGATTCCCTTACTATATTATATCATCCTGTTAATGGATATCAAAAACAATACCGGTCTTCGATATATTAGTTTCATTCGAGATCTTTCTCCATGTTTAATTCCGAAACATAACGGACTGCAGATATTGGATTTGCGACCTTACAGGCGATATTTGGGCAAAAAGGTGCCAACAGTTTCGAATAATCTGGTGATATCGCTGTGAATTACATACCCTTATTATCGCACACAGATTGACATACCCGTATCCTATAACTCATTCAAATATAACACAGTCCTCGCGGAAACTTCTTCTCCGCCCCTTCCAGAAAAGTCCACCCGATGTTCCGCGGCACTAGTTGAGGTAACCTGTACAACCAGGTATAGGATACGTAGACTGCTGAATCTGACGCAAACACATATGCATATATATATGTATAAGTATATATAATATATACACCTACAACTATATGATATGCCGATTTTAATACCCCTGAAACTGGTTTTGATTTACGCTAGTTTTTATCCGGCTACTTAAGCTTGATTGAGCTTGTGTAATTTTCCTCTGAAATACGAGTTTCCCCATTTTGTGTTGCCAAGGATGTTCGAGACCTGGTTGAATTCCCCTGACATAAAGATATATCACACAGACGGCTGACACAACCAGGCATACCTTCGACATAATACCACTAATCTGCTTGCCATGTTGATCCGAAAATGCCGACGACTGTAATTATATATTATAATATGATGATTTGATCATCCAACACCGATAAAGAATATCTTTACCGGATTCAATTTCATGCATCTCTTTTAATCTTTAGAGACTTTAAAGCCGAGGCGGGTTTATAACGTTTACCTACTATTCAGACTCTAGAGCTATCTGTATTTGGATAGAAGACACCACCTGGATAATTAATGGTATGATATCAATATCACATTGCTCCTCAGTTAGACTATTAGACAAATATTACTATGGGGGCTTTCGCTAGGTCATTCCAAATGTCGACAACGGTGCTTCGAAGCCTGATTCAAAGCGAGAGGGGTGTGCATAAGAACTTTTATCTAGTAAGCAGCTAGGCTTGTGACTTCCTCGTGTCTATCTATTTTTCCATCTATCGATTCGAACTGATAAATTTCGCATTTTTATACGATTTTCAGGTAGAGACCTATGGATTGGCCAGCGATGAGGTTTAGGGACCAGTTATGCAATGGAGTATAGATAAAGATATAAAAAAGGCCTCTATTTTCTAGAGTCTAACCTTCAATCTCCAGGTCACTCCTCTCTTCAGAGTAGAGCTTTCTCCATCTATCTTTCCTGGTTCAGTCCGTATCTTTTACATTGCAATCATATATCCTCACCATGTTGTTCCAATCGCTCGTCTTGTCCGTTGGCGTCTTGTTTTTGAGTCCTACCATCTCGGCACACGCCCTGATCGACCAGGTAATCGGTGATAAGTCCATCATCGACAACGCCAAGTCGCCAGGCTTCACCCGGTGTTTTGGGTGGAGGGAAGGAACAGCTCGTAATAGCGGCTGGCCTCCAAATCACTGCGATACTCCCGTCTTCGGCAGTCCAGTTCTCCCTGGTGGCACTCCAAGAGTATATAATCCACAGGGATGTGGAGTTACTCTCTATAACCTCATGCGGTTCAGCGAGTCGTCCAACAAGGCTATAAAGCACTATCACGAAGCCCCGGTCGTGGGTTGGAGAGGGGAAGCAGGGTATATGAAGCAACCTGTTCCGGATGGTGCATGGGCAGATCCGTTCTGGGAGATTTGGCAGCAGGCGCAGAAGAATATCCTTACATACGCGACCGCCGGCGGATATCTCAAAGTGTAGGTCGAATATACCAACCCTTTAGAGATCATAAGAAGAACGGGACTAACTGTTGATAATTTTCACAAAAGTAATATCCATGTCGTAAACGATGACGGTGCCGGACCATGGAAATGTAAGTTACCGGATCCTCTGGAACAGCCGAATCTAATCGTTACATAGGCAAACTTGACATGTCTGCCACGGGTCAAGGCGCCACGGACGACTGGGACGGTGAATTGGAACTAAACCAAACCGCTGTGGTTCAAGAGAATCCGGCCGAAGCTTCGAGAGGGCGATCAACTAGATCCATGGGTAGTGGCGATTTCCCTATGTTCATCAACCTCCCTAAATGGTTGGATTGTAAGGGTGTTCTCACTGGCTCTGCCCACAAAGATCTCTGCATCGTGCGTTGCGAAAATATGGCTCCAAATGGACCGTTTGGCGGTTGTATCTTCTTCAAGCAGTACAGGGTACCTGGGGAAGTCATACCAGCCAAGCCAGTTCCAGGAAAGCCATATCCCACTCCGGAAACCGAAGAAGACGATGATGAGCTTCCGGAGATCTGCACCAGGAAGAAGAAGAAGAAGGCTACAAAGACCTATACACCAAAGCCAATACCAAAGCTTACAACGCCAGTAGTTAAAAAGCCGACCGGTAGACCAAAAAAAGATGAGCAAAAGGACCCTACCGAGCCGATTGTAGCTCCAGAACCTCCGCAAGGCTATGACGATAAACGCAAACGGGATGTCAAACCTCGTAAAGAAGAGAAGTATGAGACTGACAACAAGCTTAGATTCAAGAGGAACTAGGGTGTTGTCAGATTCTTGTGGTCGGGCTGCGAAGTCAGTCTCGGGACCAAACTGCTGAGTGTGATGTTAGGGCGTCCGATAAAGAGTATGGACAAACATTCGATAAATGATTAGAGTTGGCTTCTCGATTTCCTATGCGTTCCTTTATTCCGTTCCTTGCGCCGTTCTTCTCTTTTAGTTTAGATATTGCTTAGCTCAGGCTGTTGTTTCTTGCATTTAGACACTATCGCGATCGTTTGATTTCCGTTTGCTTGAACGCTGCGATAGAAATTGAATCCGTGCTGCTCTCTGCTTCAAACTTAACCTCGTGCAGATGGAGCTCTAGCTCAAAGTATTTGCCATCTATGAATTTTCTGTTTCATTATAAATTCGCATTCGTACCCCTTTCTTAGCTTTTTCTCTGATATCGTGCCATTCAGCATCTGGCAACGAGACTACTATCGCGCTATTAAATTTCAGCTTCGTTTGTTTGATTCGTTAAACTATAACAATCGCCCCATTTAATATACCCCATTGATATGAATAAAACACTCTGTTCTTAGGACGTTTCCCTCTCTCTGTCTTGGCAGCTCTTGGATCTTGGAGATGGGAGATGGTTATTGTGATGGAGGCGCGGCAATGATGACAAGGGTTTGGAAAGAGAAGCAGCTCGGACCACTGCAAATGTTAGAGCTCTGCCACACGCATCGAACAAGTTGGCAGCTTCGTGAAACAATGGGCTTGCTCGAGCACAACCCCGCGTTCGCAGGTGTAACCACACCATGTTGGAAACAAAAGACGGGAACCCGACAGGCCGTGCGCGACCTGGGCGTTGGTATTCCGAACCGCTATTTGCAGACGCGCGCCGATGCGTAGAATGATTACAACAGTGAATGCATCCAACTTGCGCGAACCGTGGATTGCATGAGTCTTGCCTGCTTATTCCTCGCTGAGGTTGGGAACCGCTGAGAACTCAATCCTACCCATGCGCGCGCACAACACATCCGACTTTGATCCCAAAAGAGCCTTCGAAGGCATTCTGTGTTGCAAATGTTGGGACCTCAACTGCGCCAAGCCAGCCAGCAACTTTTGATTGATATAATGGAACTTCCCGCGACCGCTAACGATCCTAACCGAACTACCACGAAGACGAACAGATATTGTCAAGTCGTAATGAAAGCTGATGCATCTGCTACCCATACGTATTCCCCGATCCTAGAAAGATAACATCACGCAAGGCCAGGATTGCATGGAATTACAAAAGAGTGTACTTGGATTGCATCGATTGTTCTGGCGTTAAGGTTTGTTTCTATTTTCTTTGGGTCTGCTAAAACAATACAATTAAAAAATGTACTAATAGCCTCGAAAACTCCGATTGATATGCACATGATATTATACATATGCCCTCTTTAGGACTTTTGGTGGGACTTTATTTGGGCTCGTTCACATGAATGAACGATACAACCCATTTGGCATCGGCAAAATCATGATTATTAGTAACATTATTCCTCCCACCGGTAGAACCCCACCACCTCTGTCCTACGCGCTCGCAGGCATCGATAATGGCCCAGTAGTTATCAAAGCAGTCGTTCCAGTTAAACCCTTGCGGGATGGGCTTTTGAAACCACCATCCGACACTACGCGGCTCGTTTTCTCGGGTGGTGTAGGGGAAATACGACCCCGTCGTATGCTCGCGATATTCGGTTCGTTCGGTAAAGATTTTAATCTCGCCGTCTTTGACCTCCCCAAAGTAATTCACCGTACCAGATGTGGGATCTGGTGTATCGAAGAATTGCCACTGATCGAAAAAATCGTCCGGTTCAGGTCGTGAGGGATTCACGCCTGTAAGACGAGCGCCACCGAGGCGGCCGTTGAATATATTGTCTAAGGTGTTGCACGTGTCGGTTATGCCTTCCTGGAGGTACGAAAAAGGTACTTCTTTCTTTTCGTCCGTCTCATCACATTCTTGGTCGTCTCGCTTCCTGAGATAGTTACGAGGGGAGCGCTTCGATAATTTGCGGGCGGATTCAAGGTATTTACTCTGTATGTGTCTCTCGCGCTCTGCGAGGACATCTGCTGGTATGTCATAGCGTGGGACTAAGTTGGGTTGTTTGGTGAGTTTGGTAGCAGTTTCATGGGGAATTGGGCTGGCATAGCTGGTCAGTGCGAATGCCGCTGTTAGGGTGAAAATGAGAACCGAACTGGTGTTCTTCATCATGAAGTTTGTTCTAGTAAAGAGAAAGAAATAAAGAATGATAGGTAGAAAAGGTCTATACTTGGTCTAATCTAGAGACTTGTTGAAGTTCTGCAAATTGTTGAGTTGTTGTGGCTAGTTTATATACATTTTTTCTTATATGAAGAATCGCGACCGACAAGTTATCGATAGTACTACTTTTACCTTGCATGTTTCATATCACGCAGTGATCTATTCTTGCTTGCAAAGCAGCTAAAGAAAATACATTATTCAATAGAGTTTCTTCGTAAACATCACCGCCTTGAAGTCCAGTTAGCCTTATATATTGAAATGATTAGTGAGCAAATAAAGTAAGACTTTCCTATTTCGGAATGTTTGACAAGGGAAATGCCTGTTTGGAAACATTTAAAAAGAATATTAGTGGCTGAAGAGTCTTGGTAATATAATGTAATGGAATGTAATTGATCCACCAAAAATTACAGAGTGAATCGCCCCTTGATTAAGTCTCCATGGGTTAGCTTCATTGCTCCAAGTGTTTGTCTTTTATTTATGCCTATCAAAACGATGTCCCGTGAAGTGAGTGAATGCGACCACACACCTCTCAAGCACCTCCGATTAATTGACCTCGACTTTGGATTGTTTCAACATTTTTCCCGTTGGGAACGCATTGTGTAAGAAGCTCAGATATCTCAAAGAAATTTAGTTTAATAAAGGAAATTCTCCTTTCAAGAGCATTTAATTACGGCTTTGGAAGTCTGTTGGTGATTAGTATTCGCCAATAGTAGGTTTCTTTAGTGGTGGTGGTACAGTTGCATGATATGATCTCACGGTACTCGAATTTGACGGTGCTACGTGTATAACACTGAAAGCTGCTGCTCCATATCCAGGGCGTTATGATTGTAGCGATAGCACGAGACGTTTCCCGGGTTCGTTTTGTTCAGAGGATGTAGATATGCTAACTTTAACCAAGACTCCGACGAATACTGTTTACAAGCTAGTGTGACTGTAAAATGACAACCTAATGGCTCTCGCAGACCTATTGCATTGGCGACAAAACTACTTGTCAATTTCGTGGTACGCCAGTCTTTACTGATATATATACCTAACAATCACTCTAAAAGTAAAATCAAATACCAATTCGGTCACCTCCCAAAATTAATTTTATTAGGTTGGTGGCACAAATGGCCCGAGAAATCTACACTCCAAATCAAACTGGTAATATGAAACGCAACCCGGAGCTTGAGGGGTATTAGGATTCCAGTTGCTTGCAACATCGATCGGCCAGCAGAAACACCAGGTTTGAAAGCCACCAGCGTTAGTGAGCCCATACTCAATTGATAGCGCGCCATCGACTCCCAAGCAATAATCGAAGCATTCCTCCAGAGTATCGAATTTCCCAGAACCTAAGAGACTAGTGTGGACGGGACCTGAGGGGCATCCCGGAGTACCGCCGCAGATGAGGGCTTTGGGGGTAGACGTTCCAACACTAACGGTAACCAGACTCGTTTTTGTTTCGATGTTCGTTACGGTTGCCGGTGGAAGAGTTATGGCCTCGTCAACAGTCTCAGTACTAGTAACAAGGGTTACAGTCGTATAAATCGCTGGCGGTTGGACGGTATTGAAACAAGAACAAACGCTAGATACACTACTAGCAGCATATGTAGTAGGCAGCCATGAAGGATAGAGAATCGCGGTTCGTTTTTTCAGGGCTGCAGTATCAAACGGATTTGTGGTGTAGTAGTCCGTTGAGAGTGTTTCGGTCTCAGTCTCAGTACTAGATATATAGTTAACATCTGAGACTTCAGAGTCAAATGAAAGATGGGATATACACGTCCGTCGCCGTTACTGTAGTAGGAGGGGGCGTTACAGTTATATCATCTGTAATAGTAGCAACGATTGCAGTGGTGGCCGTTACCACGTTTTGAACGTATGTGGCGCAAAATCCAATTGCACTGGAGCTATATCTCGAATCTTTAAACAGGCGCAGGAGATTATTTGAAGCACAAGCGCGTTTCTGCAGGCTTGGGGGGTTGCCATAGGCGATATTGTAAATATCTTCCGGTGAAGGCACAATGGGCGCTGGGGCAGCGTGAGAAAAGCCTGCAGAAGCAAGCAAAGCCCAGAGGGCATTTTGATTAAGCCTCATTTTCAATTGACCGTTCCTGGGAGATAGTGAAAGGATATGTTGCCATGTGTGGAGTCGAGATTAGTTACAGAACTTGGCTCAATATTTATATTATTTTCTAGATGCGCGCAGCCAGAGGTTTTGGTCTTCAAGGCGACCGTTCAACGTTAAAAACGGCCACTAGTCTCTGTCACACCGAACCCGGAAGCTTGTGCACTATGCAGGGTTCATTGGTGGCTTGCCAAATTCTTGAAGTTCGGCCCATTAGAGGTAGTGATACGAAGAAGCTGGCGCGAATATCATGCGTGCCGCATTCGCTCCTGCATCCGAGTGCGACCCTCAAAACGTAGTTAGGCTCAATTGGCCAAAAACTCTCTCGGTTAGCTGTTGTTGTGGATCACCCGGAGTTATGAAAGATACTTCACACAGCTGAGAGGTGTTTGCGGCAATTAAAGAGGTCCTTTAAGTCTTATCAACCTATAAAATTATAATATATACCCCCAAAACGGCAGAGTTGATGTGACCAACCCTCCGCATATCAATATCATTCTTCAAGCTTTGAAATTCTGTCCCTGGACTTAAAATAAAGGCTCTGGAACTCTGAGTAAGCAAACCCAGATCCTTCAGCTCAGGCTCATTTAACTGACAAAAAACTCCAAAGATGTTCCCAACGGCAACTTCCGATACACGATATTATAAGCCTTCGTCGTAGTTGCCAAGCTTTACGTGCGCTAAACTGTGAGTGGATACCCAAGACCCACTTTGAGCAACAGGCCGACACCCACAAAAAACGTTACGCTTCAGCCAGTGGCGGCCATGCACTCAAAATTCCGCCTTCAATCCTAAGGCTTTGCAAATATGTGCGCGCCATCGAAGTGATGAAACCTGATTTCAATAATGCGATACATCAGCGGAATTGGGTGACAGTGTCCCTGCTGTTGTTTCTTATCGGCCTTACAATTGGGAAAATGTATTTCTATCCCTCGTTGATAGTGTCAGTATATACTGAGTCATCTTCAATCGTAACATTAGTATGGCGCTCAAATATCGACTGGAGTAAACTAAAAACCTTGCCTGGGTGACAATTTGATAAATGGTTAGACTACAAGGAAGCCGACAGCACCAAGAACGATTGCGACGCTCGCAAAAATTGCAACGACTAACTGCTGCGCAGAACTTTCTTTTGAGCAGTAGTCAGGTGGGCCCAAAGTTTTGCATATTGCCTGATGGTACCAGGCGTCTATACTCTCAACGACAGCCGCATCAATTCTAACCCGGCAGGGAGTCGCATCTGTAGTCGGAGAAGCAGAAAATAACGCTACACAAGTACCAGAAGGCTGAGGGATACGTCTGGTTTGAGAGGGAGGGACGTTATACATTCGATCCGTCACGTTGAAGGCAACCCCTCGAGCGGAACATGTCTTGTCGTCGGCTGTAGCTGCAACAAGATCAACACCCTGCGCCCCTTTCTCAATAGTGAAAGGGACAATAAGACCTGTGTAGTTTTTAAGGATGGCTACCTTGTCACCGCTCTCGTCGCATATTTTCCAGTTGATGTATGAAAATAGTCTATAGGTCCCTTCAGTGTTGATTTTCAAGAAACCATACAGAAAGTAAGGGGCGCTAGAGTAGTTGGCAAATGTCGGATCTATAGTGTGGTGGCCAGGGGTGGGATCAGGAGGCAAAGTCGAATTTCCGAATATGGCGTCGATTTCGTCTTCTGGGTTGTAGACTTTGCTAACAAACCAATCAAAATAGGGTTGGAGGAGTTTAGCTAGCTCGACGTTTTGCACTGCGAAAATGACAGGAAACTTATCCGTCGGTGCGTATGTCCCGTTAATGCGCGGAAATATGACGTCGATTTCAGCCACGCCAACAGCGCTGGCGAATGCCTCAAGACAGGCCAGCGAGCCGACAAGGGCGCAAAAAGCCGAAAAGCGGAAAGGCATGATTGCAAGTGTGTCGTTGTTGTTATATAATTTAGTGTGTGGTGGTTGTTCGGAGCGCTCGAGCTCGCTATATTATCAGAGATGTTTGTTGATAATGACGATAATAATAGAGGTTGCAAGCCCTTTAATTGGCAGTGAAGGAACAGAAGATTTGAGAGGAGCATACCTACAATTCACACCACATATAGTAAATCCATCGATCCTGGTTCTTTGCCTGGGCTTTTCTATCGATAATGAGGGCAATTCGGAAATTTAATCGGCTAGGTTAGAAGACTTGGGTATCGCCACATCGCCAACTAAAGTTCGCAAAGCGCCTTATTAACCGAATCTAGCTATAGCACGTGCCTAACTAAATTACTAAGGCCGCGCTAAATTGTTCAATTGACCGCCTCAGCTCACTTTGTATTTGCCTTTTCGAGTACCTTCCATCTTGGGAGAATATTTTACTTGCATCATTGTGCAATCCACACCGACTTTCTTAAGCAGCTGTACGGCAAATTTCCGCACATAGCAGCTCAAGTACAGTTTGACTGCATATGATTTTTGGCCATATGAATTTATAATCCCGGTCGTTCGTTCGTGTCCGTCCCAATTTTTCGAATCCTAGCGACGGATCCACAGAGCAGCGATATTGCAAATAGTCACCGAACAAGGGCTCCAAGTTGCCTCGGGTAACCTATCTCGCTGTGGGACATCTCATGATCAATACTTTTCTATTGAAATTTTCACGTAACCAGTTTTTCTAGGCTACGATGCAATGAGAGAAAAGGATAGAAAAGTTCTCCTTGGGTTTCAACAGAGCCCGGAAACTAGGAAATTGGATGGAATCCTTGCTGTGTTAGTGTCCTATTCGATATACTCTAAGTCTCTAAGCTTGTTAGGCTATCTGATATTGGATATCGGAGATCCTGTCAATCCTACTTGAAAGGAAGGCAGTTAAAGGCTGTTAATGGCTCAAAAACCTTGAAATGCGCTTGCGGCACAGCTTTTGTTCTGGGATTCCTTGACTGCTGTGCCGCGACTAGCGCTACTTTGACAAAGACGTTTTCCAAATTTTCTACTAGTTGCCTATTGCATAAACAGAGAGCTCTTAGAATTGGGAGAAATTGATGTACATCAAGAAACTCGTAATTTGTCTTAGATTTAGAGCCAATAACGCGCCTATCTGCGTAGCTGCGCAATGAATGCGTGGATCTTGCAGGCTTCCGTTCGCAAGCTACCCTTTAAAAGTTTTTAAAATTCCCAACCCTATACCACCCTAGTGCATAGCACGCCAAGCTGCTATTCTAAATAAAGCTATATTGTTTTGTAGTCAATGTTGAACTAGTATTATTCCCTGTGGTCCATTTTTTTAGAATGGCATGCTATCTGAATATCTCTCTGACATTAATTCCAAACACGGACTTTGATACCATCTCTTATAGAGCTATGATTATCTTCTTGGAAGAGACATCCAGCAGGGCGGAAGCTTATATTCACAACAGCCCTTGGAACCTCGAAACCCTCCTAAGCTTGCCCAGGAGTTGTAGAATATTCTGAGAGTCCCTGACTCATCCATACTATAGTACTAATCTCCCATAGACAATAAACCCCACGACAAGCTCCACATCATTCTAAATACTTGTCTAGAATGCTAATGTTTCGATTGTTGAATATGTGCCGTTCCATCATGATACTTCCTTCGCAAGCATTTGTTAGTGCTGCGTATAGTCTCGATAAAAAGAGGCCTGTGCAAGGCACCTTGTAGAACATACCTAGCCTGTCATAAATTTAAAAATTATGGGTCCCAAATTTTTGATTGTCCGTTCGACTAAACACCAAGTCAAAAGAGTAGTTGAGTTGGACCTGCCCAACCCTGTCAGGTAAGGATGTGGAGCTTGCGCGAAATTGAGCCGCCGTTCTAGCCTTGAGCTTTAGAGAAGTCGTTATTGACGGCGAGATTGGTCGATTAGGCACCCCAATCACCTATCAGAACAAGAATTGCTATAAATGCAGACCACAATCATGTGATGGCTCGTCCAAGGATATGGATATCGGGCCGGGGCTGAGTTCGCGAAATGGAAAACATTTAATAAGCCGTTTCTGTGGGACTAGTAGGTTCATTGTGGCCCGGCTCAATGAACAACAGCGAGTGCGCCCGCCAGACTGCCCACGAGCAAGTCGTAATTCTCGCGAAAAGGTCGGTTTCCGTCGTGCTGGCCCGCGAGACAACCCAACGCCATAGTAGTGTTACCCAAACATGTTTCTGTCAGCCAGCGAGGGTTTGTGTTGCGGAGGTTCCTAAGGCTACGACAAGGGTGCAAAAATACAGCTAGGGAGCTTATAATAGAGATTTCACCAGGCGGACGCTATTCTTGTCCTGATTGACGTTGTATCGTATGTTTCCGAAACAAGCTGACTTTCTTATCCGATAATAAGTTACCTACAGCCTTGAAATTCGGTAGATTATCGATGTTACTGACTCGACCGCCGTCAGATACACTCGGCTAGGCGCTGTGCACTGCCGTGCCGAGAACCAGCAGATTCCAACTTCGGTTCCGGGAACCAATTCGGGGACTATGTTCGTATCCAAAAGTCTGCGCATCCAATAAGGCGCGATTGTGTCGATTGCAACGTGCAACACGGAAAATTGCCTCGAGCTTGGTATTGATTCAGTCACCGCCACAGATACTTTTGGGCAACATGATAAACATACAATCGACTATATACGATTTCCAATCGCAGATGGGGAAGGTAGAGAAACCGTAAGCAATTTGTTGTATCTCGGCAGTGGTGTATAATACTCTGTCGCGATACTGAGGGATTAAACGTTCCCATAACAATCATCAATCTATCAATTCGAATACTTCTCACAGTGTAATAATTTATCCAGCATAAAATCTTCAATGATAACGGCAAAATGAAATTTACTTCGATCACTCTTGCTCTATTATCATTGGCAGCGACAAATATCGCAGCACCTATCGACGACAAGAGTGTCGCAGCACCTAGTGAGGTAGTCGGTACCACAGACGTCGACGAAGCTTCCTTAGTCACCAGAGGCAACTGTAATTTGCATGCGCACTGGGAGAGCAACTGGAGCGAAAGTGGTTGGCGCCGATACCGTGTAAAGGCATGGGCGGATGTTGGCGGCCCTCGTACAAACACCAGAGAGATGCTTGTTCAATGGACTGCCATTGCCTCGGGTATGTAGTCACGAATATTTCACTTCCATTTCAAGCCTCGCACACGCACTAATATCTTGACGTATGTAGGATTCAACTCCGGAGTTTTCGCGGGAACGCAAAATCTTGGGAGTTGGCTCGAAAATGACAACCTCGCTTTCATCGACTTAAGCTTCTGGGAGGGAAGTGAGGGCCACAAACTGTACCTAGAGTTCCACCAGGTGACGGTCAATAGATGGAGAGAATGGTCAGGCGGCTGCGACGTCGATTCGCGATTCTAATAAGCTCAATATAATTATTTCTGTATAAGGTCGTCCCACGGCGAAACTACTGTAGATATTTCGGGTGCACTCATCTCGGTGTGCAAAATTATCTGTTGTAAAGATATGCATATTCTCGACATATATTCTAGGGCCCTTTTACAGGCTGACAAATTCACCGCCTCGATACATCTCATGACCCTTTTTATATTTTGATAACATTCTAGCCCGCCACAAACTTCTACGGTAACTTTTCTACCGCGAAGAAACCAGCTCACACTTGTGCCCCTTTGGCCTGAGGACAAAATAATTCTCGAGCTCCATACTATCGTCCGTACAGCCCTCCGCCAATGTAGCACTAGGACATACAGTCAACATCACAGCAGCGATAAGACGGAGCTCCATCATAGCCAAGTTCTGTCCTAGACAGCCTATATGCCATTTCGTTATAACTTAGCATGTAGTGAGGATGTGGGGAGAGGTTTAACATACTCCTAGAATGTCCGCCCCATGGCATAAGCGAATTTTCCATCTCCTTTGTCGGGTTGAGCCACCTCTCTGGTTTAAACCTATCAGAGGAGTATTAGTATCCAGAGAAATAGTAGTTGACTTCTATCGAGGTTTTGGATACACGTACGCATAAGGTTCGTCAAAAACCTCAGGATCTCGATGCACTGTATACCCTTGTGATGTAACATTCGTACCCGCTGGAAAGTAATACCCCCCGATAAACCTTCCTCCATCAGGTACTACTCTCGGCAAGCCGAATTGTCCCGCGCTATAAAGTCTTAAAACTTCCTTAATCACGATCTTCAAGTATGGCAAATGCTGTATCTTTTCATCAGTGATCTCTTGTCCATCGATGATGGCGTTCCTTAGTTCCGTTTCAAGCTTTGCGCGAACGTTTGGATGCCGATAGATAGCCCAAATTAGATATGTAGCAGTGATTGTAACAGTATCGCTCCCGCCAATTAAATTGTCCGTCGCTTCCCAGCGTATTTCTTCCATGGTCATCTTATGTTTGACGTTAGGGTTATCTAAATCATCAAGTAGCGTTGCCAAGAGGCTGGGGCGTAGATTTCCCTTCTTATCCCTCGCGCTTTGGACTTCGCGACGGTAATCTAAGATAGCTTGATCGCTATAATCCGAAATCCTCTTATTGGCGCCTATAAACCATTGAATTTTCGGGTGTGGAACATATGACATGATCTTTTGGACCAAACCAAGAAAAGGGAATTGCGCGCGGATGGCACCGATAACCAGTACCGCTAATAGATCCTGGACGAACGAGCTAACCTACAAATGGGTTAGCTTTAGCAACTCTCTAAATATAAATGATGTGTGTGTGCTAGGGCATACAGTCTCGTTCTCCAGCATACCCATATCCTTGCCATAACTGATTTCCGCAATGACATCCGTCGTCAAAAACTGAAACCAGTGCATAAGGTCCGGCTTCCTACCAGCCTCAAGTTCTCGATTGATTTTCTCAGCGCAGATGTAGACGTATTTTCTCACAGCTGGTTCCATCATTGATATATTAGTATTGGACCATGCGTTCCCCCAGGCGCGACGGCGAGCTCTGTGCGCGTCATTGGGTAATAAAGCGTAGACGCCGTTGATGCCATCAGTCAGAGGACCGTACCAGTCTGACTTGCGGTAAGGATCTTGAGGGGAATGAATTTGTTTGACGGAGTCAATATTGGAAATATCGGTCTCCGTTGGTGAGATGCGGACATAAGGACCTTGTACATTCAGGTTAGTTTTTAGGATTGACGAAGGGATAGATAGTTACATCGGGTCTTACCATATTTCTTGTGCAGTTCATGAACGACGAATACGCGCCTGCCGGCCAAAGTGTGGAACTTGAGCCAAAGCTCAGAAATTACAGCATACCATGGTCCTGGAATCTTGGAAAGTGGAGAAAAGTAGATCTGGTAGAAAGCATAAACGAAAAAATATACTACGAAAACGCCCGTAATTATGAACGGTACATGTAGAAGCTTGATGTCAAGCAGAGCATCGTTCAATTGCAGCTTCGCCATTTTTGATCCTGTTGGCTCTGGGGCAGATTGTCTTTTCCGACAATAAATAAGAACACCTCAGAAGGGTATATACATACCATTGGGAAAATCAGGATTATAAATATTTCCCACTCCAGTCGTGGCCCAATGGGCTGGTTACAACTGTCGCCATTATGGAGCAATCAGGCTCAGCCCCGCTTCGGAAACAGGGTTTCCGCGAACAGTTGGGAATGAAATCCTCTCCGAGGTAGAGTACTTAGCGTTCTCTTCCTTGCATCAAATATAGTCGATTTCTATGCATGCGGCATGCTGTGTATAGATCACACTACTAAGGCGATATTAGGTAATGATTGGATGAAAGGGCCGCCTAGGGGATCCGCCTGGAAGTAGTAGCTGTCAATGACCCGTGCCTCTGTCCAAATCCGCAGTTTGTGATACCAGGACGTGCACCCCGCATGCATGGCGTCAAAAATGTCGCAAATCGCGGCTCAGGAGCCTAGAAGATCCGAGCCAACCGGATTGGTTAGAAAAATAATCCAATCCAACGCAACGTACTTCGTGCAACGCAATCCATTTTACGGAAAATAAATATTCATATACAATATCATACTTTATTATACAAATACTATGTAACTATAATAACGATAGTAGCAATTGCTCCTTATTCATTATTTTGCAATAGCTCGTTGCTTGTCGTTTACAATGGCTCGTTTCCCGTTCGTCGTTTAAAGTGGCTTATTGCTTGACATTTGTAATGGTTTGGCTAAAGCTTGTTTGTAGTGGTACATTGCTTATCATGCAATGGATTGTTTGCTAGTTGTCATTTACTGTACTGCAGTGGCACAGTATCGTTTACAGTTACAGGTAGTGATACGTAATGTGCCAACGCCCGGGGTATCGTGCATGCAAATAAGAAAGTGACAGCTTCCCCAAAAGTAGCCTTGATATCAGGTGCTGGCTACTAGGCTACCCCAAAAGAGGCAATATTGTAATTTTTTGAATTAGGGTATTCGATTAATATCCAATGATAGCGCAGTATATGATTGTAATTTCAATTATTAAATCGTTCAGGCCTCCCATTTAATTAAGAAAAAAGAAATATCCTCATGTACGATACCCCTGGTCGTTCGCACATTACATATCAATGCCTGTATTGTGGAACTATCCAAATGATCCGGTACACAGATATCACTCAATTTGTTGATATCTCTTGCCTTGATCCAGATAGACCACCAGAATCACTATTGTGGGGCTGTGGATCATTTTGATACGTTCCGCACCAATTGTATAGTGGCATGTTGCTTATCATTTCAATAGCTTGTTTGCTATCCATAATTTACAGTGGCACATTATCATGCAATGCAATGGCTTCCTTGCTGCACGTTGTTCCTCGTTTACAATGGCTTATTTGCTGCTCATCGTTTTCGGAGACATCGGAGTATGAAAACATTCCCATGGGAGTGGGAATAGACTGGCCAATTTTCCGGGGGAGGGGCGATATAATGCAAGTGTGGAACATCTAACTTCGTTCGTGCAGTTGACCGACACGTTATGAAAGTATACTGACTGTAATTTGTGCAAGGCCATCAGCTGCATTATCCATCATTATATAAGGGTCTATTTCCCTCTCTCTCATTTCTTAAGTCTGCTAGCTATACTCAGCAAATGTTCCAATTGTTCATTTAGCGCATTTTTCTCTAAGTCTATCGCCAATTCGCCGGCAACTAGACCATAAAAATGACACAAGCCCTACTAAGAGGGCTTTTATCTATTCTTCTCTTTTTTTTCTCCAAAAAAAAAACCTCCTCCACAATCCCTGCTATCAGGGCTTTACCCAATATTGATTATGTCCCATGTCTATCATGCGGCAGTGCACTACAAGTCCTACGAGGTAAAGGATCAGCGCATACATTGCCCGTAGGCGTGCCCATAGGCGGATTGCAGGGTTGCAGTATATCTGATAATGCTATCATCGGCGGACCGATCGCTCAAGGCGCATACTCATGTATGTGCGGTGATAGCAGCAGAGATCACATACATTGTATGGGATGCTGGACGAAGATTTTAAAGAATCGTCCCCTCCCGCCCTCTAGCACCTCAAACCTGGCGACCGTTACTCTTGCAGATCAAGCACCCGAGCCGGTGTCCTGGAAGCGCCTTGTAGGGAAAATACGAGAGTGCATTGCCTATACAAACCCTCAAGAACTTAGGCCCACGCTTACATGCGATACGGTCAAATCGAATCGCATACCCTGCGAATGTTCTTCGGTTCTAAAGACCGTTATGCTCGCGGACGACGCTGATCTCGCCATTGAGCGAGTATGCCGCGACCGCGACGGCACCCAATCCTTTGAACGATGCACTCATAGAGATGTTGGTAAGAAAACACATCCAGATCTTCTCCCCCGCTCGGAGGCCCGGTTTTTTGTCCATGACAAGTCGGCAGGCAAAATAGGTGGCGTCTACGAGCAATGGATAGGGTCTGCGGATATGTGCAGGATGCGTACGAGCCCTTTAGTGGTCGCAGAACTGCCTTACCATGTTCATCTAGGCATCCATCTGAATTATGGCCTTGCGGATAAAGGTTATGCTGCGGAACGTGTGAGGTTGGACGAACAACAAGACACCCCGCTCGGACGTTTCCTCCTTGATTACGCGCATGAAAACTCGTGTCATGGTGTTTGCTATGGGGATAGGAGTCTGACGAGGTATTGCAGCTGTAGGATTGTGGAAGGTGGGCTCCTGGTATGGATGGTGGATCTGGACATTCTCGCTGGGGCGTGCTGTGGGGAATGCGATACGGATATTTTAGTTTTAGGGCTGGGGGTAGCAGCGGATACAGTGGATAGAGTAAGAGACGAATTGAGCGGAGAACGATTTAACTTGAATACTGCAACCGGGAGACAAAATGCTTTAGCAGCTTTACTGTGGGATGGGCTTGTAATCGGTAGGCCAAAGGGGGTTTGCTGTGCGAGAGCTGAGAGAGTTTGCAGGGCCATCAGAAACTTGTTTGTATGGGCACTGTGCAATCCAGTTTACTATACGTATCGGAGTGCAAAGGACAGTGGTCTGTTGGAACTTGTGGAGGCTATCAATGAGGTCCTGATGACGAATGTAACAGAGAGCCAGGCTGCCGCCTCTGAAGAGGACGGTCCGGCGAAAGTGGACGATGTTGTGAAGCGACTGGTCGATACTGGTTTGGTGGATTTCCTGCTGTACGCATGTGCCTAGCGAAGTATATATAAGATTGTAGTAATACCGCGGTTGGAAAACCAGTACTGCAGTAGTAACCAATACTATACTCATAATCTGTTCTCTGACAACATAGCACATCAGGATCAGAGCACGAATAGCAGGCTTAGGGACAGCTAGTCAACTGTCTATTTGAAGCATATACGTATATACGCGACGACGCACGTAAGAGCTAACGACGGCAGCACAGACAGTATGTTAGCACGCCTCACTCAACTCGAAGATAAAAGGCACGACATCTATCCTTTGACTTGGTTCTATTAAGCGCGACAGCTAACAACTAAAGAGTAATTTGTCCCACCCCGTATATAAAGATTGTATATTTGTATTTAGAGAGAGTATTCCCGAACTATCCAAGTTGATCCACTTTGCTTAGAAATGTTCGAAACTTGCAAGCACCTGCATACGAATCCTCTCAAGAAATATGTCTACTACGATTAAAGTTGTAACATTAAGTAGGTCTAGCAAGGATTGATTAGGTGTCTCACTGGTCACGGAGCGACTAACGATTTTTTATATGGGTCGTTCCGGGAAGAGCCTGGGGCATTCATCTCATGCTCCTCGTTACTATAAAGCAAACAAAATACTGAACCTATAAACTCGGGTCCCTCGATTACCGTAGATAGAATAATTTGGCATACAATGAACTAGTCTCGCGGGCCAGATTTTGACGTGTTGCGTTGCAGTGAACCGCTTATGACCACACGATTACAGGCTTGACAACATCACCACGGCCCATAACATTAACAGCCTCCTCAAAATCCTTATAGTCAAACATCTTTTCTAGTTTCTCGACTGGAAAAATGCCATCTTTCCACCACCCTACAATTTTTGGAATGTATTCTCCCGTCCGCGAATGGCCTTGGACCGCTCCGAAATACTGTTTCGCACTGACCATAAAACTCTGCATGTGGATTGATAAGTTCGCATCCGGCATTCCTGTACCAACTTGGATAATCTTGCCCATATACCTTGTCGCATCAACTTGTGCTGCTACTAGCGGCGGATACGCACTGGTATCGATACAGATCGTTGCTCCAAGTCCATCAGAAGCCTGTTTAATTTCTTGTGTTATCTGCGACATCTCAAGACCAGTCGTGTTGATGACATGCGTAGCCCCAAGAGATTTGGCTAGAGCGAGTCGAGATTCGATGCGGTCAATTCCAATGATAACCTTGCATTTCTGATTTTTCGCCGCAATAACAGCGGCGAGACCAACACCACCCATACCAGCAATGGCAATGCAATCATCTTCCCTGGCTTTCGCGACATTCACGACAGTACCACTACCAGTTTGGAGGCCACAACCCATAGGCGCGAGTGCTTTGAGATCGTCTCTGCTCAGCCCAAGTTCACTCACATTAACCACGGATTTGTCGCTGACGATCGAGTGCCGCGCAAGACTTGATTGCCCGAAGAATCGCCCACCGATTCCATCGGAGAATACAGGTTCACCCATAAAGTTTATTTCGAAAAATGTGATGCAATGAGATGGCAGGCCGGACTTGCAAACGTAGCATGACCCACAATACGAAAAGGAAAGAAGAACAGCATCTCCGGGCTTTACTTTTGTAACCGCGCTTCCGACTTGCACCACATATCCGGAACCTATCAAAAAGTTTAGCGATCGCTTATATTAACCTGGAAAAACTGCATTGGCTTACCTTCGTGTCCAAGAACGCGAGGGTAGTAGACGCCAGGAACGCCTTTATCTGCGGGCGTATTTCCGCAGTGCACATCGGTGTGACAGATGCCTGATGCGACCATCTCAACGAGGACCTCGTCTTCGCGAGGTTCGCGAAGTGTAACCGGCTCGATGGCCCATTTACCCTCGGAAAATGGGCCTCGGGCAACTATTGCTTCTGAGGTGAAAACCATTATGTATTCTTACGCGCAACGCGAGCGTGAGAGTGAAGTCGCAAAGTGTTGCGAAAAAGTAAAGACGCAAAGTTCGGTCGTTTGGGAGAAGAGATCAAGGTGAGATGCGAATTTGAATTCGAATTTTTCATAGAAGGTCACCGTTGGTTGTTAAGACAAGCAATGATGATTCGCGCACGGCGAAAGAGGGGTTAGTGCGGCTCCCACCGACGGCAGACGGCGATAACCACTGATAACAAATGTACTTGAAATAAATTACCCCGGACTTTTCTACCAGGCTTGATCAAGTACCTCCCACAAACAGCGGCAAGAAATAAAACCACAAAACGGGAGATATTGCACTGTGTTGTATACACGATGGTCGAAAGGAGACTTGTGTTGTGCGACCTGGCACCTATGACATCGTAGATCTTTAGTAGCTACGAGACTGTATCTTTGGCAAATCGGCATGGCTGAATTCGACGGTTAGTATCAAGAACAGATTTTGGGGGGAATAGACTCTTCTATAATGATTGAGCAATGGCATATCTGCCTTTTAATTGAAGTAATTTAATTTAAGTACTAGGTTTCTGCGTCGAGTTTAGAGTTTAGAAAGCAGTTATATTTGATGTATCATGATATACATCTTGTTTTTTCTTCACTCTATCTATTGCTGATTTACATGTATTAAAGGATATAGTGTTTTCGTATATATTTTCGAAAATCGCGTGTTCAATTCACAACTTTACGCACCCGACAGACACCAGATACCACCCGTCTTACGGGACCGTAAAGACAATGCAATATATGGTGTACTAAGCTAAGGTACGTATCTTTGTTACCTCGCAGTCATTGAGATTGTAAGTTTATCCGGCTTAATGATAAAACTCCTCGGAGTGGTCGATCCAAAAGTTATTCTCCTTGATTCTAAATGTATCCGGCTCAGGATAAGCATAAATTGTAGTATTGCCATCGAAAACAATGTTCTTCGGGTTAGAGAGAGAATATTTAGGCCACGTGGGAATACCGGGAACTATACACGTGTTAGATTGGTTAAGGTTTAGAATCTAGATACTACTCACCACCGTGGTGATTGGGTGTCGAATCGCTAACAAAGCTAACAAGCATCTTGGACATCAACTTGGCGAGTTTGACATAGTTTTGTCTTCTCTTCAATGGTTGCAAATTGTAACTATCGAGAGTTTGGGAGACACCATCGACATTGCCGAACCAGAATGTCAGATCTGAAGCGTGCGTGACTCCCAATTGGAACGGGTGGTCCGGCAGAAGGGTGTTCCACCGCCAAGAGTAGGCTGGAACACCGGCTTTCGCCCACGCGCGTAAAGTGAGGATTCTTCCGGAAACGTAGAATCCATCCGTGGCGATCGCAGATACTCGCTTGTATTGGGAGAGGTAAGGGTAAGAGAAGCGGACTGGCGAGCCGGCGGGGTTACCGATGACCGGGTTGTCTGGGTATAGTTCCATGATTTTGGTGAGAGTAGCAGTAGGAACTTGCGGCCCGCCGTCTATTTGAAGCACTTCGAGGAGTTGGGCGTCGTCTTGGACACCGTAAGTGCCCGTGGAGGGGTTATATACGAAGATTGTACCTTCGTCCGTAGCAGCGCCCACGAGTATGGGCACTTTAACGAACCTGCCGGTTTTCAGCTGAGTTGAGCTGAGATCTGTAATAAAATCTCCGTCAACCACGGGCCGCCAAATTGCACCGAGGTTCTGAAGTGCAGTGATTACTGGTACCAAATATTCGTAAGGGATCTGGCGGAGGCAGGCTAGAGTATCGGGAGCGGCCCCGCAACCAACAGATCCGACGAGAATGGCATATATCTGATCCAGTTCGGGCAAGATGCTATATCTGCCAGACAAGAGAGCGCTTCCACTTTCCATAATGATTCCGCTGTAGAGCTTATCGTTACGGCCATTGTATGCTAGTGAATGAATCCCCATTGAGAACCCTCCAGCAGACTCGCCGCCTACCGTCACCCTCTTTGGATCACCACCAAACGCGGCAATATTCTCTTGAAGCCAGTGTAAGAAAAGCCTCTGATCGCGAAGCCCCATATTGTTAATTCCGGCATTGCTGAGAGGCGTGCCGCCTAGGAAACCGAAAGCCGTGACGCGGTAGTTGAAAGAAACACCAATAAATGGCTTTCCAAGCTTGACAGATTGCTCCACTGGGTATGTTAGATTATAGATGGGATTCGAGCTACCGCCCATATTGAACCCGCCTCCATATATCCATACGAATACAGGGAGCTTCTTGTCCTTGCAGCCGGACGGACGGACGATGTTGAGAGTCAAGCAGTCTTCACTCTCAGTTGAAGGGTACGTGTTGTTAACACCAAAACAGCGGTCACCATACGAGGTAGCATTGAATACTCCTCCGGGGTAACGTGTATCGAGATGTTTTGGATTGTTGAAGCGCAGTTCACCTACTGGAGGTTGAGCATATGGGATCCCGAGAAAGTAGTCTTGGTTCCATTTCGAACTGTGTACTCCTCGTACGGTACCATTACGGATTGTAACCTGAGGTGGTGCTACTGGTGGCTTATGGCCCGTGGCATTGGTAGTCGAAAATAAAACGCTCGCCGTGACAAGAAGAAAGGTAGAGAGTCTTGCCGCCATGATGTTTGTCTAGAGAGAAGGTGCTCCGCTGATCTGCATTTTTTGGTGGTGCGTTATTGCACTTCTACACGCCCATTTATATGTATTTTGAAACCATTCTAGAATGTGCAATCGGCAAACCGGAATCGAAGAAGCAAGAGCTAGTAGCTAATATTACTAACAGATAGAGATATACTAATATTCTTTAGCGAAAGTGTTTTCACGTCAGATACCAAATCCGTAAACTCGGGTCCGAATTGGGTCGTATTCCCGCTTTAGCCTAGATTAATATATCCTCGACTCAAGGCAGAACAGTGGAGCAAGGCAGGATTGATGTGAAGACTTGGAGGGGCTCTTAAGCTCTTTGTGTTGTATTTTTGGTGTTGTGTCACCCAGGTAATCACCGGCATATCTAGTCTCGGGCCCATGGCGCCCATGCACACGGCAGTGAGCGACCGACCGGTTATATCAGCGTCGTATCAACAGGTTTTAATACCCAAGATGGTAAAGTAGGTTTCCAGAGATATTGGAAAGAGCTGCCTTACGCTACCAGTTAATTCCGCCTTGCCTCGAAATTGATACCATGGTCTATAGCATATTCAACCGGTCGATGACTTACCTCTGTATTACAATACTGGTATCATTGTTAGGTCTATTTCGTTGACTTCAATTATATTCAGCGAATTCTTTCGTTTTATTTATACTATATTTGACATTGAAACTACTTACAGTTCCTCCATTTTCCCCAGACATTTCCCTCCGTTACATTTCTCCTGACATGATCATGCAGAGAATGTGCAAGAGAACGAAAGGCGCTTACGGGTATCAAACGACTGCCGGCCCCACCGAGCACTTGAGCGCTAGTGGCAATCTTTAATCCTGGGATTTACTATCCGGAAACTGAGACCCACTTTTAAAGCTTAATTGTTCTTTATAATCCCAGAATGTTGTTTCAACGTCCCGAAGGTGTTCTCCCATTTCGTGTTGTGTGGGGTTCTGATTGAGCACGTTCCAGGTCAATTTAGCCATAGCATCAGCAAGGCTTTTCTCAAGGTTTTCTTTAACAGTACTTAATGTCTCCATTCCACAATCTTCGAGGTGCCAGAAATCTGTTACTAAATATTATTTCTTCCTGATCTCCGAAAATTGTTCTTTTGATTGCCCGGATTAATGGGTTGGGTTCGAGAGTCAATGGGCCAATTGACTAACTACCGTGATGTCCGCACAAAACCCGATTTGGCGGCTTCTTTGGTCACGCCATATTACCGAAACCCAAGCCACAGAGCGAGCGTGGAGATCGCCTCCACCTGGTTAAAATAGATTGCCGTTAAAACTCTCATACTGAGTTCTTCCTCTTTTCGGTCGCATCATCTTCGCAGCTCGATCCGAAAGGCCATTGATAGAGTTGCATCGTAGCCAGAAAGATCCGAAGCTCTTGCGCAATTGCGTTTGCTTGTCGTGTTGGAACGCGTGTCTTTGAAGTAGGTAGAATATTGGGCGACAGCAGATACTAACACCGAGCTCTAGAAATTGCCAATGCGGAGCTGTGCATAGTGTGGTAATAGGCAAGCAGCTTCATGTTTAATCCAGCGGGGCCGCAATGGCTCCCCATAGCAGCGCATTCATCTCAGTATGTCTGGTTACGAGTTACGAGACTGGGTCGCCGGTGGCCGCCAGTTATTCTGTAAAACCTGCGTTGTGTTGCATCCTTCACATCAAGCGCACAGCATCCTTCGCGGAAACCAGCGCGGCACGGCCTTGACGCGGCACAGCTGCACAGCTGCACAGCATGGAATACGATTACTTATATATAGCTGAATGCGCCCTGGGTATTCGGGATCGAGTCGATTTACTACCAACATCGAACAGTCGAGTCGATTAACACCAGCACCAGTGCCCGCAATAGCCATGTCGTCACCAAAACCTCCAATCTACCTCGATGTCTCCAAACTACCCCAAGGAGATGACGTTTGGCTCTCTTCCACCGTAACCCGCCCTTCGACGGCGGAAGTCAGAGCGCGTTCCGAGGACGGGGATCCAGAAGACGGCATCACGTTCCTTCGAGAACTGGGAATGGTGGTCAAGTATGGCCCGGAGGTGTTTGTAGCTGAAGGTCAGACCTTATGGGCGATGAAAGAGTATCTCTCAGGAGTTGTGCCTGTTCCGGAGGTATACGGTTGGTATCGCGAAGACGAAGCTCTGTTCCTGTATATGGAACTAGTAGATGGCGTTACCTTGGAAGAATGTTGGTTGGCAATTGATATGGAAGAGAGAGAGGCGGTTTGCGCACAACTGGGAGAGATGGTTACCGCTTGGAGAGACCTGAGACAGGACCCCGATGATCAGTTTCTAGGTAGGTGGCTGCGAATGCAATGCGATTGTATAATTTGATTAACAACTGCTATATAGGCCAAATCGGGCGGCAGCCAATACGAGATCGAATCTCGTCTATGGAAGCAGCTCCTCGAATATTATCATCCGTCGAAGATTTCCACGACAATTTTTTATTCTGGCTGATCAAACAAGCTTACCCACCCTTTGAAGGACCCCATGAATATCGTGCAGAGTTCTTCGATAACTGCTCCGTGAAATTCACCCATGGCGACCTTCATAAAAGCAATATTATTGTTTCCCACGAGAAGCCAGTACGGATCAAAGCTATTGTTGACTGGGAGCAAGCTGGGTGGTTTCCCTCATATTGGGAATATTGTAAAGCCAGATTCACAGTCGGCTTCTGCAAAAGTAGGAGACTGAAGGAGCTAGATATCGATAACGATGGCTCTTGGCGTAACATATTTATACCTCGCATTCTGACGTCAGGGGCAGAATATTGGGAAGTATGGTATGGAACTGTACATACATTAGGATTTTGAGGGAATTTCTGGAGATTTTTATTCGGGATGTAATTGCATATTAATTAGGTTAACTACAAGAGATGGGTTTGCGAACTCACGTCAACGTGGGGCTTCTCGCAAGACGAGTTATCTCTAACAAAAACACAATAATGTAGCAAGAAGCATGGGAGTAGAAAGTAGGAAACTAAAAATCAAGAAAGCAGAATGAAATGAAACTAGAGGAGAGAACGTCTTGGTTGTATCTATCTCTATTCAACGTTTATTAACCAGCCCCTCGGAGGTTGATTGTACACTAAACAATGCTCAAAGGCGAGGCAGGGGGTCAAGATAGTTGTTTTCTAATCCTCTAAATATCGTCTCAGGAGGTCGGGTATATAATCAGGAATGAGTCCCTCGTCAACTAGCTTAATTGCAAAAGCTAAGAGCCAATTTTGACAATTGGGTTTCTAAAGAGAAATTTGAATAACTCAAGAGTTAGCAAGCATCCTATAGAAAGGCAGACATTATAGCAAGGGAGGCATGTGAAAGCTTGAGAGACTCACGCCAGTGCTGGGCCTATCAGAGGGACCAAGGGATGTTGGGTTATCCTTTGCCCATTGTTGAATGCTTCCAAAATCAACGTCTTCGGCGAGGAGCTTTCCTCTGAAACGACTTTCTGTGTTCGCGATGTTCGCTTTTTGGATTTTTTGAGTGAATCCATACTTCGGACTACCTGTACCCTCGATATAAGTTCCCTTGCCCAAAAGGTTCGGACCTGGGACAGGATCCCTAGGGAAGTAAAACTCCCAGTGACCGAAGCGTTTGGGACTGGTCCCGCCATACTCGGAAACGAACCTGATCAACCAGAGCTGCCGAAAATCGGGCATTGTGGCTTTTTCGATTCGGAATCTTGCTTTGAAATCCTTCTAAACAATAGAGGGAAATAATATATGTATTCTGGTATGGACTGTAGAGACGAAGTTTTTATAACTAATAAGTAACTGAGTTTGATATGGGGCTATCTAGTGTATAGGATACAGCTGATATTGATATATTTATACTACTTATATAGCTTCTCGATTCACACGGTACCTTTATAAGCGCTTTTCTATCTTCCATATTAAGTATAAGGCAAGAATCCGTTAGTCGCACGAACTAAGAACGCGGCCCGTGGGAGAAAGAAGGCCAGCACAGTCCTGTTCGAAACATGCTTTGCTATCATGGCGAAGTTTTATGTGCTCAGCTGGAAGCACGTACGACCGGATGACCTACTTGGACGCAATAGGTGGTACCATGTGTCTCAACCGAGCGGTTGATGCTTTAGAAGATCCGCAGTTTATATATCCACGGCCATGGAGAAAGTTTAGTAAATATCGATAAACCATACATATATTTTATCGTCAAAAGTCTTGAACTACTTCTCTCACATTTTAAAAATTAGCCTCCACACGAAATTAATTTGATTTAAGAGAAAACGAATATTCTTCCCTAAATTCATATAAAGATTTCGACTTAGCAAAGTTCGTTTTAAATTTGAGTTCCTGCTAAGGCACCGAGAATACGTCCCTCGGTAGTTTAGATAAATATTGAAGTGCTTTGCTTTTAATTAATAGAAAAACCAATCACCGAGTCGGTTGTGATAAATGTCTAAGAGAGAGTTTTGCTGTATTGCGTGCGAAAGATTGCTCGTTTACCTCAGAAGTAAATTTTCAAGCACAAGGTTTCTAGTATGACAAAGAAAGAAGTTAGCGAGTAGGAACCGCCTGGCGCAGCCGCTGTACATCCGACTTTTTTGTTGGCGCCAAATTTCACGCGCAGCATGTAGGAATGTGGGATAGAACAGAAGCAGGTGGCGTTTGCAAAGAGGCTAGACCCTTATAGGTTTCGGAATATTCAGCAGAACGGGAAATTACTTGCTCTCCCCACACTCTCACGAGGCATATGATCATGCGAAACATCCAGGAAACCCCCACATAGATAAAGCCAAGATGAGTATGTCATGAGGTGCTCCCACTGCTGAGCTTCAAACCTTCTAACATGGAAGATGTGTCAATAGAAGAGATGATATGGCATGGTGGTAGTTTATTTGCACAGCTGCAAATTCATGCTACTCTTGTGCAAGTCTGTGCGTTTAGCGCATCTGTGCATTTTGGGTGTTGCTGAGACCTCGAGCGTCTACGTGCCTCAGTATACTTATATTCTCCTACTGTAAATGTAGATGGCAAAGACTTTTCAGGTGGACAACTGCTCCGCATTTTATGCGCCGGGAATAGTTTAATGCGAAAAGCACAGCTCGTCTTTGCCGGGCTGAGCGGCTGTCTTGTACGTATATGAGATAGTTAGCACCGGTCACGTATATTACTAACCCACATTTTGCGGATTGATATAACACATTGGAAAATATGAAAATATAATGGCGTAACTCTAAGTACTAGGAGGTTACAGATGGGTTTGTTGGTATCTGGTTTTTCATACATCAGATGTTCGTAAACAGAAAGCAACTAGCTATCAATAACACCAAAGAAATATTTCATTCATTTCGCATCTCCTGTATGTGTATTTCTTGAACCATGATGAAAGAGTTAAAATAAAATAAGCCAAGCTACTTCTGTTTGATTGCTTTCAAGAACCTCTTGACATGCTCCCCCATAACTCCTTCTTCCTCGCACATACCAGCAAGGATATAAAGCCAATTTTGACAATTTGGTTCCTGTAGAATCCAGACTTGAATTAGCATAAATTTTGAAAGGAGATTTCCTTCATACAAAATTGATCATTTTTGAAGAACTGGTGCTCACCCCGCTATCTGGATTTTCTGACCGTCCCAATCCTCCTAAATCTTTTACTATTCTCCTAACCTCGTCGAGGTCGATCTCGGGCATGAGAAGCTTGGCATCGAATTCCACATCTGTTCGCTGGGCATTCGCAGGCTCTACGATAGCAGAAAACCCAGTAAACGGGCTGCCATTAACGTCAACCATTATTCCGTCTCCTAAATCTCCCGTGCGGCGGACGGGGGTGTTTGGGAAGAAGAACTGCCAATGGTCGAACCGTCTCCAATAATCAGCCTGGTCGCGGAAATCAGATTTTAAGCTGATGAACCAGAGTTGGCGAATATCAGGCATGGTGGAAGTTTTATTGACTTTGCAAATAGCCAAGGGGATTTTGAAAGGTCGAGTAGATAAAGCTTTTAATTCGAAGCGATCAAAGAGTTAACTATTCGCAAGCTAGTAATTGTTGATCGATCTAAATGTGATTGTTCCTGTATCTTTTGAAAACAAAATTAGGGCCAAAGAAAATGTATCAATGTATTTATATGATTGTTGCGCCCCTGTGGGCTTGTTGGGATCGTTGAGAACTGGCTATCTGGAAATATTTGTTCGGGTCTAGCTAAATATAACGTGGAACCGAAAAAGTCCAAAATTAGCGTTCATAATTATATATAAACAATTTCACATATATGTCGAAAATCCGGCATCCAATCCGAGAGATGAATGTAATGGGGTGTGGTGAGTGTTCTCCCAATGATATATTCGGTAAGAAAAATTGCTACTCGCCTCAGATGAGGCGCATTAGGCGCGTACAGGGTGCAACAATAGTTTGAAAACAATAGGAATAGCGTTTATTGACAGTATGGACACAAGCAGGCAGAAAATCTCTTGCGGTTCATAATAGCTATTATCGTAACCCCAATACTCGGAGCTTATTGCTAAATTTAGGCTTTGGGCGCGAAGTTGTGGATCAGGCTGGAGGGTTGTAGGTGGGCGGGGGATTTTTTTTGTCGTCCGTCCGTTCTTTGTTGGGCTTCGAGAAGTGGGTCCAATCGGTGTGGTCGGCGGTAAATCCAAATGCAAAATTCGGGCGAAAGTCACGGACCACAAAGTTGTGGACTCAAAACCTCATGGACGTAACAGATCACGGACCTCAAGTATGGAACCGGTCTTAAGATAAATCTCTGAACTGCCTAGCGAGAACTTATTTGCTTATTTTATAGTAAGGTCGGGATTGGTCTTGCAATCTTGGAGGTGCTACCGCGCTGTTGGTATATCGCGTGCGCGCCGTGCGAGTAGAGTGGTCGGGCTCAGAGGGTCGGCTACTCTTACAGAACCGAACAGCGCCTCCAAATTTTAGTGAACGAGATCACTTGTGAGTGCTAGAAAGTTGACCTCCTACAAAGCTAGTCTTAGCTCCCGACACTACAACTTTGCGTAGGCACGAGTCCGTTTTTGGCTCTACCAAATTTTGGAGAGCTGTATTATGTGTTGCCAGAGATCTAGCGCGAAGATCCGTTGTCTTGGATGCGGGGCTGTAACACACTGCAATCTTCACGATAACCACCCGAACCCGAATCGTCTTTCATCGTGCAGCTGACGTTATTCGCAGTCTCTTTCAACGAAAAAGATATAAATCAACAAAAGAGAGGATATGGAGAACCAAATGCAGGGGAATGGAACGATCAACTCCACAATCGGTCCTGGACAAGCGAGTCGCGCACCCTGTTTTGATTGTGCCTGTGGTGGAGATCGCACAGTCTGTGATGGCAAGTTTTCTCAAACACGTTGTCAAAAATTCTGTAGAACTAATTGAAGATTAAATTTAGAGAGCTGTATCCGCAAGGCGGCTGCATTGAAGTGCAATGCCATCTGCGGGACTGAAGGCAAGGGGAAGGCCGTGATTCCCCCCGCGAGACCAGTAATCCCCAAAAAATCTGATGCCTGTAAGGACGGCTGCTGTTCGAACAGCGCCAAGCTTCCTCTGGAGAAGATCTCACCAGCAAAAGTTCGGCATATAGACGTTGAAGTTGCAAAAGGTTGTTTTCCTCTTCGAGAACGCGTCTGTTTCTCACAATACTAACCAGTGCACCCTCAACAGCCGAAGATAAATGCTGCACTCAAAAGGAGAGCGCATGTTGCGCTCCAAAGAAACCCAGCACCGGTCTCGAGCCTGAAGAGAAAGCATGTGGCTCTACTCAAAAGAAAGAATCATGTTGCGCTCCAGTTCAAAGCATTAATTCTACGACCGAAAAAGAAAATTGTTGTAAACCAAAGAAAGAGAGTTGTTGTAACTCTCCTGCTTCGCAGGACGAAAAACGCTGCGACGTTCAACAACCAGCTTCACCGACAAAGAAGCCAGCTCTATCTATCAAGAGTATCGATAGTTCTACAACCTTAGCTGAGGCATGCGCCACCCACCTTCAACAGGCTTTCAATCAATATCTCAGCTACCTTGATGAGGGCCGTTGCATATGTCGGAATATACTAAATGCATCAACAAACTGCCGTTCACAAACATCACTCCCACCTTCTCCAGAGAACAACGTCCATGTACCATCTACTTGCGATTTGGATAAGATTGAGATTACTCCTATTCCATCCGGCAATACGAAAGGAACTGGGGCGAGGTTGAAAGTGGTAGAACCCGAAAATTCAGCCTCTCGTCAGCATGTGGTACTCAAGGTCTCCGGTATGACTTGCACCGGTTGCAGTCGAAAACTCATGAATGTCCTCAAAAATGTTGCCGGCCTCTCAAATATCGACGTAACCTTTGTAACCGGTGTGGCAGAGTTTGATCTCAATTTGTTTGTTGCGAACCTACAACAAGTCGTCATAAGAATCGAGAAAGAAACTGGGTTCAAATTTTCGCAGATTGAGAGTAATTACCAAGCTCTGGATCTCCTAGTCCAACCAAGCTCGGTACAAACCGTGCGAAAACAGCTGGGAGATTTGGTTGAATCTATTGAACAGGTGGGCAAAGCCATATACAGCATCAACTACGATCCTACTGTGATTGGTGCCAGGACAATATTCTCCGCAGTTGAAGGACCAGGAATCAGCCTGGCTCCACCAGGGAATAACGTCGAATTGGCAAATAGCAAACGGAGACTTCTTCGTCTAACTTACAGCACGGTCGCGGCTGCGGTGTTGACGATTCCCATACTCGCACTCAACTGGTCGGATAATCCAGTCCCGTATTCTAGAAGATCAATCGTGTCTTTAGTGCTCGCCACACTAGTTCAAGCTCTGGCAGTTCCCGAATTTTATGCCGGCGCTATCAAATCACTCGTTTTCAGCAGGGTCCTGGAAATGGATATGTTGGTCGTCATCAGTATCACTGCTGCATATATATACTCGGTTGTTGCCTTCAGTTTAACTCACGCAGGGGTTACTTTAGAGATAGGCGAGTTCTTCGAAACAAGTTCTCTGTTGATAACTCTAGTCCTACTCGGTAGATTGATCGCTACCATCGCGAAAGTCAAAGCTGTGTCTGCAGTTTCATTTCGCTCGCTTCAGGCGGAGAAGGCCATTTTAGTTACAGGTCCAGCTTCTACTATTGAGATCGATGCTCGGTTATTACAACTCGGAGACAACTTTGTTGTACCAGCCCATTCGCGTATCGTGACGGATGGGATCGTCATACACGGATCAGGGTCAGTTGATGAGTCTATGGTAACCGGGGAGTCCGTTCCAGTGTCTAAAGTCGTCGGGGACAATGTTATCGCCGGGACCATCAGTGGTCCTGGATCTCTGACTATCCGTATGACTCGTCTCCCTGGTAAAAACAGTATAACGGATATTGCAAACCTGGTCGAGAATGCTTTGGCTGCTAAACCGTATATCCAAGATCTCGCTGACAGGGTTGCCAGCTATTTTATCCCTGTCGTTATCTCGATCAGCTTAATCGTTTTTGGCATCTGGATCGCAGTGGCGCTTAAGATACGTGGAAATAACGGAGGCACTGCATTTGGGACAGCTATCACCTACGCCATTGCGGTTCTAGCAATTTCCTGTCCTTGCGCGTTGGGTCTCGCCGTGCCGATGGTCTTAGTAATAGCCGGGAGTACAGCTGCAAGATCTGGGGTTATCATTAAGCGAGCAGACGCCATCGAGAGAGGGTATAAGGTTACTGATGTCGTCTTTGATAAGACCGGCACCCTCACAAAAGGCGATCTTGCAGTTGTTTATGAGCAGATGCTTGGGGAACAAGAAGAGTCTGAAATCATCTCACTCTCCAAATCACTCACAAAAAACAATCAGCATCCGGTTTCCATGGCGGTGACTGCACATTTAGAATCGAAACCCAGTGATTTTGTATGTGTGGAAAACGTCGAATCTATTCCTGGTGCTGGAATTCAATGTGAATGGCGTGGATCAATTGTCAAGGCTGGGAATCCTTATTGGCTGAATATCGACGGCGATCCAGAGATCTCGAATCTTATTGAACAGGGCATGACCCTTTTCTGCATCACAGTTGATCTTAAACCTGTCGTCGTATTTGGCCTGAAATCTAACCTCCGAGGCGAAGCTAAGGCAGTAATCCAGCAACTACAGAAACGCAATATCAAATGCCACATAGTCAGCGGCGACAGTTCCAGAGTTGTTGAAGACGTCGCAGCTATGGTAGATATACCCCTATCAAATACTGCATCACGAAATTCCCCAGCCCAAAAGCTTCAGTACGTTAAAGAGCTTATGTCTCAAAATCGGACCGTACTATTCTGTGGCGACGGAATGAACGACGCAGCCGCGGTGGCTCAAGCTAATATTGGTGTGTTGATCGGAACCGCCTCAGATGTTACAAAAGGGGCAGCTGATGTTGTGCTATTGGGTGGCTTGGATGGCGTCGTCACCCTTCTTGAGATATCCAGAAGATCCTCACACCGAATCTTCTTCAATTTTATCTGGTCGGCGGTTTACAACGTCTTCGCGATTCTGCTGGCTGCTGGTGCATTCGTGAAGGCACGGATTCCTCCCACTTATGCGGGGTTAGGCGAGATTGTTAGTGTTGTTCCAGTTATCCTCGTCGCCATGACACTTTTCAGAGTCAGGAACCCGGCTCGCACATCTTAGGAGGAGAAAAAAGCGCAATGCTTCCTTAAAGGCATGGAAAGCATATTTTTAACCGAACGCGCTTTAGCGACGACATCCTCGCTGCTACTTTGGCATAGTCTACGCAAAGCTTTAAAAGAACAATTCTCGATTCGTGATTAAGGAATATGTGTTGGTATTGTTGTATTTCCATTTGCACCCTTCGGCGTTGAAGAGTGCCCAGTCTTGCAACTTGGAAGAACGCACTTGAAACTCAAATTTTGGAACAAGAGGAAGATAATAAGATAGGCTGATATAGGGCGGGATGAAGCTTGGATATTTGTTATCTACTCCGCACTTTTATGAAAGCCATCTAAAGAAAATTATACTCAGTTCGCCAATCAATCGATTCTCGTTAGCTTATATGATACGGGATTGCCCTGACTTGTTCCGACGGCTATGCAGGTAAACATGCAACCTGGTCCCGCTACACGTCCTGATTGGGAGCAACTTAGCGAGTTTGCATTTGGTCCCCGTGTTGCTGGCTTCAAATAAAATCGCCAGTCCACACTATAACTCTATAAATACCTGACAATGCGTAACGTTATCGGTATCAGAAAAGTAGCTCAGTCGGATTCCATACAATATACCACCAATCGCGACTAAAGCGCAACATCCCAATATAAACCGTCAATTCGATATATTTTATTACAAAGCATCTATCGAATTTTCCATTCAACATGAAGAGCGCATCCATCGTAGTCTTGGCACTCGTTGCGACTGTTACCGCATCTCCGATTGAACCAGGTTCGGCTCCACAATCCTCCAAGATCTGTTCGTCGTTAACAATAGAATTCAACAGGCAACCTTAAAAAGCGAGGTTGTGCAGTCGGAACCACCGGATACTCGTACTGCTCACAGGCTTGTTATTACAAGTGGTCAACGGGTGCAGTGGGCTGTGGATCACCAGTAAATTGTCAATATATTGCCGACGCTATCGCCCAATGCAAGCAGTGCTGCATCACCAGTTGCAATATGTGTTAAACCCTTTCTTACCTGCGATTTCTGTGCTGCACGGTTTGATCCGACGGAGTTAGATGATGGGACTATTTATATTAGTTGATGCACGGACAATGTCTGTACCAAGCTGATACCAAACAAGAAGAAATATATACCCGATATCTATAGAGATGTTGTCATCTCAAGTTGGAAATTCTTTGTGTAAATAAAATAAATTATAATATAACGGCTGATAGGTCCAATCCACTCGCTCTATAAAAAACTGTACGTCGTTAGAAACAGATGCAGACCCGCACCGGAAACTTGATATTGGAGAGTTGGCTCGCAGAACTAGACAGCCCCCTGGTCTGGTTAAGGCGGGGCATGAGGCCACTCTAGAATGCACCCTACGATCTGATAAGCACTGATATCGAAAATTAGCTTTGATTCTGGATGCATGTGCTTCCAATAGATATCAGTAGAACAATATGAACATTAATATGAGGACAAGTTCGGGCCTTGCACAAGGGAATATACTACGTACTGAAGGCCTAATAAAAACCTTTCTAGCTAATCTATCATTCGATTCCTGGGCAAACTAGGTGTTATCTTGTCTTAAAGAGGAAGCTTGGGAACCATGGGGTTGGCAACGCATTACTGCTGCATGCACAACTCTTGTCTTAAAAACAGACCCGGTCTTAGTCTCGTTCCCCGCCCGGCTGTCCAACCTTTTGGTGGACAACACAACAACGAGTTGTTGCGGAGAAACCCATTTTCAACCGAATTTTTGTTGTTTGGCATTTGAGGCTGGCTACACTCGAAAAAGGCTGAAAGCTGGGAACTACCACCCACAACTAACAACCTCCAGCTGCAAATAAACTGTTGTTGTCTCGTACGCTGTGTAAATTTAATATCTTCAAGGTCTTAGAAACCGATACTGTTTAACGTTGCAGGATGGTAGATAGGTCTTGTTGTTAAAACCCCGCGATGGCGAACTTGATCACATTCTCGCACCTACCTGTCAAGTGAGCATATCAACATCTGCCTTGGGTCCTATCTTTTGATACCCAGGTCTAAGGAGCATTCTTGGCAGTTGTGATACTTGGCGGGGGTCAAACCTAGACAAGCTTCCTGGGCTAACATGGGTGGCTGACCCGAGACTTGGCAGGTCCGTAAGTGTCCTTCGATATCGGGTTAGCCTTGCATTGATATCATGCGATTGGGTTCCGAGATAAGCCTTCATATCCAAAATTCGCAATCGATAGTATGGAAACTGATGTGCATATTTAGAAGAATACTTGCTCGATTCCGAAGCGGCTGCCTCGCGATTTTGATTATCCTAACTAGTATCCTAGCTCGGGGAAGGGCGCATTCTCTGCGGTTGGTATTCTAGGACCTTGTGAAAACAATTTGCTTTCAGGTCCATTCAAGATTGATGGCACGCTATGTCATATATCACTTTGTGAGGTATATATCTGCTGGTTGCATTGAAAAGTTGTTGGTGAGAGCCGCGGAGCTACTATATCAGCAATTATTAAATGTAAATCTAGGCCATAGATGGCTGGTATACTGTAGCATCGCCTAATAAGATCCAAAGTGGTCGTACGAGAGGGCTGTTGCCGGGTCTATTCTAAGATAAACCCCGATGCCTTGATCCCCCACGCTTAAAACACAACTATCTTGGGCGATATCTACTGAAAGTTTTAGGACAGCGACTTCCTATTTCTACTTTAATCACATTCGCCACCGGTATCATTCTATCCTAGACCATAGTTCCATGGTTTGGTAGAAACCATGGCGCCATTCGCTATAAGCACCATAAGAATGTTTAAATAGAGACAAATATGCCCAGTGGCTTCAATTACATCTCTCCCATAAATAAAATCAAAATGGCTGATGGCACCACCCCCCCGGAAAAGGCCCGCATCGGTAACATCTCTATGGATTCAAAGAAGAATCAAATCGTGGTTTCAGAATACGACGATGTTGCCGCAGGCACTGTCGTAGAGCTTGCGACCAGTAAGGATGGTTATGTCGACCCTGAACAAGCCGGCCTTACAGCCGACACCACCATCGAAACCAATTTGCAGTTGATCACCAAGGCACTTGATGTGTCTGACGATCCTACAGAGAGTCCCTATACCTTCAGGGCCTTTGTAGTCGGTCTCGGAATCGCCACTTTCGGAGCTGTAATTGCTGAGATCTTTTACTTCAAGCCTCAGACTGTTACGGTAAACACCATCTTTCTTCAAATAATTGCTTATGTTATCGGGGAAGCAATGGCCCTTATACCTCGATGGGGGCGAGTTGGAAAGTTTTTGAATCCTGGTCCTTGGAACCAAAAAGAGCACGTCTTTGCTACCATCATGGGAAGTTCGGCAGCAGTGTGTGCATTGGCTACAGAACAGCTCGCGGTGCAAGCACTCTACTATGACCAAACACCAAATCCAGCCTCCGCTATCTTCCTACTTCTATCATCACAATGTTTGGGGTACGGATTTGTCGGTAGTATGAGGAAACTCTTCGTGTATCCAACAAAGATGTTATGGCCCACCATACTACCAAATGCTTCCCTATTCCAAGCCCTCCATCTTAACAAGGCCCTAGCCAAGAAGAGACTCAAAGTCTTCTGGTTGGTTTGCGGATTTATCATTCTATGGGAGATGATCCCAGAATATATTTTCCCGCTGACCGCGGGTATATCGATCTTTTGTCTCGCCAACCAGCATTCGCCAGTGTTCACTCACCTCTTTGGCGGGGCTAATGGAAACGAAGGTCTCGGCCTTCTTAGCTGGTGTATGGACTGGCAATACGTCGGAACTAGTTCCCTTGTGCTTCCAGTCAATACATTAGTGAATCAATTGATTGGCTATATAGGGTGTATTATTTTAACAATCGTGGCATATTATGCCAATGTCTGGGTAAGATAAATATCATAATTGTGAATTAAAGTGAGCTTTACGCTAACATAATCGACCATTATGAATTTAGAACGCGAAAAGCTTCCCTTTCTTGGCACAAGCACTCTTTTCCGCCGATGGAACATTGTACAACCAAACAGAGATTCTTGGTGCCAATAACGAAGTTGATCCTGCTAAACTTGAGGCCTACGGATTGCCCTGGTTTTCGACATCCAATGCTCTGTCATTGCTGGTATTCAATATCGGAGTTACAGCCGGTATCATGCATATCATCTGTTGGAACTGGGATGACATCAAAGACATGTTCCTATGGGCCACCCCGACAGGGCTCAAGAGTATCGTTACGAAGCTCCGCTCCAAAGACGGTCTTAAATTCTGGAAAGGTAGCCGATCTACCGAAGAATTCCCAGGAACAGAGGGTGATCCCCATTTCGCGGCAATGCGCGCCTATAAGGAAGCACCAACTTGGTGGTACACTCTCATCCTAGTCATCGCTTTGATACTTGGAGTTGTCTGTACCTATCAACAACAGACTGGCCTCCCTTGGTGGGGGTTTCTTTTCTCATGCTTTTTATCTTTCGTCCTTCTCATCTTTTACGCTCCAATTTACGGTATTACGGGATTCTACTATCAGCCCGTAACAGCCGTCCAGATGATCGGCGGGTACATGATCCCAGGGAAACCGGTTGCAAACATGATGTTTACACTCTACGGATCAAACTCGATGGTTCAGGCCCTCTCAATGCTGGGAGACTTAAAGCTATCCCAGTATAGTAAACTGCCGCCCCAAGCGACCTTTATTGCTCAAGTTCTCGGCACATGCATTGGCGCCATTATCAATTGGGTCATGATGAACTCCATTGTCAAAAATCAGCGGGAAATCCTCCTGTCAGTCCAGGGCTCGAATATCTGGTCTGGGCAAAACATACAATCTTACAACGCGCAAGCGATCGCTTGGGGTGGTACTAGTAGCAAAATATTTGGGCGCGGGGGTATTTATGAAATGGTCCCGATTGGTCTTGCTTTGGGTATTTTTGTACCCTTACCCTTCTGGATTGGCCACCGGTACTTCCCGAAACTCCGACTTGATTCTATAAATACCTTTATCATCTGCACTTGGCTAGGATGGCTCTCTGTTGGTATCAACAGTTCATTACTTCCTTATTTTGTCTTCGGATTCTTTGCTCAATTCTACCTTCGCAGATACAAAGCTGTGTTATTTGCAAAGTACAACTTGATAGTTACAGCTGCTATTGGTGGTGGAGTACAGATCATTGTATTCATCTTAACATTCGCAGTGTTCGGTGGAAGTGGAAAATCGCACGATTTTCCAAAGTGGTGGGGAAACAACCTGGACGGCAACGTTGATAGGTGCTTCCGGATAGAAACCGACTAGCAAGTAACCAAAAAGCAGCTAGCAGCTAATATTTCGTTCATTTTAATTATTTAGCTTGAGTACCCAACGCATATAATACCATATATTCTTGTCAATCATATATTTGCAACCGTATAGTTCCTTTCTTTATAGATCTGCGTTCCACTGTGGTATAACTGCGAATGCGACAAGTGGCTTGCGTAATGGCACACATTGAGCATACTCTGATGGAGTGATAGTGGCCGATGGCCGCCCAGAGCAAGCCAAATTGTCCCATAACTCGAATTTATATGCCCCATCAGTCGCATAGAAGGCAATTGACTTGAAATTCATCGCGCTCCCACCACCATTGCCGTTATCAAAGAAGTCGTAGTAACAGCTAGGTACAGTATCGCGTCCCGACGCAACGCCACTGCAGCCAGGGCCCCAGGTAAGATACTCACATAGCTCAGGGTCGCTTTTGTCGAAACAAGAAGTATCACCAGAGTCGTATGACCAATTAACATCGCCTGGGAAAAGGGTAGACCTGCTCCGTGTTGGAACAACTGGCGGCCCAGCAAGATCGTTAAGTAGATGGCCCTGGTAGTTGGCTATATGGTCCTCTGAAATGATAAATGTATTAATGATAGAGTTCCAATAAAATAGAGTTATTAAAAGGTTATACCTAGATTTATTGCAGTGCGATACAAGGGTTTGCCGGATGCAGGACAGATACAGCTCAACTCGCTGAGGTTGTTCAGTTGGCAGCTATTACAAGCCGCGCCATAGCTACTATCCCCTTGCCACTACGGAAAAAAAAGTGAATTATCAGTTTATCGATAGAATACCATCAGAGGTGAAAGCGTGGCTAAAGGGTTTAATACCGTTAAGTCTCCGTTCAGTGCCTTAACCTTGTTCCCAAGAAACACACTACTTTGTATTCTTTTGTTGTGGTCTCCCGTGAGACACCAACCGACTAACCACTCTTGCTGGATAGTCGTATTGACACATGAGCTCTTGATTGATAGACTTCCAGGCGGCGCGGTAGGCTCCACTAGAGGAGTTGATGTCGTTGTCGGAAGTGATGAAGTCGCTAAGCATTGAGAGTGATAGGCTACAGCTCCGTAGGTTTCTTAGTTAGTCCAGCAACTCATTGATATCGGTAATCTTCAGGTAAGGGCACATCGCAACTTGCGTAGCGGCATGAAGCTTTAATTTTTGATGTCGTATGTGGCATATCGATGACTGGACTTCAATATATTTTCCTGCTGTAGTTCTTACCATTAATGTAAACACAAGTGGCACCTTGGACGCAAACCGTAGGCCCAGTCCACCCAATACCACCACCTAATAAATTAAGGTTACTGATTAGCCAGTTCCTGCATCTTTCAGCTTTTAGAGTACGGTAAGGGTTAAATCAGCCTTCACTTACATTGCCCCCACATAGGCGCCTGGGCATATACCATGCCAAGCCCTAAACCAATAGCAAGAAAAGCCGACTTCATTGTGTATATGATAATCGAGTTATAGCCCTGAATTTGGTATTACGTATTCAAAAGTATTTTGTATCAAAAATTAATATTTAGAGACAGAGCGAGAAATCATGGGAATTTATACATTCTATGATCTATATGTTGCGTCAAAGTACCTATATAAGATGACGATTGACCTTTACATAGAAACATTGGTACCAAACAGTGAATATCTGGAATGCCTTGTGAATCTGCCCAATACTACCCAAGGTTGCTGCTTACCCACTTGGGCCCGAGTTAATCATATTAAGGAAGTTTATCTATATACCGATAGTATGTGGATCTATATCTGGGGCCCTGAGGCTCCTAGGATTCCGGTCAAGGTCGAGATATTTTCTGCTTCCCCAGGTGACGAGACAGATGCTTTGCAAGCTTTGTATATTGCCGTCGTCCCGTTGTTCCGCCAAGCAAGGGGTTAAAATTTGACAACACCATAAAATCCCAGCTGCAACACAGCTGACCCAGGTACCTGTGCATTCAAACCCTCGCAAGACCCAGGGATTGCAGACATCGATTTTTAATGTTAATAGGTAGAATACCTTTTCGAATTAGCATTCATGTTCGCTCTGCAGTCATCTTTGATGCCCATACCCGCTTCGAGCCGAAACCTCCAAGTTGGTAGTCCCCTTACACGCTTAGTTTAACATTGTCGCTTCGCTATGCGGACCATGGTACCTTGCTTTACTTAACCTTGTCGGGCTTCGATCACATGCGCATATGCATGCGATCTGAAACCAGTATAAAAGAATGCACAGAATTTAGCATAATATCAGCTTCCGAGACATCATGCATGCAGAATTGTCCTGACATCTTTCCCCCGCATCTCAACGATTCCCCATGTTTCTTTCATACTGGTTGTGGGTATTTCGAGCTATCTTAGATCGTCATGTGCTGTACAACGCGCTCCGGGCCCGACGCTTGTGCAATATACACCAGGAACGGTTTGATTACCAACCCAAAAATAAGCCATATGATTGCATTCCCAACATATCAACTTGCTACCCTTACCTAGTCCGAAAAAATATAACGACCACCTTCTGAACAGAAAGACGGCACGGTTGGGAATAAGCATTGAATCGAAGGATATCAGACGAGAAAATACTAAGATATGGGTTGTAGCACGGAATATCGATAAACGGGTGGCTATGTCTATCAAACACTAAAGACTGGTTTAACAGCTATACAGCCAACCTTTAATATGAGCGCCATAAACTACGTTTTGATAGAACTGTGTGGTGAAATTAAACTAAAATCAGGTATCTCATTATGAATTGTACAAGAACCGAAAATCTCATCGTCATTTGGTATCCAGTATCCACCCATTCTACAATAGATAAAGCTTTTATTATGTGAATGAACATGGAAACTCTTATCTCCTCCTTTGCAGCTGCATGTTACACGACTCAGCCCCCACCATAAAATCTCCTCGGAGCTGCATGAAATCAAAGCGCCGCAAACCTGGGTTTTATATACCCTAATTGGATCCCAGATATCACACGCATAGTTTCGCTTCCACGTTTCCAATTTTCGCTGCAACACACATCCCTTCCAAACCCCCCAGCGTCTCCCCCGCAAAGTTTGCTGTAAGAACCAAGTCCCCGTTCCCAAATTCAGTTCTTTGCAGCATCTTGTCCTGGGTAAGATATTCAAATTGGGTTAGTGGGAGCAAGGCCCCTGTTTCATGAAGCGGCTGAAAGAAATTTTGATACTTGGCGATCTGTTGTCCTTTCTCCTCAATTACTGTACCGTTGATAGCGAGCATAGCTGGAACATTGTAAAGCATGTTTTGTAGTATACGCTGTTTCTCGATAGCGGGAAACTTATGCAGCGGCACATCCCATCTATCGACGTTAACGACACTATCATGCAAAACAGCCTCTGTTAGCGGTATCATGTATGACATGTCAAACATCGTAGTCTCAAAGTTTTTCGGCAAGCTAATTGGCTTGAAGAACATATCCGGGCCTTCATCGGGCTTGTATCCTCCGTACACTTCCTTGACGCCTAACAACGCCCCGAAAAATCTATTGTCCATTTGTGTTAGCGTGCCGTGGCTGTAGGAAACGACGCCATTGGCCCATCCATGCGAGTCCTCTGACCCCAGCACAAATTTCTTCGATATCTTCAACATTCGGTCCAGCCTATTTTTCCGATCCGTCATCATATTCTGGCCGTGAGTTTCGCTAAAGTCCGTGAAAAACTCAGACGCAGCATCAACATCCAGAAAATATGACAACACACCATTGGTAGTAGTGCTATTCAACCTTGCCGCAAGATTTCCGGTGCTGGGTTCCGCCAAAGCTTGTGCTTGGGTACTCATATAGCACCCACGCTCACCGAATCCAGGTTTTTGTTTGCCGTTATATAGGATGATACACTGTTCCGGGTAAGCGTTACCCGGCCACTTAGCTACGTGGGAATCCGATTCGTTGGAAGGTTGTCCATTCGCGTACGTATCATATGGCCCTACGATATATCCCTGCCCCTGAGCCTGTTTCACTGCGTCCTGAGGGATCAGTTCTTGATCGTATCCTACCCACAACTTTTTAATGCCTGCTTTCGCTAGCTTTTTCATGGAATCAGCGCTACAGCCATCCACGCCAAAGCAATATGCATGAAATGCTCCCAAAAGTCGCGAAGTGTCTGATAGAGCGGCGATTTTATCTTTCAGAAGCATAAGTTTGTTGTTCTCTTGGAGATACTTTCGGTATGAAAATGCAGATGCTAGCGGGGAGCCATCAGTTATCTGGATTCCACAATATCAGTATGACTAAGTGCGGAAAATCAGCTTCACCAGCTGTTCATAAAAGATTTTCTGCACATACTTCAAAGATGACCGTGTAGGAGGTAGTATTCTGTTTCCGCGAGAAGCTATGTGTGAAAGATGTTTGCAAACTTCCATTCACAGATTTATGATTTACTTTCGTTCCGATATCCTCAGGTAAGAACTATATTACCAATAGATCTGTTAGGCTCTTCTGAAATTCAGTTTGCAAAATGGCTGAAAAGTCTTCAGGAAATACTCACATAGGCTGATCCGAGTCCCTTGCCCGCGCTATAGCCCCAGAAAGGCATCATGAAGTTCACCGCCACGTCCAGGTTATTGTTACCATTGCCTGGAATAACCATATCTCCGCCAGTACCCGACCTTTCTGGGCCTTCAGTTCCTTGATTCCAAAATTCATCTCGAAGTGGGATGTTTCGTCCAGGGCCTCTCGGATACTGTAGACTTTGGTGTTTGTTATCCACACCGCCACCCGTTATGGGCCATGTGACATTAGAGCCATCGGGCTGAGATAGTGTTACTATTAACCTCCCATTTTTACCGTAGGCGGTTACGGTACAGTTTCTCGTGGGGAGATTCCAAGTTGCTCTGCCATTCTCGATCGTTGGAAAGTCCGTAGCTGCCTGGTTGGATGTTTGTAAACCATTTGAGAGGCGCAAATGTGTACCGTTTCGGGCCTGAAAGGTAATTTGGAGGGTACTGGTTGTGAGGTTGGCGATTTCGCCGTTGATCGGAATAGTTACCGAGCTTCCGTTCAAGCAAATATCTAATAGAAAGGCATGTTAGTATTCTTGAATCCTATTGTGTTCCCAGTGTAGAACTTCCTGGGAAGTAACCTTTTGAGCTATTGCAAGACGTGGCTGCGGAGCTTGCCAAGCCAGTGATGGCGGCCAGCACCAGTCCCTTTCTTACGTCAGTTCTCATTATAACCAGCCGTTTTGTGATAGAGCTGCCAATCTAAAAAGACTATTGGGTATGAAGAGTTGATTGTGACTTGTTAATGAACTATACGTCTTTGCGAATATATATAGTTGAACTAATTGTTCCAAATATAATGACACTGCGTGGGCTATCTAGAAGCTGTCTTGGAATTTGAGGAACGAAAACCATGCCTATTCGCATTCGGGAATCTGTGGCGGTGTGAGCGAAGTCGCATAATTGGTGTAACCTTGTAAGTGTCGCTCATTGTAACGATACAAATAAAATCGGGCAGGTTGACTCCAAGATACACCACTTCCACGGAACCATTTTGATGTTGTCCAAGACATTCTGGATTTATTGGGCAAGCCGATACCAAATAAGGCAGGCATCAAGGTCAGCACAACACGGTCTCGTTCCCAGACCAACACAAAAGCAGCTCCAATCCGGGTTCTGTAACAAGCTAAACTCCAGCTAGCCAGCAGGTTGATATTGGGCGACACGACAACAGGGTACGCAGCGGAATATATTTTAGGTAATACTGACGTACAACCGTGGTAGTTATTTTGTTTTTTGGTTGCAGCAGGCGCGGGCAATGCATTCCTTAATGCAACGCAAAGCTGCGCTCGATCAAAATGCAACACCGAAGAGGTGTTGTCACGAGAGGCTCGATTAGTCTCGTAAACCGGAAGCTCTGTTGGTTGGAGGGCAGGCTTGAATGCGATGTCTCAGAATGGTTCTCGAGGTACTTCTCGCTTTTAGAACCTCCGAGTCATCAAACTGTTTAATATAAAACAATCCATTAAATATAATTCTACTCTAAGCTCTGATACAATTCCTACCGAAAGTCGCGATAAACACCGTAGTACAAAGTCGAAGTCTAACCTGAGAGACTCAAGCTGTACGGGATCACATTCGCCAGCGGTCTTCTTTGGTTTAAGACTTTGCGTTTCGCTTCCCGTAATGCTGTTCCCAATACGATACGATCCTCCACTTTTTCTTTTCTAACGCCGCATCTCTTGCCGTACCCCAGCGACCCTTCGCATATGGATCGACACCCTGAGCCAACAGCCATCGTAGACCTTCTAGATTGTCACACTTGGCTGCTAGCTGAAGTGCATTTCCGTAACGCCCTCCTGTGACATTTACAGATGCCCCACGGCTCAGAAGAAGCTTCATAGCTCGGACACTAGCTGTCCCTGCAATCCAATTCCCACTTGTCACCGTATCCCGTTTCGCAGCCGCCTGAATCACCCCACCGTATTTCGATGACAGCACATCAATTTTCGCACCATGTTGTAACAGGATTGCGATTCGCTCACAGTCGTGAGCCCATGCTGCTACATGCAATGCGGTCCCGAAGCGGCCCTTTACCGCATTTACATCCGCTCCTGCTTCTATCAATAATTCTAGCATTGAGGTGCTGTATCGTGCTGCCGCCTGTAAAGGACTAGAATAGTCTTCATCGCCACGCCCATTCGGGTCTGCACCTGCTTTCAGTAGTTCCTCTGCATACGTTATCATTTGTCCTGAGATCGCTACGACCAAGATAGACGGGTAGTCTTCCGGCTCAGTGGGTGTCGCTCCCTCCTGGAGAAGCTTATCAAATATCGCCCGTCGATTGTTCTTCTCCGATGCACCATATAGAAACCTGTTAGAAACCGCAGCATGCAAAGGGCTACCGTATGGCCCACCAGAAAAGTTGACATCTGCTCCCATCTCGAGGAGTAGGTTGAACAAGTCCAATTGCGCATCATGGATAGCAGATTGGAAGACTTGATTCATGGCGTTTTGGCGGTCTGAGTTCGGTACCAGTTCCAGCAGTTGAACAACTACTTTCTCTCCACCCCATATGGAATCTCGATGAACAAAGAGCTCATGCGATGTTATATCTGCTCCGTTATCCAGTAACATTTGAACCATGTCAAAGTTTCCCTTTTTTGCTGCGATTGTCAAGGCCCAAGCTCTTCCTGATTTACTCTCGTTTGGATCAGCTCCCATTTGCAACAAGTATTCTACCATCGCAGGATCATTGATCTCTGCAGCTACTCCTAGTGGGTTCTTATGGATATCTCCCTGGAGAGCGCCAACACTGGCACCATATTCAACTAGCAGTTCCACTATTTCCCTTTGTCTTCCTTTGATAGCAGCCTATTGAAGTCAGTTGCCGTTGCTGGCAGTAAGAAGCAGATAGAACTTACAGTCATTGGACTTTCGTACATGTAGCACTGATTTGGGTCAACTCCCTCCTCGAGAATTATTCTGAGACGCTCTACATTCCCAGATCTAACAAGACCAAGAATGCCGTCCCCTCCAGTAGTCCGTGCTTGCGCTCCACGAGTCCGCAGCAATTTTTCTAAATCTATATTTCCTTCCTTTATAGCCAATGCGAGAGGCGTCCAGCCACTCCGATTTCGCTTATTGACATCCGCGCCCAGTTTTACCAGATCAGGGATTAGGATCTGCATTCGTCTCGTAAACGCGTCGCAAATGAGACTACAATCGTCAGAGGACTCTTCAATCGCAGCTCCTTTTTTCAGGAGGTATCGTACGACATCTTCCTTCTCTGAGTATATAGCATAATTCAGAGTGCTTCCGAGGTCTCCAGGTAACCCATTCATTTTTGCGCCGAGATTCACCAACGCCTCAATTATTTCCATCTTACCATTCCTTGCAGCTAATTGCAAAGGTGTACACGAATCGAATTCGAGAACTGTGTCCATATCGATGCCATTTTTCGCTAAATATTCAAGCACTGCTACACTACCCATGTTTATGGCATTGGAGAGTCTGATATTTTAGCGAGAGACCTAGTAATTGAAAGAAACTTGGATGCTTACCCTCGTCGCTCGCCCCCATTAATATCAACTCCCATGCCGAGCAACATATCGCTTAGTTCGAAGTTGGGCGGTTGGCCATCTTCCTCATAAACAATACTCGACGTGAAAGGATAATAGTATTTTGGGACCTCTCTATGAATATCGGCCCCACGTTTAATAAGTTCCTTCGAGATCTCAAACATCCCTCTCTCCATTGCACAAACCAGAGGCGTTCCGTTATTAGATATTGAATTGACGTAAGGGTCCTTGGCAAGTAGAATATTCACCACCTCCTCTCCTGCTTTTTCTATCGCAACGTGCAGAGCGCTTCCAGAACCGCCACGAATCTGAGCGTCAATATTCGGATTACGGTCAAGAATCGTTGTCAAAAACCAAGGATCTTGAGACCAACGTTCAACAGCCTCCAGAAATGTCTCATCCAGAATATCTGCCTTATTTTCCAGTAATATTCTCGCCATTGGAAGCTCCCCAGTCCAGAGGGCGGCGTATAGTCCGTTGGGATAGAGATGGCCCTCTAAATTGGGATCGCCTCCAGCTTCAAAAATCGCTTGGAAAGTATGTAGATTCCTGCTCTCTATCGCAGCTTCTAAAGGCGATACTCCTCGAACGCCGGGGGCTTCCTTTCGAACGTTTACTTCCGCTCCGGCCCGAAGAAGAACCTTAACGAGATTCGCATTCCCGAGTTGCGCGGCGGCTGTAAGAGGGTATCCCCATTCGCCCTTTCCACCTTTGTTCACATCGGCACCTCGATGGAGGAGCACCTGCACAACTTGCTGAGACCCTGATAGCGCTGCTGCGTATAATGGGGTCCCCTGTGGCCCTAGTTCATTGATATCAGAACCCGCCGCAAGAAGCTTGGTTACGGTTTTAATATCACCAGCTAGTGCGGCTTGGTAGAGTGCAGAACCATGAGCGGAAGAAACGTTCAGATCCGCCCGTGATTTCAGAAGAAATGATACCACGTTATCGTGGCCAAAGGTAGCTGCCGCGATCAATGGTGTATTCCATGCGCCACCGATTCTCCCAACATCGGCTCCTTCCTTCACGAGCTTTTCGACCACCTTTCGGGACCCACCTGCTGCTGCTGCTTGTAGAACGCTTCCAAAGTTACCGCCCTTTCCATTAGCATCCGCACCGCTCTCCAAGAGATAAGCCACAAGGGCTTCATGGCGATAGTATGCTGCAACTGCTAGGGGCGATCCAAAATAGCCTTTCCCGGACCCGTTTAAATCTGCTCCATTATCCACAAGCTTACCAGCGATAGAAGCAAAGCCTATGAAGCTAGCCCAGTATAGAGGCTCCGCAAGCTCACCCGTACTCTTCTTTAAATCTCTACCCCATGCACTTCGTCCACGGCTGTTGCCTGGCGCATCCCAATCTGGGTCATACGCATTCAGCCAGTTGATGTATGCTGATGATTCTGACTCGTCAAATAACCTCAATAATAGCTCTGTTGCTGGCGAACCTCCATTCTCTCCAGCCCTTTTGTAATGTTCTGTCCAGTTCACAGCGCAATATTCCAGGAGGGGAAACTCCTCGAATGGTGGAGTTTCGAGAACTTCTCCTTTCCCCATATCCAGAAGGTAGAGAAGTGAGCACTCTGCGATAAAGTTGTGCGCTGTATCTGCAGTCGTAAAGTATTCAGATAGCGACGCATCCCGTAGTCGATCTGATGTTAGGTATTCTTTGACAGAGTAATGACTAAGGGCAACGATAGTATAAGAGGGCTTTCGGTAGTCGTAGCTCGGGAAATTTCTACCAGCCTCGTTACGAAGCTTAGAAAATAACCAGTCATCGCTATTCATTTGGTCGTAATCAATATTTTTAGTACTAAGTGTTACGAGCGAGCCGCATAGCTCTAACACTTTTTCTGGATCCAGAAACCGACTCTCCTCAGGGTCGAAAGATCCAAAACTTGGGTCGATAACAGCAGCTTCACCGAGCTCAGAAAGCAGCAGTGGCCGATTTGAAAATGCTAGCCATCGTAATGCGGATTGCACAAAAGATTGATGCATTGGCGGAATCGATAGTAAAATCCTGTCATATGTCTGATCAAGTGTCTTCGGCATCTTTCCTAGCTCAGCTCTCACCATCCTCGGCGTAAAACATTGTTTCATTGTTTCCAGCTGACAGACAGCCCAACGGAACCTATCAGTTTGTTAGATGTGACTACCAAAAATAAGGCAGGTACCGTACATTCCGCGTGATCCTTTCACGATCGCATCGAGCACCTCCTTTTTAACTGCCGCTGAAGTCCATGTTTTGAAAGCAGGATCCGTTGCTATAGCTTTAGTGATATGCAATCGAACATCTTCATCCACCTTTGCGTCTTGTATCGAAATCTTATGTTGAAAGATCGTGCCGATTGTCTTTTCGATATCGGGCTCCCTGCGGCTTGTTACCAATAAGCTGGCCTTCGCCCCCAATTTAGAAGCGAAGGCGTCGAAGAATAGTTCTCTTTCCTGTTTAGAACACTCATCTAGAGCATCGATCATAATAAATGTTTTGAAATTAGAAACCACGCTCGTAAATACGTCAAAGAGCTCGTTGACATTTGGGTCTTGTAACCCGTGGTGTTTGTCGTAGAGTAAAGCTGCAGGCTCGGCAAGTTCATCGGGGTTGGCCGCCAGAAGCTGATAGATGAGCGATTGGAGAAAATTCCCAAGTGTCTGTTTTTTGCTATCTCCAAAATCGAAATAGTAATAAAGAACGCGGGCCAAAGGATCCGTTTCACATTCCTTTTCCATGTAGTCAATGATAGTTGAGCATATGATGGTCTTTCCTGCCCCTGGGATACCATGGATCCAAAGGTGCTCCCCATTCCCTTGCGACCACGACTGAAATATCTCCGTTTCGAATACCCACGCACATGTGGCTGGCTGGTGGCTAGCACGGCAAATCTTGTGGTTTTGCTCGGGGTCGCTCGTTTTATACCAATTCAGCACAGTAGTACGTCGCGTTTTGTCTGAGAGATCTCTAACTTTCCCCACAATCGCCTTCTGCTCTAAGATATCTTGAGATTGTTTCCCGAGTATTTTCGCGTGTTGAATGGAAAGAAACAACTGAAACGTCGTCTTCTGTTTCTGGAGTTTGTCAACCTTTTCTTGTATAGTTTTGCTCTCGAAAGGCCATCTAAGACGCGCAAGGAGACCTTTCTTAAGTAGAGGTGATAACTTTTCAGAGATGTCAGCTAATACATCGCTGCTAGCCTTTAGAGATGTATCGAGCCCTGCAAAGTCGGTGTTAGAACGTGTAACAGTGCTCACAGTTCCTATAGACTTCTCTGTTTCCGTCTTTATAGCCGGTGGTCGAGGGAGAACTTCCTGAACCTGATTTAAGATGGTACGTAGATCCTCGAGTTCAGCGATGACTTGAAAAATATCTTTGTCAGCGTCTTTCGCCTGCATGTGGAAACGGTAACAGTAAGATAGCACGGCATTGGAAAGCTGGACAACCGCGATTATGCTCGCGGCAATGCTTAGCGGGTCCGCCATGGCTGAGGCCTTGATTCAAAGTTCTTAATTGATGGTTTTCCAATACTCCGTTATTATCGATTTGCGACCAAGTTAGATGATAATTTGGGAGGGAATGTCAGCTTTAATGCTATCCGCATGGCCTGGTGCGGGGATATTTAAACCATAAAAGGAGATATTTAGCCCTGGTCTATATGTGTTGGGCGTTGGAGTTGGTCCCATTTTCACCCGCCGAAGAGTGCACTTTTGGACCTCCCACAGAGCAACCCTGCAGACAATTGCTGGTGCGATGCTAGAGCTTGGTTCGCAAGCTAGAAGCCGCAGGCCTCGGACCGCATCTAGTTGGCGAGACAATTTTCGGGCTACTTCACTCGATTTTAAACTTGGAAATGCGTGTTAAAAAAGGGCTCAATTAAAACATTCATTGAAAGGGCAATAAGTGTGACTATAACTTAATGCTAAATACTTAAAGTACATATTCGCTGGAAATAAAATAAATATCAATTTATGGGCTTTCAGCATCGGCGAGGGCATCGGCGTCCTCCAGACCATTGAGATAATGCACTATTCCCCCAGCTGCGGAAACACCAGTCGTCAATGCGGTAGTCACATGAGTTAGAGCATTTCCACAATCGCCTGCCGCAAAAACACCTGGAACATTTGTACTCTGGAAGGGCGGCGCCGCTTTGATATTATCTCCGAACATGCCCTTCTCCAACTCAATTCCCAGCTCCTGTATCAAGTGTGGTGCATTTGGTGTTGTTGGTGGCTTACTGACAATAAATCCAAAATGCAACCGTTCCTCCGCTCCAGAACTTTCATCCCTCAAATGGACGTAAACGCCTTCTTCAGGGTCTGCGTCCTCGAGAGCAATTACTTTTCTTTGGTCGATTTTAACACCACGTGCTAGCATTGCTTTGAGGCCCTTCGCAAAGGCGGGGTCGAGGCTCTCGTCATCAGCACGACAGGAGCCATTGGTTAGAATAGTGACTTTTGCGGAACCATCCTTGTTCTTCTCACTGTCCAGTCCCAGCGCCATGCTTGCCATTGCGGTCAAAAAGATTCCCGCGCTCGGGTCTCCAAATACCGCCTTTTGGCTATGTCGCCGTTCCCAACCATCACAGAAAAGGCACTGGTATATGTTCTTAGGCCAGTTCTCTTTATATCCCTTGAGATCTGGAAGGATGTCTTTGACACCAGTAGCCAGAACAAGCGTCTTTCCGCTCCAGCTTTGTCCATCCTTGCTCTTCACCACGAACCCCTTATGGTTCCTCCATTGTGGGAACTCCTCTGGTCTAGCAGAGACAATCTCTGCATCGGCATAGGATGTATTTCCGTATCTTTCAATCTGCTGGCGGGCACGAGCACTAATCTCTTGCGGATGAGTGTGGTCGTGTCCTAGAACCGCATGGGAGGCCTCAATGCCGTCGTTGCGAAAAACCTTGTGGCTTATAACCAAACATTTTCGAGTCTGGCGACCAAGCCCGAGGGCAACACTTAACCCAGCGGGGCCACCGCCAATGATGATAGTGTCATAGAGAATTTTCGCTGCCATCATCGCGTATAATGATTGGAGTATTTAGGATAACGTAGTATATTAAGGTATAATTTGCAAATTTGTGTGGTTTGGAGTAAAATCAACCTCAATCTTATAGATCTTATATGTTGTAACGATTCAAACATATATATAATTTTTTCACCGTCGACAGGTGCCGAACTTATATACCTCTCGGCTATTAGAAGTTCATCTATTGAGAATATTACTATGAAAAGGACTCCAGCTAGACTTAACCGCACTGTTTCGATAATTTCCGTTATGTCTCCGAGGTTACAAATCCAGTCGCATGATGCGGATAGAGCTTACTCGTCGTCCGCAAATACGTCAGTCTAGACTGTTATCAACCCACTACAGATGAACTGAACACATACGAATTCGTCAGCTTTGCTATGATAATGAACTTGATTGGAACCGCCAAGCACGTTTGAAGCCGAGTCATGTAAACTGCCGGGAGCCAGGTGCCGACACCGTCAATCACTCTGCCGCGATACACAGACGCCTGATACAACACATACTAAGTCACTGATCTACTTAGCCCGGCTTGATTCACTCACAACGCAGACTGTTTGCTGGCTCTAACGAGGATTTGATTCAGTCTCGTTACGAGACTGGATTTGATTGCGGCTAGGCCCACAAATTGCGCTAAATTTTTATTGCCTTTCAGGAATGAAGCCCTTATTTCGCTTCTGAGACTCAGTGTTAGATTAGAGGATCATTCGTAAAAAATATAGAAATCTAGATTTGTTTTATTAGATAATTCGGCACAAACCAGCTCAAACGGACTCTTCGAGTAGATGGATTATTAATTCACATACTGCTGGACCTTTGTTGGTCGCGTAACGTTAAGTGCGTACAAGTCTTTCACCACGGCCGCGCGTTTGTAGGTCCGCCTCAGATGGCTAGAACTTTTTGATTATGCGATTTGTATTGATAGACCTTACGAAATAAGTACTTTAGTTACACAAATTGCAATTTTACCCATACAATATCCGCCCTCCACTCCTTAACCGGCACCCGAATTGATTATATTCGACCTTCCTCTATAATACCGAATCACCAACTATAGACGATATCGTCATAGCGTCCACCTTCACTCCAGTAGAAACTACTGCTATACTTGCCCCTATTTGCCAATCTCTCAGCAGTCTCGTTCACATCCTTCAACGACACCAGCGTTCGCATGCCAGCACCTCCGTCTACAGCTTTCTTCAACGACACTTGGAGCATCTTGATAGCCCTAGTAGAGTTATCATCCAAACTCCTGATTCCCCAGTCCTTTTTGCGCAACTTTTCGTCGTACTTCTGTTCGTCTGTTAATTCGGGCACCTTTATAACGGGATCTTTTGTGATGGCCATTGAAGAAACCACGTCACGGCCACTGTGATTTTGCCAGGGGAAAGTGATGCCAGCTTCCCAACGAAGAACGTGGTCTTTATACCAGGACAGAGTTGCCAACTCCAAGGCCGTCAAGCCGTTTGTATTTTCCGCCATGAGAACATCGACTGGCGACGAATCAAGAACGCATTGCAAGACCCTCAGCATTGATTGTTTCGCCAGCGCGTGAACAGGCAAGTCACCAAGTGAGGTACGAATGCGAGTATCAACGCCCTGAGAATGCTCTAAGAGGAGTTTGAAGATTGGCGTCCGATCATTATGGTTGAGGTTCGCCAGAGCATATGCAAGTGGCGTGTACAAGATCTGGTTGTCGGTTGCACGTTGACAGAAGGCCCATTTCTTAACATCCGGAGGGATCAGGGCGAGGCAATCCCTGAGTTTCTTCCAGGTAGCGTTCGCATTAGAGCGATGATAATTATAACTGTAAGAGTAACTGTAGTTTCCGACGAAAGCCTTAATCATCATATGAATAAGGTTAAAGTTTCCGTCGGGGACCTTAGCATATGGGTCCGCGCCCAAATCCAATAGCGCTTTCATCGCATATTTATTCAACTTGGAAGCAGCAAGGAGCAAAGGCGTGAAGCCCATGCGGTTTTTCCTGTATTCGAGGTGCTCGGGGCTTTTCTCTGCGAAGAATTTAAGGTTCTTCTCGTACCAGGCGAATTTGTCCTCTTTTGATCGCTTCTTGTCCTTTCTTACGCTCTCATTCAGGACAACCGCGTGCAGAAGCAAGGGATGTTCAATGCCCATCCAAGACTTTATCGTCTCTTCGTCAGCCGCTTGCAGCACTTTGAGGAAATAACTCTTCTTCGCGCCTTCGGACTTCTCAATCCTTCCCTGCCACTGTCGGATGGCATCTTGAGGACCGTTGGTCTCTAACCACTCGAATACCTTCTGGGAGCCGTGGTACGCGGCGAAAAGAGCGAGCGGTGGGTCTTCGTATTGGAGACGAGGGGGTCCATAATAATTCGGATTCATGAGATTTGCCCATTCCTTTTGTTTCTTACCATTGATGCTCAGCCCGAGGTATTGTTTTGGTCGTTTGTAGGGCTTCTTTTCTTGTGATTCTGGCTTAGGCTCATCGTCTTCCATCTCGGCATCACTTTGTTCTCCCTCGCTATCGGAATCGTCGTATTTGAACTCATTCTTACCGTCAAAGACAGTGCCTAGGCCGTATTTCTCTATGAAGTCCTTGAGCATCTCGATATTCTCGAGCTCGATGATTTTGTTGGGTAAGTTATTGTCAGCTTTGCGGGGAAGATGAGTCCCCGGAGTGACCTGCACTTTATCGAATATTTCGCTTCTTGAAGTTATATATTTTGCCAATTCGTTGTCGCCGGCATAGATCGCTTGGTTAAGTAACTAATTTGCGTTAGAAATTTGTCAACTGAAAATTCTTGATGGACAGGTAAAGCGAAGGCACTTACAATCTCTTTCCTCTTGTCTTCCTTATCTCCTACCACGAATGGAACAGCGTAACTCAGGACGTTGATTGCTCTAACGTTGGCTCTGACTCTATGATCTTTGTCTTCTTCCTCGGCAACGGTACTCGTAAGCTTGACTTCTGTGAAATCAAACTCCTCCATTTCGAACTCGAGTTCGCCGTCAAGAAGGTAGACTTTCTCCTTTTGTTCTTTCTTGGCATTCTCGTTATCCCTCACATATTGAGCTTGAGCGATATTTAGGATGAGATCCAAAAACTCGTGTGGATGCTTTCTCAAAACTGCAATGGAAAACGGCGTGTAATCCAATTGGTTCTTAGTAGCCATGAGAAGTGGAGGGATATCTTCCTCCCAGTTCGTTGTCGTATACTTTTTAACTCTCTCCGCATCGCCATCCCAGACGGCCTTGTAGAGCTCTTGATAAGCCTCGGTCATTTTGGAGTCGAGTTTTCTCCACTTTTCGATCTCGAAAGTGAATTCCACTTCAAATTTATCCTCTTCCACTTCCTCTTTCTTCTCTTCTTCTTCCTTTTTCTCCGGCTCCGGTTGGAGAGCTTTCAAGGCCGCTCTGGCTTCCGCCAATGCTTTAGCCTCCTCTTTGGCCTTAAGAGCTTCTGCTGCCGGCTTTCCAAAGACCTCCCACCAAATATCGGGATGCAAGGCCTCGAACGTCTTAGCATCTTTAGAAAGGAGTAACTCAACGAGTCCGTTCCATCTTTCCACCATTTCTACGATCTTCGCTTTCTTCAGTTCAACCTTAGCCATATCAAGATTACTTTCGAAGGGAGCAGGTGGTTTCCTTCGCTCAATCTCTTGCTCGTTGTGCTTTTCTCGCGATTTGTTTTCCTTTCGAATAATCTTGGAAGCCATCCAGTGTTCGTATGTGCCCTCCTTGTAGGTCTCCGGAACCGGTAGAATGGCCTTGAGCTTTGGTTCCTTCGGCTCTTTGAGTTCCACCGGCTTACTCTCGTCTTCGAGTCGCTTATCAATGCGCACGAGCTCCTCATTCCAGCCTTTGAGCTTTTGCTGAACAAGATCGAGTAAAGTCATATATCTGTAAACACACCGTTTAGTCAAAACCTTCAAAATTTAGGCAAACACTGGACACTAGGTCGTACTTCTTGTGATAGCTGGATATATATCCGGTTTGCATCTTATCCGTTGGCATGCTGCCAGCAGTGTACGCGGATGGATTGGCGCCAAGCTCGATACACTTCTCAAAGACATCCGGCATCTCCATGCGGAGCGCTAATTCGGCTGGTTGGAATGAATAAACAATGTATCGGTCTCGCTGGTAGTCTGTAGGTTTAGTCGCTTTGACGAATTGCTTCACATCAAGCTCGGGTTTAGCCCCATGCTCGAGGAGTAGCAACGCCATCTCTGCATGGCCATCCGATATTCTATCCCAATTAAAGTCAATGAAAGATATTCTCCAGTGAATTTGAACTGTGTTTAACACTTACGCGGAAAGAAGAGGGTTGGTGGCCTTTTCGCTGTACTCCGTATTAAGATACTTGAGAGCCGCGGTCGCCGATGCGGAATCTTCTTCAAACATGATCTTAAGGCACTCCAGGTCGCCTTTCTGGACGACGCGCATGAGAGCAGAAATACCATTCATATCCGTCTGGGCAGAGGAGGCGCCGAGTTTGAGAAGAGTCCGAAGCATAGATGGCTTGGCTTTATAATCAACCATTCTATAAATCAGGGATAGAGAGAGCAGCACAGAGCTTGGAACTCCGTGTGTGGTGTACGAAAGGATGACCCTGTATGTTCGAGTTAGTGCAGCCGCTTGTAGTAGTTAAATCCAACTGATACTTACGGCTGGAGAACATCAGCACCGAATTCGGAGACGAGCATAGTGACAAGCTCCTCGTGGCCGTGCACGATAGCATAGTGGAGCGCGGAGAACTGGTAGTCCCAATCGGTCTTATTGATTTCAATGATATCATCTTCGACCTCTTCTTCGGCTTGGATTTCTCCGAGTTCTGGATCCTCAGATGTTGATCTCATGTGAACGTCGACAAAGGAGGATACACCTGTGCGTGCAGAAACCGAACCAGAGCCTTCAGAGATGATACTCATGTCATCGTCTTCGTTCGCTTCGCCTTTTCCTTCGCTAACCTTCTCGTCGGCATCCTTCATGTCACTGTATCGATTGTTAGCGATAAATTCCAATGGAGACTAAAATTCGATATATTACGTACACATCTGCTTCACCTGGAGTCGCAGCTGTATCACCTTCGGCGGCACTAGCCTCACCCTCAGCCGTAGCAGTAGCACCTGCAACATCCGCATTTTCAGCAGCCTTCTTCTGTGCGGCTCTTTCCTCTCTTTCCTCTTTCTCCTTCTCATTTTGTTGACTCTTTAGGAGCAGTACCTTGGCAATCTCAACGTCGCCACGAGCAGCGGCAATGTGCAAAGCCGTTCGCCCGTCAAAGATCCGCGCAGTCATACGAGCACCGGCGTCCAAAAGAATTTGAACAATCTCCGCAGTCGATGCAAGAGCAGCAAGGTGAAGAGGCGATCGTCCGGTGTAATCACGCTTGTTGACATCATTTCCTTCCGCGAGCCAGGCCTTGACGGTTTCCGGATCATTCGCAACGATGGCTCTGCACAGAACTTCATTGACGGAAAGATAAGCCATATCAGTCCAGTCTTCCTCCGTAATCGGATTAAAACTTCCGATCTCCTGACGGCCCGGATCATCTTTGATGAAAGAAATTCTGCCGCGAATATAATACCTATCGTCTTTGATTCGAAGTTCTTTTTCTTCCGAGTTTTCCGGATCCGGGTCAGGACAATGGCCGCAGCAGTCGTTCACGATGAATTTAACGGATCCGAAAAAGGCAGCGTGTCGATGGAGATAGCCGGCGCGACGCTTCTGGATACGTGTGTTCCACTCGGAATTCAAGAACAGATCAGCCTGGAAGAGAAGCTTCTTAATTCTTTCCGCGTTGAAGCGTGGTCCGTACGGGATCGCGATGGTCTCGTAGGCGCTTTCGTCGGTTTCGACAGTATTGATACCCCAATCTGGGATCTCACCGCCTTCGCCTTTGAGATCACCGTTAAGTATCTTCCTTTCCCGCTTTGGCTTCTTCCTCTCCGGGCGGTTTCGTTCTCTGCGCCGCTGATTCGCATAGGCGTCTTGTTCGCGTTCGGTTGGAAGTCTTTCGAGCACGAGAAGTTTGGCCAGTCCCTTCACGCCTCGAATGTGACGCTCATAGATTGTCGGGTCGATGATTTTACGATCGAGGTCCGCGTAGTAGATTTCAAAGCCTCTCTTGCGGTACTTGGCCAAGCGGAATTCGTACGAAGGGCTTCTACGGCTGAGATCGATATCGTTACATTGGAGCATCAAGGAGACGATGGCGCGTGGATTGGCGTAAACCTGCTGTCCGTCGTAAGCGACGCAAGCACAGCTAACGTCGAAGCCGGTAAGGATTTCGCTGATACTGCTGTAGAGACGCAAGACGATTTGGATATGCCTGTTGGGATACTCGGAGACGATGGTGATGGTGTTCTTCGTTCGAACGCTGAGTACCTTTTTATCCTCGAGGTTCTTGATGATGGTTTTCTCGACGGCTTCGATACGTTTGATAGCCACGGCTTCATCTTTGGTTCCGTAAATGAAGAGATCGATATCACTGGTTGGAGCGAATTGACTGTGGTAATAGTGCGAGAGAGTTGAATTGTCTTCATTATAATCCTTTGGAACAGGAAGAAGTGGTGTCATAACACTACTTCCGGCGGCGACAATGTGCGACCAATTCAAATTTGCGAGACTCCCTATAAATGCCTTAGTACATATAAAAAACATTCGCGTCTCTAGTATAACGTAGCACAAATACACAAACTGGGCAAATTTTTCAATTCAGATGCATTGGGATAACTGTGGGAACGAACCTTCGGTGAATTTGGTAAAATTCTTGATGAAAGTTTCACGATCCACAATAGCCCTCTGGCCGGACTCTTTGCGTTCCTCTTTGTCAAGGGTCATAATGTAGCGGCCTTGCTCCTCTGGAGATTCGGTCTCAATGTTTCTGCTCTGGATCTTGACTTTCTCATCATGGCCATCATAAAGCGGCACGAGGCCGACTAAATTGTCCGCGAGAGCCGGGTGGTCGGGCTCCTGCGCGAACAAACGCCGCAGGTTACTCTCGTACTCGAGGTACGGCTTGACCAACTCGCGCAACGGCTTGCCTTCATTTTCGCCAATGTGCTCGAGAAACGCCTTCGGCTCGGTCGGCAATGCAGGAAGCGGGCCGCTCATTGTGCAGTACGACGACGGTCTGCCGGGAAAGCGTGAAAGTTGTGTTGTTTTTGGTGTAACTGACAGAATTGGAATCACAGGTGACAAGACAAGTTTCGTTGCTTGACGACGGCTGCAATTGCTGACTGGAATATCCACCGACGCGACTGAGGTTAGTTTATATATCGCAGAAATACGTCGCGTGAGTCAACTGGAGAGACAAGTTAAGCCAGTGGCTGGTAGCAATTCTGGCGGCGATGAATGGTGCCAACAGCTCTACCAGGATTAATCCGGATAGGAATCACAAAGGACAAAGAAGTACACGATCACCCAGTTGAAACAATGTTGGTTCCGACGTGATCAATAGGGGGCGGTCCTACCTGCGGAAAGAAACCAATGACTCCATGCCGTCGAGAGAAATCCCATAGGACGCGGGGTAGCTCTGGGCGCCGCCATGACCAACCAGGAAGGGCCTGACGCATCAAATCACCATATCACGGGATTGTGTGTCATGCACTTCTGGCCGGGCGCGCGTGCGGATCCGGTTGCTGACAAGGTGAGACTCCGCCCGGGAAAAGAAATACCACCAGGCCTTCAGTCAGACTCGGAATTATTTACCTTCTTCATTCTGTCGGGTCGACGACTATTTAAATTTAATACCCTTGGCGACAGAGGCATTTAGTCTGCGTCTAGATCCTGCTCGGCAACACGGAGTCTCAAAAGTGGATACAACCATTGGCGAGCACTAGTCTGGCGAGCACTACTTCAGCTTAGAGCGTCTGCAGTTTTGCGCAATTGGCTTTTCTGTCGTCAAGGCAGTTTTCCGGACGTTGGTAGACTTCCAAATACATTTTTGAAAAGCTACATAAATATACTCTTGTACAATTACAATATGGCAGCATTGGCATCCTCGCACCTCCGTGTCGCTCGTCCAACCAATAACCTCGACGCCCTGCTACGGTTCTACCGCGACGGTCTCGGATTTCATGTTCTGTTCGAATTCAAGGAACACGAAGGCTTCGACGGTATAATGCTCGGCCACCCAAACACTCACTACCATCTCGAATTCACCGTCTGCAGGGGCCACGATTCAGGAAGAGCGCCCACGCAAGATAACCTCCTAGTGTTCTATGTACCCGAGAACGATAAATTTAAAGAAGCAATTGATAGTATGGAGAAGGCTGGTTTTTCTCCGGTGGAGGCGTTTAATCCTTATTGGGATGGATGTGGGAAGACATATGAAGATCCAGATGGGTATCGGGTTGTCTTAGCGAACCCCGTGGTCGCTGTGAACAGATCGATCGGGAATAGTTTTCAGGGCGTATAAGAATGAAACTTCAGAAACATATATTGACGCCACCGGGCAAATAATATCTCATCGGTGATAAGTTTCAAACATACATACATCCTATATACATCTAAGCCTAGTTTTTCGAAAATAGGTCGCACCAGATAATAACCCTAAGACACACCGCGTAATTGTAGGTCCATTTGGCCCTGGGTAGGTTGGCGTTGATAACCTTGGAGGTGTGGTCCATATCCAACCCTGCCTCCATTATCTTCTGAGGCAACTTGCTCTTCGCCGCCCCGCGTAGGAATTTATCGGAATGCAATACGTCGTCGATATACTCCAGCTCACCACTCCCAACACTACCTTTATCCACCTCGTCTAAATCGATCATCTCCTGCGTGATATATAACTTGCCATCTCGAACCCGCACATAAAGGCCCTCAACCCAATGGTGTATAAACTCATCGGCAGCGACCAAAATATCCAAATTTGTGACAATATTCGGCTTCTCCCGCTTAGCGTACACAATCGGCTTTATTCTTCGAAGTCTGTGTTCGCGAAGCGCCTCGGGCGATGCAGTGAACGTTCCAAACCAGAATCCCAGCCGAACAGTGTCCACGGGTACCATCGAGCACGCCTCGAATAGCATTGACCCGGCGTCCTGCACGCTCCGGCGACCTCGGAGCCGTAACCACTCCCCGTCTTTAAACTGCATGCTCTTCAAGAACGGATGGGATCTGAACGATAAAGCCCTCTGTTCGGTTAATCTAACGGGCTGGTGACTATAAAAGCTTTCGCGCAGTTTATTCCGCGCGATAAGCGTGGCCATGAAGTTATTGAACGAACGGCACAGTTTTCTCATAGTAGGTACGATGGTGTCGCGATATGGGAGTTTCAGGTATGAAATCACCCGGAGCCAGAGATGCGGCGGCAGACCGTGCATCGTTGGCCACGCTGTCTTCGAAACCTCGCAGATCCGTCGTGATACGCCACGCAGGACCATTATGCAGGTAAATGCATCTAGGTGGGAGATTATTTCCAGCAGAACCTCCGCGGGGAGTGTGCTCAGGGTTGCCATTGTTTGGGTTTCGTCGGGTCGATGGGTGTGGAGTCTACAGATTGGTTCAGCTCCCCGCTGCAAGATTCTGATATCTACGAGACAACGCAGGAGCATGTATACGCATTAGATGTCTATCTAGACCGCCTGCGTTGTCAAAAAGGCTTTAAATGAATAGCTGAAATTCTGTATCAAATAATTTTATAAACGCCGATTCCTCCATCAAGTAATAATTCACGCTAGTGCCCGAACTCCCATATCCATATCTACAAGTACATATTTCCTGAAACCCATCCAATATAACTCCAATTATTACCAACCGCTAATCCGCACAATAAATACGCAAGATTTGATTCGCAGTGAATGAAGGCCCCCATTTCCAATCTTTGACCGGCAGAACATCCCCAGAATAGTCGGTTACAGAAGACTCATCATCTACAGCTTCGGTATCCACGCCCTGAGATCTCGTTCCTGATGCGTTTTCAGATTCTTCATGCGTTCTCTGGTCATCATTCTCTGACGATGCGGCAGAAGATTCATTTGCTATGGAAGTTGATATCTCCTGCGGTAAATTTTTCTCGTCAACTTCATTCAACGTGGGTTCTTTCCGCCACGCCTTAATAATAGCGTTCAACGTGTCGAGAACATCCTCGGACAGCCAATTGGTACAGTCGACACAAGCGAGGGCTCTAGAAGCGTGGATTATGAGAGCAGTCGGACTACCGTGCCATATTCGCGGTTCATCGTATTTACCGAGCGGTATCGGGTTTCTTCTGGTGCCGAGAATATCCTCCCGTAAATATATCTGATATAAGCCACCGGAAAGCTCCGAGTCTTCCAACTCATTCAAGTATTTCGGGTCGATGCTCTTCGGACGACTGTTGAGTAGGTGTGCTCTGTAATGGTCTCCGGATGGGGTTATTCGCCGTCGGGGCTGGGTGTGCATTGTTTCTGACCGCTCTTTGTAGTCTCTTAATTCGAAATCGAGGAAATAGTCTAGATCGATGGGCAGCACGATAACTTGCGGGCGAACAGAGTCGAACCCGTCGTGGCATCGTTTGCATAACGGGATGGCGTTGCTCTTGTCCCCGCGATGCTCGAAGGGCACGATACCACGGGAGGAAATATCAGGGAACTATTCGATAATAAATATTAGAGATATGTGGTTTATAAATTTTGAGGTATTGCAACTTACCCCCGGATCTTTTCTGGCTATGACATGGCAGACATCTAAACTCGTCCTCTCGTTGCCACAGACCCAGCAACTATCGTCGGAAAGCTGCTCCACCTCCCATTTTGTCCTCTCCGAGAATTTACTTTTATCCGAACTGACCGACGCCTTCGAACTTGTCGATCTGCCACTATAACTAGACGTCTGGCTGCTCGTATCGTCTGGTGTCACCGCAGACTCTGCATTCGATGTCCTCCTCCCCTTCCTTCTTTTCTCTGGAGTTTTGGCGTCTGAACTTTCGTTCCTTCGGCGTTTCCTCTGGCTTGAAGTATCGGATGTACGTTCTTCTGATTGTAGGCGTCGACTCGCTTCCAGCGGAATTCCTGTAGCGCTGGCCTCTTGGATTGTTCGTAACGGCCTGGGGGTATACGGTATGCTCGTCCCAAAAATTGGACCCGTCGGCGGGGGCTGTTCTGTGGCGAGGATACCAGTCCGCCGTAGAGGCCGTGGTGTTTGGTCGTCGTCTATACCGTCCATGCTGTCGACATGTTTTAGAATCAATTTTCGTCGTTGAAAAGGATAAAATGTCACCAATACTGGTTGGTGCTCTTTGGCAAAGGTCACCGCAGTCCCCACAGTTTTGTTTATATGTTGCCACCACAAAAGTTCCCCAGGCAACGCGGAGTTTTGTGTTGCCAGCCTCGCTTTCGGACAGGATCGACAAGGGTCAGAGGAGTTGTTGTGCAACGCGATCGATAAGCGAACAGCAGCGATCGATCGGGCGACAACACATTTCTCGAACCCAAATATTGAACACTCGTGCCTTACCCTACCCTCGTTCAAACGTTTTGTCACTAGCACCTATCCTCCGCTTACAATCGAACCGATTGCAATCGCGCGACGATATCTCTCGAAATTCAGATATATATTCTTCGTGTATCTAAGGAAATACGCAAACTTAATCATACAATTCATAACTCGCTTCGCTATTCCGCAGAGCAAAATTCCGGATCACGTTCTGGATCGACCACCTCAGTCTCGTCTCCTCAGCCTTCCTCCATTATATCATAGTAAACTTCAGTAAAATTTGAAACTATAGTTCCTGTCGCATTTGCGCCATCCACTGATCTTGTTGATATTTAAGATATGCATTGCCATTCGACGATGCGACGTCAGGATTCGGGTAGTACCAGGCCGCAACTGCCATGATAAGATAGATAATCTACCAACATTCAGACGTTATTAGCAATTTTTTTACGTATTTGTAGTCCTGAGATATAAGGAAAGTACGTACCACTAGCAGCGCCCCTTCTAGGTAGTTACATTCGTTGTCCCGTAAAAAGTTCCCAGTGACCAGAATCGAAAGAACGAGAAGTGCAATCATAAAGATCTCAAAGTTGAGATCAATATCCTTCCCTGTGATCCACCCAATGATAACAACCAATGGCGCGTTGAAGAGCGCCGTTTGAATCGATGGTCCGAGACAGTGGAAGAGGGCGAGATTCTAGACTGCATGTTAGCCACAGCTAGAGGGACAATTTTCTTGTGAACCATGACGTACCATCTGGCCATCCCAAGCCTCATCAACCGCCGTCAAGTGCTCGGCCGCCTTCTCCGCCAGAGGGAGCAAAATCAAACCCAGGAACTGATCAGGGATACCAGCCTCCACAACATCCTCAATTTGCTCAACCAAGATAATCGCGAAAAGTGTGACCAAGGCGATAGATACGGCCAAGGCTAGGATGCATTCGGTAAAGGTGAACTTTGGTTTATCTAGATCATTGTGGCGATCGAGATCTCTATGTTCGTCCGCCTCGAGAACTTCGTCGAAAATGCTATGATTCGATCGAGCGTTGAACCAAATATAGACCACAAACGCAACAATCAACAAAATCGATGTGCTCTGGCTGATTTTCAAAACATCGTGCTGAAGTCTATCCTCCGTATAGTTTGGTTCCTTGAAAATAGGTAGATCCAGATTCGGAACCGCCGACCCCTTCAGCGCGGAATAGAAAGCACTCGGGATGAGAAGACCGAACCCCGCGACCAGCAGCAACCCATTACCCACTTCGCTAACCGCGGAATGGAAACTCTGCACTTGCATTCTGATCCCGCCAACGAAGAAACACAATCCCAAACATAACAGCAAATTAGTAAGAATAGACCCCAAAATCGCAGCTTGAATAACAGGAATCATATTCCCATGCCCAGCATGGCCTTTCTCAGTATCATGCTGAGCGAGCAACGTCAGAAAAAGAATAATCTCAACAATCGACCCGAACGTCGTCTCGATCAGTATCCCGGATACTTTTGGCATCTTCCGCGCGAACTCTTGGCCCGCGAAACCCAGCAGGTTAGCGACGGGTACCATTCCGATATACGTCATTCCGAAAAGCGTGAGCGGTGACACAGTTATCGCGTAGCGGAAGATAAGCGCGAGCGGTACAAACGGCCAGAGGTAATTCACCGCGCTGGACACTTTATTCGAACTTCGCCATAATATCCCGATAAAGTGGGCCGGATGGAACCCGCTACGTCCGCTCTCTCCGTCCGGGTGCACTTCGATCGTTGCACGACGGAAGACAGTGCCCAGCAGCGGTTGGGACTCGGCGGCATCGGAGTCGATGCCATTGACTCCATTTTGATGCGGTGAAGAGGTCATGGTGGGAATAATAAGAGGTTAGTAGACAGTAGGGTGCGGGAAACCCCCTGGTTGCGACGGCTGAGCATTTATAAATTTGAAGAGCTGGGAAACCTGGTTGGCTTGGTAAACGAGTGAAGCCGATTTGGCACAATGACCTGGGCGCCAAGTCACGATAAAGTGGTTTTTCGCGAGGCGCTAGGCTGATCGAAGAGAATTTTTCTGCACATCATCCATCCATCAGGCTTGTTTGGGGAGCTCGCAGCTTGTCTCGTAAACCGCCCGCAGACAACACAGATATATAAGCCACATAGCTGCCACATGCATCGGCGGGCAAAATTCCTCAAGCCATATCACCAGCCAGCATATGAATTACTTGGGTAAATTGAAGGGAAACCCTGGCAATGAAACTGGAATCCCTAGATTATCAATGCCAGTATTTTTTAGAGTTTTGCTATGGGATCTTCAAAGTTTTTAAGTATCTTGCTTGTTTGTGTAACACTACAGACATCAGATACTAAAACTGCGTGTTCTTCTTGTACAATTACTCGAGATTGGTTTCCAATTTGATATTTTTCTAGAACGGATATTTGTTCCATAACACTCAAAAAACTCATTAAAGATAAATCTTTCAAGGAGGGGTACTTAGTTACTTGCACACCGGGGAGCTTGTGAAGTCGAAGAAAGTTGCTGATAGGGACCGTATTTGTGTTGTCTGGCTTGTGGAACCAGTCCTTCTGGTACCTTTTCTACAGAAAAAACAGGGCAGCAGATTCGTGAATCGGTAGCTGATTTGCCGGCCTATTTAAGCGACATATCTGCGCATTTGGCCAGGTTTGTGCCCCATAACAAAGTGCATTGGCAACCCAACCTCTGACTCTCCACCGAATTTATGCCACCAACACCGTAAGCACGACAAGATTCTATGCGCTCACAAACCTAAATGGTTGGACGTCTTGATTAGTGGAGCGGTACCCTTCTATGCAATTGACCCTCGCCGTACGTATATGCGATGTCGTTGTTGTTTAACGCCGCTCTACTCAGCAACCAGTCCTACGGCTACTAACGTCTCAACTGGATGACGTGCCAGAATCCGTCGTAGTTTTCACGACGAAATCCGACGGCATCTGGCTTGCGGGACAAACGAAATCCGCTCTGAGCAATCCATTTTGTACTAGCTATCATTAATCAATCTACAAAATCACTTGTTGTATTTCTGCTTGGTACTGCTATCTTCTAAGAAGTTCTCTGAAACCCAAGAATTTGCAAGAGTACCTATTATCGTATTCGGATAATTCATGATACCTCAAAATGGTTCAGTATGTCTCGTTTCCTCTAGAGCGCTATTAAAAGTATCCCTCTTTCTTGTGGCGTTATGCACTAATCAACAACTGAACGCAGACTCACGGGAGACAAACTTCATGAATTCATGGTAAGCAGTGTACATCCGGAGCCTTATGGCGACCAATCTTTGCGTAGCTATCCAGATACAAGTTGATTTTAATACCCATAATCGAGTAAAATAGCGCAACCAGGGCAACATCCGCAATGTCGCTTTCATTTCGCATGGTATGCATCTATTGTGCTATCTTTTTTAATTCTGCCGGCAGCTTCCCATATTTTCGCATGAAAGCTTACTATGGAATAGCTAATCTTGGAAGTTCAAAACTTATTGAATCATTGGTTACGAATGTCGGTGTTACTCCTCACGCGGACGAGTCAGGTCCCAAAGTGAATTCCGCGGTCAATTCCATTTTAGCAGAAATTCTAGAGCAGTGTATCAACGATATAGAAGACACAACACCAACTGAAGGATCTAAATTTCTCATCCATATTGTTGATACGCCTGGGCAAACCGATTTTTCGTCCAAAGTCACAGCTGTGCTACGCCTTGTCGATGGAGCACTGCTGGCAGTTGATGCAGTCCAGGGCGCTTCTCTACAAACCGAGAACGTACTCAGAATCGCTCTCAACGAGAGCATCAAACCTGTTTTATTTCTCGATAATCTCGAGAAAGCTATAGTAGAATGGAAAATAGGGAAAGAAGAACTATATCAGGCAATTAGAAATACGGTAGAGAACATCAATAGGACTATCTCGACATTTCAAGGTGGCTATTATGAGGAAAATAAGAGCCGGGACGTGTCGCCTGAAAGAGGTAGTGTTGCTTTTGGTTCTGCCGATCAGGGTTGGGCTTTCACGACTCGCACGTTTGCGAAAAGGTACTCGAAAAGATTTGCAATGGACGAGAATGAAATGATGGCACACCTTTGGGTATGATAAATCTTTCCTAGATGATAGTCTGTTCGCTATTTTAACAGTATCTTTAAATAAATTAGGGAGACTCTTGGTTCGATGCCGGGAGCAAAACATGGACCACAAATGACCCTGGTGGTGGTGCTGAACGTGCATTTAACCAGTTCATTCTGGATCCAATATACCAGATTTTTGATGCAACAGCAACTGGAAAACGCGATAATGTTTTCGAAATAGCCCATGATATGGGGTCCGTGCTGTCAGTACAACTTGGAGAGCTAGATGACAAAGATTTTCTAAGAGCTGTACTGCAGAAAATTTTACCCGCACCTGAAGCCATCACCGACATGGTTATTTTACATTTACCGTCGCCAAAGGGAGCCCAGAGACATCACGGAGAGATACTGTACAGCGGCCCTAGTACTGATGAAGCCGCTCTTGCAATCCGAGACTGTAACTCTGATGAGGGTCTAGTGATTTATGTATCCCGAATGGTCCCAGTGCCGGATAGCAAGCAGTTCTATGCTTTGGGAAGAGTCTTTGCTGGTATTCTCAAGCCCGGGATGGATGTCAGAATCCAAGGTCCCAATTATATACCTGGGAGAAAAGATGATCTGTTCATCAAAAGTATTCAGGAAACGGTTTTATTTATGGGTGCCGGAACTCAAATGATAAGCGCTGGTATACCCGCAGGTAATATCGTGGGCATAACTGGAATCGACCAGTTCTTAGTTAATTACGGCACGTTGACTACTTACGAAACGGCGCACAACATCAGAACCATCAAGAGGCCGTCTATTCCGGTTGTCAGCGTTTCAGTGGAACCCAAAAACCCATCCAACCTTCCAGACCTCGTTGACGGTCTAAAGCGACTGTCTAGATCGGACCTGGGAGCGTCGACGGAGGTGACATGGGATGGTCAGCATATCGTTGCTGGTATCAGTGAAATGCATTTAGATGGTCATCTCAAAGACCTCCAAGACGACCTTGGTGACATCGGCCTGAATATCTCTGATCCATTCATCCAATATCGCGAAACTGTCACGATTGCAACAGCTAGTAGTGCCCTGTCCAAGTCTCCCAACAAACATAATCGACTATGGCTTCGTGCTGCACCGCTCACAGATGATTTGATCTTCGCGATCGAGAGCGGGAATATGAATTTGAGGGCCAATACTAAAACCAGAGAATCTACATTAATTAAAGACTACGGCTGGAGTGCGCCCGAAGCCAAGAAAGTTTGGGCTTTCGGACCGGACAATGATGGACCAAATATTCTGGTTGACACTACAGTAGGAGTGTCGAGACTCCTGGAGATCAAAGACAGCATAAAGAGCGGCTTCCATTGGGCCACCAAAGAAGGACCAATCTGTGAAGAGCCAATCCGAGGTGTACGATTTAATCTAATAGATGCATCAATGTTGTCCGACGCAATTCACAGGGGAGCTGGCCAGATCCTCCCAACTATGCGCCGGGTTACTTACGCATCAGTGCTTATGTCTAAGCCCGCCTTACTAGAACCTCTGTATCTTGTAGAAATACAAGCACCAGAAAATATTCTAAGCCTTGTCTCCGGTTATTTTACTGAAAAGGAGGGAAGAGTTATTAGTCAGGAGCAGCAAATAGGGACAACCCTGTTCAATATTAAAGGACATCTGCCAGTCCGTAATTCTTTTGGATTTGCAAAAGAACTTGGAACCATCACCAACCGTCAGGAGTTCCCAGAATTTACACTCGATCACTGGAGTGCTATGAGTCTTGGCGATCTCCTCGATCCCACCTCAGTGGGACATAAAATTGTAGCCGACGTCAGAAAAAGAAAAGGTATGTTTGCGCCAGCCTAGAGTATTAGAGAGGAGTACTAAAGCTTCGTTAGGCCTTAAAGAGGGAATACCAAGTGTCGATGTATATTGTGATAAGCTCTGAAGATTTACATTCCAGCGCGCTAGCTTGAGTAACTCCACGATGTCAATACTCTGAAGCGAAGCCTTTTTGTAAGTTCACTCCACATAACTTGTTGGCATGCCGAGAATTTATCAGAATTCAAAGAGTTCTTTTTGATCGTTTAAAGATTTAGAAGAACTTGCTTGTGCACTTATATAAGGTATCCATGATGCCAATTTCAGTAGTACTATAGTAGTATTAGTGTTTATTAAACTCTGTTATTTATTGGTACCGCTATTTAGATTGATTTTCATCGACTGTGTACTTATATAGAAGCATCGATAGAGATGAATGCAGAGCTATTGGATGATAGCTTATTCTTCGGCAAAGTTCCCCCGAAAATATGTTAGTTAATTTGGGTGCGTGTTTTAGCAAGAAGATTGATCGCGTCTACATCTTTTCTTCATCATCATCATTCTCATCGTCGCCATCACCGTTTTCATCTCCAGTCTCAGGCGTATCCTCAACCTCTTCCGGCTTATCGGCTTCCTCGGCCTCTTCGACCTCAGTCTCATGATCATGGTGATCACGTCTCGCGAGCATTCGTCGCTCTTCACGCTTTCTCCTTTCCTTGTAACCGCCTTCCTGGTAATTGTTGTTGCCAGTGTCATATCCGGCATCACCATATGTTGGCTTTCGCTCATATGTGTCAGGGACATAGACCTGCTGAGGTGGTTTGGGTGGTGGTGTTGGGTATTTAACCTGGAATGGAACGCAACCACCGAATGGTCCGTTCACAGCATAGTTTTCACATCGTAGCATACAGATGTTAACATAGCTTCCGTACTTTGCGCTGCACTTGATATTCCCTGGTAGTTGGACTCTCAGCAAGTGACGTTTGTTGTTCCCATATCCGTAGACCGAGTGTCCAGCTTGAGTGCCAGGTGGCTGTTTAGTGACCTGTACCCACGATCCAAAGTTCGTTCCGTCGCCTCCCTCGTCGATTCGACATCTGTATGAAAATATATTAGACCTGCCTGATTTTTATCCTTGGTATTGAATAGATGCGGTCTTAGATGCACATACCTGTATGGACCGGCGCCATCATCGTTCACCTGCCAGACAACAATTTCAACCCATCCACCTGGATTGGCCACCGCTATCTTGCCTGAGAATCGCAAATTTCGTTAGTTATTATAACGCCATGAGGCAATAAGCTTGAAGCTGCATACCTTGGTTCACATATTTCATTGTCTCCTTCTTCGTCTGAATATAACCACCAGCTGGGATTGGTGCCATGAAAAAGTGATAATTTCTGTGTTTCCACATCATATCTGCATTGTTGTTATAGACGGCGGGAGTCAACTCTGGTCCGCGAGTGACTGCAAAGTAGTCAAACACGTTATGGAGATCGGCTCCGCAGCCTTGTGCCAACCATTTACGCGGTCTATGAATATATGGGCTGGCGCAACACGCTGGAATAATAGGGTCGCTGAAGACCGTGGTGTCCCACTGATCTGGGTGCTGACCCGGGTTATTGTACTTGACGGGAAATTCGTACAAATGAGCCAGAGCACCGCCCATTCTTCGTGGGTTATAATCTCCATAGGCATCTAAAAATCGCAGGTGAGCAGACACCTGTGAAAGGCCGGCCAGAATGGCAACAGCCGATGCTGTAGAGATTTTGAAAGAGTTCATCGGTAAAATGAAGGTAAGTATAAATAAAAAGAAAAATAAAGAGTGTATTTGTTTAAAGGATTGTGGGTGAAACCAAGATAGGTTTCATACAGTGCCGTAGAGGCTAGATAGTTGGATATGCAATTTGCAGTGAAGCAAGTGCTATAGTGCGGATTTAGTAGCTAGGACTCTTCCGCTGTTTATATAGATTTTTAATTTCAGAGGAGTCGATTTTAATAAGATAAAATAAATTGTAGCGCTTCATGGTCCACAGGTCGCCTGTATCACAAGCATCAACACACCACAACCAGTAAAATCTAGTCAGCTGCATGGGCCAGCCCATCTAGACCGGGGTTTTCTTCTTGATGCACCACAAGTTTGCATAGCACACGATGCAAAACTAGCCCTAAACGCCTCTTCGAGCCGACTATTTGGGTCCCATTTTTCTAAATTCCAGCCATGTTGCTTTCGTGATAAATCAAGTGCCCGGAATTTTTCCAAGCTTTCCGCGCTGCCATATGCGCCAAGATCAGAGTTGTACCGCGGCGTATGCTCAACTTGCCTGAAGCGGAAGTGGAGCTGTGGAAAGTTTTAAGAGAAAACCACTTGCATTTCGGCAAAATCGGTATTATAAGAGCGCTTAGGATCCAAGTCAAGGTGAAGTCGGGTAAGTCCTCCTTGCACGGGTCGTAGAGTGAGAATGCACTGACGTGCGTTTTTCTGCGAAGTGTCAGTCGCACCAATACGCCAACGCGGGTTGCTTGCGCCAAGTGATGCGCCTTATACCGCTACCCTAAAACGGAAACAACTAACCGCTGGAGTAATCGCAAGTCAAAAGGCATCCTGATCCGTCAGGAGCGTTGAACCCGATGTTTGATGCAACGCTGATTAATTTCGATTAAAATTTAAGTTTTATTCTTAGCCTCGTCATTCAAGATAATTTTCCGCTGCCCGTTGAAACATTTGTTTAGAATAGTGGGGCCGGTCCACCACGTGTGCATTCTAAATCCCGAAAGCAAGCAGGCTGGTTTATATATATATGATAACTGAGAGATGTTCGGCAAGTTTTGAAGAAGTTACTTAGTTCCGAATTTTAGTGTTAAGCTCGCGATATCTTTGTCGCTTCTCATCTAGTTTACTAGATACCTTTGGGCCGCGCAGATACACGTGATAAATATCCCCACGATATTCAAACGACAGATCAACTGATCCCGATGCCGAAAAATTCATTGTAGATAAATATAATCTAGAGGCACTCCTACTTAGCAGTTTATTAGATTGTGACTATGGTATTCGATTACAAATAGCTAGGGAAACACTGCTCCCCCACCAATTCTCTTGCAGGCCTTAATTCCCACTCTCCAATTTAGGGAATTGGACGACTGGTCACCAGTTCCATCGAACAGAAGCGAGCTACAACACGTGCCGCGTGCGCTGCAGCCTGACCATTATTACAGGTACCTAATTCGAACCATCTAACAACGAGGAAATCCATAACAGATGCCGCTCCACCAGCAACCGCAGCCTTGACATGATCCTGCGTCCCAGAAGTTGCTACATCTTGTTATCCTTTTTGCGAAAAGCTTGCCCCCTTCCAATTCGTTGCTTGACTGGTTTTCCGTAGATATAGGTGATCCGGATACGAGCGAAACGGTAACGAGGAGTGTTAAAAGTTGGGTTATTGAGAACTGCATTTTGAACTGTTGCGGGTTGGATGGAGATGCTAATGTTTGTAAATGAGTAAGGTTTTTGTGTAACATATCTTAAGGAGTATTGGAGTCTTACGCAATATAATGAACCGGATTAATAATAGTTCAAAGTCTTGGATATGGACCTTTCTTCGTGTGAAATTAAATATTATATGTAACTTCGATTCTTCGGTATCGATAAAAAATTGATTTCCAAGAAGCTTGGAAGAATCTTGTTTCTACTTTATATAGATCACAGAAATCCAGCGTCGGCGTGTAACCATACGAACAGATACAATATGTTGTCCAGGCTCAGATAGTTCTTGTGTTTCCTGAATCGAAACCAATCTCCATCGGGGAGCTGGGCACCGTCGTCGAAGCCGCTCCTGCAGTTTCTAGCTAGCTGTGCCAAGACCGATCGCTGATAGGACGTTCGCTATCAAAAATTAACGAGATATGTAACCTCGTATAGATATTTTTACGCGACGTAAAAAAATTCTTTTGCAAATTTTGCAAAGACATTAGTCATTATTAGGTGCCGTTGAGAGAATGCGCACTTGAAGATTCATACGGTTGATGGTTCGTGCGGCATGGGTTGTTTTTTTGGAGCCGATTTAAATTTCCTTGAATGATGGTGAAGTGGTATACTGCGCCAATGCTCATGAGCTTAAAACTCAGGGACTAGGCTAGAGATACTACCTCTGAAACCAAGCTCTCGGCGCATGAATTCGCGGTAGTCAAAATACTATACCAGCTCTTTTGGGTTATAAGGTCAGGCTTCGGTTCTAACTAACAGAACCATTGATCAAGATTTGAGTGTGTTGCGGTATAACCTGGGGGAAGAGGGACCTCACGCTGTGGTGCAAAAGACCTACAAAACGAGAATTTTATAAATGAGCAGCTGCGCACGGAAGGTCCAAGTTCCAGAAAAATCAAATGAGATAAAAAAAATTTCAATTAGTCTAGAAATTTAAGCCCGAAGGCTAGAGCGGATATGTAGTGGAGTTCGTGAACTAGTCGCGAGCTTGTCACTGCGCCACCGCTCGGTTAAACATGCATGCCAGAACATCATCAGGGAAACCCAACCCGGTTACGCGAGAGAGTGCTAACTTGGCGATTTAAACTTTGGAGAAACTTGTAAACTTAATTTCTCAGTGATCTTCTCGTAGATCTAGCAACTGGAGAGTTGATGCGTAGATGACACTATGCTTTTGAATCATGGTAAACGCAATATTGGATATCTTCGTTTGGTGAATTAATATGAACTCTAAGCCCTCAATACTCGGGCATAAAGATGTAAAAATAACAAAAACAGCATCTCAAACGCCGCATATAATGCCCTCCATGCTAATGTGAAGAAAAGAAGCAAGAAAATTCCGAGACCGGCAAAGTCCGACTATGTCTTCTGAAGAATATATCGCAACGACATTTTTACACACTCCGACACCACGCCCATCACTTCCTATACGAAGGTCTGAAAACCGGGAATCCGAAATTCGTATGATAATCATACTCGTTGAACTCATATTCAGGCGGTCCCGCGAATCGTTTCGAATTCTCCAGACCGATATGGTTGATCCGATTATCGAAAACGGCAGCGTAAAATTGCCGATACGTTAAGAAGGCGATGAAAGTTCCAAGGATGCCGCCTCCGAGAATATCGTACCAATGGTGAGACTAAGATTGAGCTATTAGCGAAATGTTGATCAGATTTCTTGCGGTTTGCGAAGACTTACCATATCAGCGGATATCGCACCACCCATAAGCACGGCCAGGGTTAGTGGCGTGAGGAAGAAGACGATAACGATAGGGCTGGCCCTGTAGTCCGAAAATATCTTTAATTTGGCGTTAATCCATAGGGATAGATATACACCGGCGGCCCACGAGGTTGCGACGTGTCCGCTTGGGAAACTCTCAAGACTATATAATCACGAATTCATTAAAATCTAGACTGAAATATTGGGATATCGTGGGATGGAGGTTACTCACGCCCAGTTTATCTTCTCTGGATCCCCGGTGCATATCGTCCACTTGTACCATGATCCGTCCCATCCAGCTCCCGGTCCGTTTGGCTGAGGTTGACAGATTTCCAAGAAACTGGGTCGGAATCCGCCTACTAGAGTTTTGATGATGATTTGAACGAAGCAGCTGCAATTGAATACCACTAATATTAGTAATTTTCACTCTATTTATGATTTTTGAAGGATATGCTAAAATGCACGTACCACATGATAACGCTGTTACAAGCTCCAAGCATCCCCCTCGCAAAGTTTGTAAAGTTGCCGCGAGTGCAGAGCTCAACAACCGATATAAAAAGCGCAGGGATACCGATATTCAACCCCGCGGAAGCCCAAAACGGTATAATTTGCTTTCGGTAAGGATGGCCGAATGCCTCCATCTGAGGCGAGGTGCTCTGACCTGGTAGCAAGCGAAAGTACCTTGCCTTGCCACCGACATCTGGGACGTATTTGTCTATCATGAGAGCGATGATGCCAATGACAAGGATGGTGAGCCAGTCCAGGCCGAATTGGCGGAAAAACTGAGCAATATGTGATCCGATGCCTCTTCCCTTCTTTGAAGTTCCAGCGCCGGAGTGGGTTCGGCGGTGGGAGACGGGTAGAACCCCTTCGCCAGATCCCGTTCTGTTTCTCATCATGTTGATTTTGTGATGACTACGATACTAAGAGGTGTTTACTATGTGAGGATAAAGTTGGTATGGTGATGTATCGTTGCGGGAAAGATCATCCAACTATATAAAAATTTTCGATCTTTTTGTCTTAAGGCGCGTAAAAAAAAATTAAGATTAAAATCGTTAGATGTTTCAGAGGTCCTCCGTTGTTCTGCACAGCAAAGTTCGTCGACACCTTCGAAACTACCAAGTCAGTTGCTGGCACATTCTTAGACGGGAATAGCGACAAGAAAAAATTGAAGCAAAATAAACCCGAACCAAAACCGTTTTGAAAAGAGAGTCGGAGCTATCTCTTTTAAAGAGAATACTCGAAGCTGCGCCCGCGCGTGCGGGGAGCCCACGCTCTGGGCAGCTCAGCCATCGTCACAACAAAGAACGGCGCGGTGGCTGTGGTGTTTTGTGCCCCTGTTCGCTTGGCTGACGTCCGGTGACGTCTGTGTTGGTGACTTGTCGCGTGCCAATGCTTTCGCTACAAAAACAAGGCCTTTCTCCAGCCAATTACTTGGTCAAACGACAGGCCGTCGTGGTGATTTTTCCGGCGGGATGCAGGCCAAGCATGTTATCTGCCATTTTAATAAGCCGTCAATATATCTTTCGGTAGTACGTAACTCCGCCGTTTACTGCTCTAGAGCTGCGAAGCTCTCGAGCTGTCTTGGCCGAAGTTCATTACAGTAGCCACATGCGACGGAACTTGAATTGAACTGAATGTCCCTACGATGCGAATGTGCCCCTCCGAAAGAATCTTGAGCACTATCGTCGCAAGGTATCGCTTTGATACTTATAGATCTTTAAGAATGATTAATAAGTGAATTTTGGTTACACTACAGATATTATGATACCCGTCGGGGGTAGAAGATTGCAAAAATGAGACAACACACGAAACCGATCTTTGTCTAAGGTACAGCACCGCCAAGAAGCTCCCACAACGCAAACTGCGACATCGACCCTACACGACCACTACCCCCAGGACCGCCAGTGTAACCACAGATCCGTAAAGTAAGAACCCACATGGCTTAGAGATAGACCCAAGATTTGTAGATAGCGCTGTAGTTTTAGGGATTTCAGTCATACCAGAACGACTTGCCCCGGTGTTTGTGGCCGTAGACGTAACCATGCCGCTCGAAGACCTCGGAATCGATTGTGCTGCGCTCGTGCTCCGCACCTGCGACGATGTGGACGTTGGAGTTAACAAGAATGTGGTTCCTGGCGCAATAATGGTTGGTGGGTCGCCTAGAATAATCATAGTCCCGGTCTGAGGTGCGACGGACACGCTGGCGCTAGGTCCCTGCAGAAATGCGCTCAATATGAGCGAGAGGAACACCGGAATGATGGCGGCAGCGCCTGGATCCATATCCGTAGAGGTCGCCGTGGGAAGCGGTAGCGAGACAGGAGAGCCGATATCATTTGGGATATCTAGCGTGAAATTTCCAGATACGCTCCAATTTTCAGGGTTATTGTCGTACTGAATCCTGATTTGATATCCGTTTGCTGGACGAAGTCCCTTGTGGCTGACGTCAACCTTCCATTGAAAGCGCCCCTCGTTTGGGGCACGGACCGCGATCGAAATGGGATCCGGCTGGGATTCCTCCCAATCAGCTGGCCACCACGGGTTTGGCGGCGAGATCAGATATATCTGAACGGAATCTCCAACCTGCGTGTTCCATTTGATATCAAACGTGCTGCCGTCCTTGATCACGTCGCCTGCTTTTGGCGAAGTTATCAAGTTGCCCTTTGCTTCTGAGCCCGCCCAAAACAACGAAAAACTGAAAAATAGTTGGGTAGAAAGGAGTGTGTTGGCGAAAGTAACCCGCATTTTGAACGTATTAATTGATAAATTGAAAAGAATGAATAGAAGTTGGTGCTGCTCCTATAAAAACATTTTGGTTAACAGAGCGTCGACCGTGAGAATTTATACTATCGATATCGCTTAGTCCCGCCCGTCTCCTTTCCTACAATCGCATTTCGCATTCCGATTTAAGAACCAAAACGCGATATTAGCACTCGCTCAAAGCTTCCTCGTTGAAGAGCCGCGTCGCATTGCACTTTGGGCGCCCCGTTTCATCAAGCAACTCGGCGCAACTCTCACTGGACGCTAAGCGAAGGTTGAAACGCTCTGCGATTGGTCCGTTGGCTGTTCAATGCCCCGATATACCTATTTAGGAAATCCAGGTCCTCTGTTTTGTATGCCAGCCAAGCTTCAGCTTTCAAAAAGCAGATCGGTTCTCCCCTTCGTGACTATACTCTTCTTATCCTCTACACCCCCAAATATTAAATCAATCAAATTACATACCCCTAGATCGGACAAATAAGACTCATTATAATAACGCATTATACGAAGGAATACGAGTTCTTGCATTTCGTCGTGACGGGAAATTGCCGGGCCTAGTGCCTCTTGGGACCCGACAAATCTAGCAGCCTTCTCACAGAGAAGGCTTGTTGCTTCTCAGCATGACAAAGCGTAAAGCCAATGATGGTGGGGGCGTTCCGGTAGTAGATGAGTACGGTAAGATTATTCAACCACATATGATGATCTGAGGACCGGCGTAAGCTAACTCGTGTGCATGGGGAACCAAACAGAGTAAGCACTCAACTCCGAGAGTGACTACATTCTTCAGATTTGAATACGTCGCGACCGAGGACTGACATCTTAATTTGGTGCCTATTAGCCTTGAATATAGGAGGATTATGGAAGAGATGTTAGAGAGGGAGTCATATACCTGCGACCTCTGTGACGAACGGTTTCCCTCCAAGTCTGCTCTGAGGTAACACAATCCTATGATATTTTGGTCTGCTCGATACCATAAGGTCTAATATCTTTTAGTCTTCATCAAATTGGTCACGTCAATGGCTTGTATCGATGTGGTCTCTGCAAAGAAAGATTTGATACAAAACTAGAACTCGGGCTCCATAAAAAGGACAAGCATTCTGAACATAGTGATGATCTGCCTGTAGATAGATATCCCTTCTTCCAGGATAACTCTCCTCGCGCGGAGCTCTATGGTTCGTATAACTTGTTCTTATCCGCCATTCAGCAGCCTAGTCTGGAATTGACGAGGGAATATAGGAACTGGTTCATACACTACCCTGGATATGGAAACCCGTTTGGGGGAAACAAGTTCATCTGTTTTGCTAACACTGTCTCCGCCTTTTTCTTTCGGTTTGGATCTGGGTTTGGAAATAGAACTGGAATTGAATTCGGATTCAGATTTGGATTCAGATTCGGATTCGGATTTTGGTTGCTGGCCGATTTGGATCGACGAGGAAATGGAGTGGGCCTACGAAACTCTTCCCCAACCCAAATCCCATATAGCCGATATGTCGGACGAAATCTTCTCAGGACGCAACACGCAATATAGCCCTAAGGAATCATTTCGTTACCATGCGGAGAAAGCACTATTGAAACTAAAGAGCCCTTCGTGGCAAAATCGCTACGAACATCCATCGGTAGAATACCTTGCGTTTGTCTACGAGCTTGGGAATGTGGACGACGTAATTCACAGTGGATGCCAAACCCTTATCGACTTCTTGAATACGAAAGTTCCACAAACCCTCTCGCAGCTGTATTGTATGCTACATGTTTGTTACGCAATCTCAAAGTCAAGTTCCAAAGACAATCCAAGGATGACAGAAGAAGCATTCTCCAAGTCTGTGAAGGATTGGAAATATTGTCTTCCTGTTGTTTCGGAGGCAGGTGTTCGCGAACAAGATTTGTTCGACGAAATACAGAGCGTAATGTGGGAAGAAATTAAAGAAGCTTTCGAATACGTGGAAGATTTGCTTGGAAGATTTGAAAATCAACAACCAAATCAACGCCAACAATCGTGCTACAACTTGGATTTCTTGAATCTCGACTTCTTGGGAGACTATGATGAACCAGAGGAGCCAAAAGTGTGTACCGACCCGCCTAATGACAATGAGCCACCTGATATAAGCGGACACCAAAGTCCCATGCCGTCGAAGAAATCTATCATAGCCAATCCATTAGAGTCAACTCCGCCACTATCGCCACCACTGGCCTCCTGGGATATTCTTTTTCCAAATGCCATCATCAAAATGGCTCTTGAGTTTTTCAAAGGTATGAGAGCCTCTCAAGATTGTAAACTTGCTTCTCAAGATACGTTGATATATTAACATATTCTCACAATTAATAGAGCTCGGAGAAACTAGCATTGTTCTGCTATGCGCCTGTGGGTCAATATTGCAAACCGTTTTTGGTTCTTTGGAGACAGGAACGAGTATGAACCATACACCAAGAGTAGACATCACACACCGTCGCTCAATCCTCGAATCCATCGACAAGGCATTGAATACCAGCATCTACCCTGGTTCCAAGAAGATTCTAGATCGCGTCGCCCATCCCTTCCTTAGAGGTACAATCAGCGGTATGTATCAGTTGGAAAAATGCATGATCGAGTTATCGAAGGTAAATATCCCTAGACCCTTGCGACGGATTTCGAATTCTATTTACATTTTAGTATATTTTTCAAATTTTTACTGATATCATATCACTCTTTCTTACAGTCACTTGATTTGTCGCCCGCTACTTTTAAACATTTCGTCCGCAGCGTAATTTGCCATTTCCAGTATTACTACGACGATCAACTACCTGCAGCTTTCAAACATCCTTCAGATGTATATAATTCTCCCCTCTATACGTCCCGGCGTATCTGGGAGGAAACCGAGTGGCTAGCAGACCCACCGCTGCCGGATACGTCTTTAGAAACTTCCAATGTCCCACAGAGCCGTACTCAAACCATCCCTCATACGTCCCCCACGATCACGCCCGTATTGAAACGAAGTGCGAGTTTGGAATCAGAGAATAAAGAGAATACGAACTGTAAGAGGAGGAGGCCGAAGAAGAATACTCCGGAGTCTGGTCCCCCAGCTGAAGCGGCTGGCTTGAAGATCGTCGTATACAACCCAGCTCGCCCTAAACGCCAACGAAAGAAGCAGTGATAGAGATTCTTCGCAGCCCAATGGGGAGTGTGTCAACATGACGGTGCTAAGAGGCGTTTTTTTAGCTCAAATTCTATGTTATGGAGTTATTTGGGATATTTGGTTATGGGGCGATGCGTGAAGTTTTTCTTTCTTCGTTGTTGAAGGAAAGTACCACTTGAAAAGGCGAACGTTGTATTTTTATATATGTATCATCTCAAGAGCGAGAATTTCTATATAATTCCTGTACTTCTGTATATCGCGCGCAATATGACAAATTCACATCACGCGTGTTGCAATTTGACGCAATAAATTAATCTTACGAAAGCCAAACTCGCCATACGGCGTTACCACAATATATTGAAGACGGTGAATTTCTAATAATTTATTGATACCCGCCATAACCGTGGATCTTTATTGAAGCCACCCTATGCGTCTCCGCCAAATGGTTAACGTTCTGGGTTCCTCGGAGAGAGGGTGTGAATATGCGACTAACGACAAAAATGCTGTGAATTAGCTATTAGTGGATTGCCTGAGAGAGTTGCCGCGAGATTGTTCACAGAATAACTAGCCGGGCCGAACTTTTCGAAAAGGGCTGCTTTTATATATCAATATATTCACTATAGCCCGTTTACCATGGTACGAACTTGCAGAAGTTGCCATGATTGGAGGATTAATCGTAGACATGGAACGCTTAGGCTTAATAAAGCGGAAGCCGGTTCCGATTCTCGTTTTATATTTTGCTCGGTGTCGCCGGGTATATCCTACAGGTACAAATGAACTAGGGACCAGATTCCAATTCGCGCACGGTGCCGCGACACTCGCCGACTAGTGCAAAGGAAGGAAGGAGTCGCTCCGAGCGTAAACTAGTACAGAAAAGGGAGCTTCCGTTCAAGTTTATGTATTGAACACCACTCGATTAATAAGTGCTGAAGGCGAGATTTTTGAACTGTTGGCTTTGACTAGGTGCGCACGGACAGCCTGTCATACAGAAGCCTGTCGGCCCCTGGTGAACTTAACCGAATCGTAGATGTGGCAACACTCCCTGGTCTGATTAGTACTGAATTTCGGCACCACGCCCCGCCGTCATCTCCACGTTCAGGATCCTGAATCCGATTAAACACCACGAGCCCTTATGAGGCAAACCCTACTAATTCCATTTTCCTATAGCTAGAAGAACCTAGTCTTTTCCAAAACATCTACAGACGGGAAGAATTCTCCGAGCGTCAACAATATCGAGGAGTTTTTAAGCTTGGCGGAGAAACAAGCTTTCCTTAGCATATATGAGATCGAAAAATCTATAGTATCATATTTATGAGGGTTTGGTCCTTGTAATATTATAAACGATTCGGAACTGTCCGCGGCCCATCCGCCCGTCGGCCACCCGATTGTGAGATTCGTTTCTGAAGTAAAACCTATAAAATGTGAGGAGGTAGCCCTAAGTATTTAACGCGCCCGCCTTTCTGGTCGCAAGAAAAGCAGGTTCGTTATAAGCGGAGGTTTGCACAAGAAGATTAAAAATGAAAATATCAATCTTATCTGCCCTTTTAGGGTTGTCGGGCTTTTATACAGCCGAAGCCCAACTTTCCAACGCGAATAATGTTGGCCCAACAACTGCTCTTTCGGCCAAGTCTAAAGTGTGTAACGTTCTAGACTATGGCGCGAAAGCCGACGGCCAGACAGATATTGGCCCCGCAATTTTATCTGCGTTCAATAACTGTGCAAAGGCTGGAGGAGCCACAATTTACATTCCACCTGGTAACTATGCTCAAGCTACTTGGGTGACATTGAGCGGAGGTTCGCACTATGCGTTCCAGCTTGATGGTATAATTACGAGAACAGGTATGATTCCTCTAATATACTAAACACTTTCGCTCAAATAAAGACTATTGTCATTTCAAGTATCCGGGTGCCCCTTTCTAACACTAAGTCTTAGGAACCGCTGGTGGCCATATGATCATCTTTTCTGGGGCCACTGACCTTGAGGTTTTCTCCAAGACGTCGAAAGGAGGTATACAAGGAGCCGGTGTATATTGGCACAAGCAAGGAAAAGGTGTATATGGGTGAGCATATTACCTGTTTATATAGATATTTAAAACCATGATTGGTTCGGGTTACTAATATTTTGAGATCACAGACCTCGTATATTTCGATTTGTTAAATGCACAAATTGGTCGGTTCATGACCTGGCATTAGCGGACTGTAAGCAACTCATCTCCCATACTCCCGCCGCTCTGTGCAGTAGGCTAATTTGATTACTGGATAGCCCCCGCGTTCTTCATCGTGGTAGAGCAGGGCTCTAACGGAGAGATGTACAACTTGGTCATGCATGGCCATAGCGAAGGAGGACTGGACGGTATCGATATTTCGGGCACCAACCACTGGGTCCATGACATCGAAGTATCTAACAAGGATGAATGTGTTACCGTCAAATCGCCAGCCAGCAACTTTTTGATTGAGCGTATCTACTGCAATTGGTCTGGAGGCTCTGCAATTGGGTCCCTCTCGACCGGAACTGACATCTCAAATATATACTACCGCAACGTTTACAGCTGGCAGTGCAACCAAATGATGATGATCAAGTCGAATGGCGGATCCGGATCAGTTAACAATGTCGTCTTTGAGAATTTTATTGGACATAGTAATGCCTACAGCTTGGATATCGACCAGTACTGGTCTGGACAGACCGCTGGTGACCTCTCCACTGGTGTTAAACTTACGGGTATCACTTTTAAGGCAAGTTACTAGTCGATTCAGACATGTTATTACCTGGAAGGTATCATTTATTGACTTCAATCATTACAGAACTGGAAAGGAACTTGTGCGAATGGCAGCCAGAGATCACCAATTCAAGCGCTCTGCTCAGATGCTGCACCGTGCACAGGCATCACGATATCGGATTTCGCCATTTGGACTGACAGCGGTAGCTCTGAAACGTATAAATGCCGTTCAGCTTACGGATCCGGGGGTTGTCTAAAATCTGGAAGTGGCGGATCGTACAGTCAGATTACCCAAACAATATCATCTGCTCCGTATGAAACCTCCCTTTAGACTCCACTCATAACCTTTATTTTCGCAATAGTAGCTAACGAAGCGCTATAGATCTGGCTACTCAGCATCGAAAATGGATCGAGACCTCGGTGCAGGCTATGATCTTACCCAATCTATCCCCATCCCTGCTCTAGGAACAAGTTACTACCCCGGTCTTGGTCTTATTAAAGCTTTGATGAATGGTTCTGGTGGAGTATCCGGTGGGACTACAACTACTACCCATACGACAACAACTACGAAAGGCAGTACAACTAGCACCAAGACAACCACCACAAAGACAACTACTACAAATGGTGGAAGTGGCTCCTGCGCAGCTTTGTACGGACAATGTGGTGGTATTGGTTTCACTGGTCCTATGTGAGTCTTACTAGAGCTAAAGTTTCTTCGAGCCGTCATAGCTAATGTTACCGTTCTATAGCTGCTGCTCGAGCGGAACATGTACCAAGTCTAATGACTACTACTCTCAGGTATTATTTTCCCCTATATATTTTTCCTTTATTAAATACTGACTGGTTCGCAACAGTGTCTGTAAAATTGCAATTGTGTTGAGTCCGCCTTGGTTGCACTTTTAGTTATCGAATGGATGAAGTTATTTGACAGGATAATGTACATCTAATCACGAGTTAAGTCCAGCGGGCTTAGTTTAACCCGAATTCTATGTGGCAGATAGCTATCCATAGGTAGAGCTTGTCGGCTTTGTAAATTTGAATTGCTTTGGTAGTATGTGATTTGCATGCACCGTATATCATCTCCTATGGATGGTTTTTGCGAGTCTCAAGATCAAAGCCTTCGGCCTTCTTTATTAAATCGCATTAAGGTGTAATTACTCGCAAATACAGAGGATATCTGGGCTATAAGTTCTTGATCAATATTTCAAGGCTCTGAAATCAACAGTAGCGAGTTTTTTAACCTAAGCAGTTGCATAGAAGAAGTGCGCATAACTTAAAAGGATGCGCATCAAAGATACCCAAGCTGACCTAACAAATATGCGGCGATAGGCTGTCACAGAAACAATGTGTTGTTAACATAATTAACCCAGCAAGTTTTCTGGCAAGCAGGACGCCCTTCTCACAGATCCCTCCATCATCAGGTAGGCTTTCGTGGTTGCTCGTGATTAAATGCCCGCGTGTGGGGCAGGTTTTTAAAACCAAGGAAGCTAAACTATAGAGCCCCTATTAAGGGTAAACTGCGTTTTAAGCGGGGTAATTACTAGTAACTTTTTCAAGGACACGAACGACTAGTTAATCTAAATTTCATAGAAAACTTTAAAAGTCCATTACGGCGTACGCGCTCCAATTTAACTTTATTCTTGCACAGGGAAACTTAAACGCATAGGGGTAGAATCAAGGTCGGCAGCAATGGGAGAACGGAATAACCTGGAAAGCTGCCTCCAATCAGCTCGTCAGAAGTTGCAAGATGGGATCAAGGTGAAGAAGCCGAAAGAGGTTCAAGCGTTGGAACAATTCTTGAATGGGTCCATGAAAATAGAAGACTTGCAAAGAGAGTGCAATAAAGTCACAAAGGAGGGAGAGACATTCGAGAAATACGAGCAGCTCGCAACTGCTATCTCCCGCGTTCAAGATGTCATGGATACCTTGCTTTCCGCAGCACCGGAAAGTGTTTCAATGGTTTGGTTTGGAATCAACACACTGATATCGGTGAGTGGCTTACTGCTATCGAATTGCTTCAGCATTCTAACAAGGCTGAACCGGATAGGTTGGAACAGTAACAATTACAACGCGACAGCAAATTTATAGCACATGTGGTTCAATCACAACAATGATGGAATTTTGCTTACGACTTGAAGAACGGTCTACCGCATACGATTCGAAGCCGCTCATTGACGCTACGGATGCTATCACCGATCCAACGATGTGGGATTCCGATATTCCAGAACTTATATTTTTAATTTTGGACTTTTTGTGGCATGTAAAGCCTCACAAAGAGTCTATGCGAGGATTGAAAGGTACTCGTCTTCACAAAATCAAATGTTTTGAATATCACCACTAATTGCATTTCTGTCTCCTAATTAAGTATATGGGAAGGCAATCAAGGAGACGTTTACTGGGACACTTGACAAAAAGGCTTCAGCTCTTCTTGACCACTATCAGACTGTAGTTGAGAAAGCGAAAGTTTTATTCGAAAACTTTTTACTTCGGGGTAACTTGGGTGTGTACTTTCAAAACTCGCATTCGAGAAGCTGAATGGATCAACATATTAACTAATTACGCTAAAATGATAGTTGGCCAGTTTCAAAATGAAGATATCCAAAAGAGCTTAAAAAGTAAAGGAGAGCGCTGTCTCGAAGCTTATATACCGGTCTCGTAATCGGAAATGGCTGATCTAAATCCAATATTCCCAGGTAAAATGTGCTAATAACTTGATGCTTAATTTTAGGCATCTCGAAGATCGCCGATGATCTAGTTGATATCGCTTACACCCAAAACCTGAGAGAAGAACTAAATCGGCAGAAGGAGAAAGTTAAACCCTCTAAGTCTCACGAAATTCATTTCAAGGCATTAGAAAGTCGATTGGTTGATATAATGAGGCAACGCGAGATTATAAAATGGCTATTGAGACACGACTCTTACACAACTTTTAAGCAGAAAACTGCATCACGCTGCCTATGCATCGAGGCTCCTCGAGGACATGGGAAATCCGTCGCAATGATGCGTATCTATAAGGATCTATTAGTTTCAATAGGGAATGAGCCTACCCCTATTGTGCTACGGTTCTTTTTCAAGAAAGGTGATCAAAATATTCAAACAACACAGTCTGCCCTCGAATCCCTGTTGTTCCAACTTCTAAACAGTGATATCGTACGCAATAACGAAGCCTTTTTAGGAAAAGTGGTGGAAATTCTAAACCCGGGGTTTGAGGGTGGCAATGATGGCGCAGATGCTTCGGGGTGGTGTGATACGTCGGAAAAGATATGTGCGACAATCAAGCGCATTGCAGCTGTGCTCCCAAATCAGGTTTATCTGATTGTTGACGCGTTGGATGAATGCACCGATCGGAGAGAGAAAATGATCCTTAAAAATTTAAAATCTACAATTACCGACCTAAACACTGAAGATATACGGCTTCTAATCTCTGCTCGCGATACTATCGGTATCAGAGCCGAATTGGAAACGGTTGGTCTCGGAGAGGAGGGAAGCGTCCCCCAAATTCAAAGCGACTCTCCTTCTATTGCTTTTATCACAATAGGAAAAGAAGAGAACTCTCAAGATTTTTTGGAGTATCTCAAAGACGAGGTTTTCCAGGTTTTAAGCCGTCTAATCGACCCTTCAAAGTCGTATTTTGGCTCAAAAGCGGAGAAGATTGTTGCGAATATTCATGGGAAGGCGAGCGGGGACTTCACAAGAGCGCGATTAATTGTCACTAATCTTAAAGACCCATCAAGGATTCCAATGGAAAAGAAGATTGAGGAGTTGCCTGACACTATCGGAGACATATATATGGCGAGTTTGGAGGCTCTTACGCCAAACCAGCAAGAATTTGTTGTTACAGCGTTGAAGCTGATTGTATGGGGCGTATCAAATATCAGCGTCATAGAGATATCGGATTTCTACAGGCAAAAATTCTTCGGGGGAGACGCAAAAGCGGAGGAAGAAAACGAAACCCAACAGTCAGATATAAACGGCGATGCCGAGCCTGGTGAGGATATGAATAGTCTGTTACCGTATGATGAAAGCAATCTGGGACCCGAAGTGAAAGAGACAATATACCATATCACGGAGGCAGGGAGAGACTTTTTCAGGTATGACGCTGTTACAGGTTTCGTAACAGTAGATATTTCGGTTAGGGAATGGATAACGAAAGATGCTAGCGTTAAAGGATCATTGAAAAGTCAATCTGCAGCGCATGGCTTTAAAAGGTTCAGAAATAATGATGGCTTCGCAGTCTTCCAATTAACAATGACACGTATGTTACGATACCATCCTTTCTACAGTCATCAAATTTTCAAAAAAAATATTTCGCATTGCCACTACCTTGTGTACAGAAGAGTAACGCGAGTAACTAATTTGTTTTAAAATTTTAGCGGCTTTCGTGAAATATGGCGACTTCTTGTCCCCTCTTTTCAGCGAGCGCGATGCCCAGATGTCTCTCACTCTCGAAATATGTATGTAAGCCCTCGAACCCACAGCATATATTTTCAATACCTTAACCTTGAAGGGGACGATATATTAATCAAATCTATTCATTAGTTCGGACACTCAATAATCAGACTTTTCAAGAGAAATATATGCCTCTCGATGTACGGTGGCTAAACCCTAAGGCAGAGCAAGAGGGTCCAAAATATCGATCAAGATACGAGGTTGATCATTGGCATGATCATCTCCGAATAATGCAAGTATGGTGGACAGAAGAGAGTGTAGATGATCCTTGGTGGTTAGAACTTCTGAGAGAAATAGATTTGTTCACACAGTCTGACAATTGGTATCGTTGGAATATCCAACGGAGCCCCGAACCAACTTCTAGGTGGGCTGTAGGTTACTATAGCCTTCCTAGTTCATGTTGGCACACTTTCAACGGAAGGCCCGGTGATCATATAGCGGGAGATAGAGAAAGAGTCTTTGCAGAGTTTTCAATGAGATTTTTTCAGGGTCCCCTCCAACTAGCTTCGGAATATGGGTTGCATATGCTAGTTGACTACATTCTTCGACGCGACCGTCGCAATGCACAATCCTCGGGTTTACAAAATTTAGAGTCGAACCGAGATTTAGCCGTTCGAAACTCACTATTTTTTGGTCGCCGTCTGAAGTTCCCGGATTGCGACGAAATTATGAAGTCCGAACCTAGTACGCTATTAACTCACAAACTTCACGCCATTTGCGAGCTCTATCTTATTGATCGATTCCGAAGTTTCAGAAAATACAAGGAGACTATTTTGCCAAAGCTCCGGCTTGTCGAAAGTCTTGCATTGGCGAATTATATAACTTACAAGGCGTTCCGGCAAGAAGAGATCTGTGATGAGCTAATGAAAGATTTGATTAAAGAATGGGATACGGAAGTCCGAGTCGCTTGGCTTGCTGACTTGGATAGCTTACAATTTGCGTCTGAGAATTCTATTGAACCAGGTGATGAAGAGAGAGTCAGAGAACATCTTAAACAGTATCCTCGTCCTGCTGGCTCGGATTTCAACTATGTCTCCCCATCATGGGATAAAATTTTATCAACTAGAAACGAAATTTCTGATAACAGCCCAAATGCGCCGGATATGCTTGGCCGCATTCCATTGTTCCTTGGTGCTATTTATCCCAAGGTCGTTCAAACACTCATCAATCACGATGCCGACATCAATTCGGAATCTTTCAAAGGAATAAAAATTCCCCTTATAATTGAGCTTTTCCGGGAAGCCTTTCTCCTTTACCGACTCAAAGACACACCACAATATGATCCGTTAATGCGTACCATCCGTGAGCTGTTAACAAATGGAACTAGCTTGACGGAGAAGCACCATAATGCCGATACTGCTCTTCAATATGCAGCAGCACTTCATGATATCGGTATCTTCCGCCAAGTGTGTCAATTAAACTCCTGGGATGTTTTGGAACCTGATATTACGGGACAAACTCCGTTGCACTATTTATTTCGCTGTCGGCCTCAGGATTCCAAAATAGGAGAAGCGGCTCAGATTTTCAAAATGCTAGTGCGGATGGCGCCTAACTCATCTGATGTCGTGAACGCCCAAGATGGGCGTAGCGAAAATGCGCTTGCGTATGCCGTTGCATCTGGATTCCTTGAAGGCATAGATTGGCTAGTAGAGTTTAAAATCGATGTCCACGACGAGGATTCGTTTGGTAGGAATTGCTTCCACAAATTGGCAGAAGTTCGGGGCAAGCCAGCGCATACAATAACGGAAATAGGAAACTCTCTCTTAGCTTTGAACATAGACTGGAGAAAGCAATGCATATACGGGAAGACGCCACTCTATACGTCGCTCGTGTGTGGAAATGAGATTCTTACGAACCTCCTTCTAGATCAATATGACGAGAGGGGCATTGATAGAGAAAGTCAACATCAGCTTCTCCCAATAGATGAAGATGGTTTCAATCTGATGCACCACCTCGCTGGTTCTCCATATTCGGAGCGTGTTTTGCAGTCCGTTCTGAAGCTTGCATCAGGAGGTCTCGATATATATAGCCGAACAGAACGTACTGGCACACGACCTCTCGAAATTGCCATATATAACGGAAATGTTGGCATTGCCAGGTATATTTTATCTCAGGGATCGTATATTTGCGCCAAAGCGGGTGATGGACTCGACGAAGTTGAAGAGTGCTGCGAAATCATTGAAACCGATACGGACCTTGAGCTTACGCAAAATTGCAAAGATATTCTTGCTCTTCTATTTCAATATGTCCCCGTCGCTGCTTCTCGCGCTCTGAGGTTCTCGATGTTCGATCGTCAAAGCTCGATATTTAGTTACACTGAGCAACTTGGTTTGATTTCTAGGCTTGGTCAGAGGCATATTGACGAGCATGGTTGGACAATATATGAATTTTTAGAGTCTTTGAAATTGGATCGCAATCATCTCTTGGATCGCCCTGGGACTGACTCTATTTACCGCGACCCTTCGGCACAACAGAAGACTCCATCACGCTTCAGTCTATTCGGCGAGCACGATAAACCGCACTATGAGATGTCTGAGTCAGGTCTAGAGCTCTCTAAAGCGAGAGGTAATTGTGGAATCTTATAAATCGCGCTTGCACATTTAGATCTGCTACTAACTTGTGATTAAAAGCAGAGGCAGTTGTGGAAGGTAAAGAAAAAGAAAACGAAGAGGCGGATGCAGGCGAAGATTCAGTTGATCATGATCCAACGACGTCGGTAATATACCTTGCCAACCACCCGTTTCTACTTTACAATAAGACAAGTTACTTCGAAGTCGAATTTACCCTCTGCAAGCAACGCGAAAGTCTCAACGAAGGAGATAAGGACTGCTATTACTCAGTCGGTCTCCGATCTGGAGCTCGAGCTTTAAGCTCTAACCCTGAGTCACACGTCGGGACTGAGTACACTTCGAAAGGGCTCATAAAAACACTTAAATCACCAGGATGCACTGCAATGGTAAATAATTACGGATGGAAAGATAAAGATCCGCTGACAACTCCGCCCGAATATAAGTTTCGATACGATGATCTCAATGGTACTAAATTTACTGCCGGGTGCGGCGTTAATCCCCAAGATAAGATATTATTCTTCACACTAGACGGAGAGATGTTACCCCAAAGCTATCCAGCCCCACCGGGCCCGCTATTCCCAGCCATTGCTCTATTTAATTGCGAAAATTGGATGTCAGGGTTTAAAGCTAATTTAGGGGCTTCGCCCTTTGTCTTTGAAAACGCAAATACGCTTGCGTGGGAGTGGAATGAACAGACCCCAGTGTTCGAGATGGACGGAATCGAATACGAAGAGGGAGAAGCTGAGGTGGTTGACCTGTTCTGGGGTGCTATTCAGATGTAGTGAAAGCCAATGCAGACCCGAATTTAGGTTAGGTCGTTCATGAAAATTCTTTGATCTACAGAAATTTTACAAACCAAGACGATTGGTTCAATCCTGGAAATACCTTAATGGATTCAATTTTACATATTTTATAGCGTTAGCTTCAAAGGTTTTCAATAACACTTCACAGAGTATCTAGACTTCGAAGCTTAATAAGAGGAATGGTAGGCTCTTTTCTGGAAGAAGAATAGTTCGTAACATGTTTTCCTCAGGCCAATGCCAGCCCTTTTGTAATAATATAACAGAAAGCCGTTCCCTCAAGGTTTATTGAACGCTCTAGTAACCACCCCACCCGCCACCACGACGCTCTTCATTATCGTCATCGTTTCTACGACGTCGATTGTCTCCATCGTAGCCACCTCCATATTCGTTATCATCACGGCGACTCCCGTGTCCTTCATTTTCATCCTGACGACGACCACCATATCCACCCTCGTCATCATTGCGACGGCGACCATAACCCTCATTGTTGTCGTCATCACGGCGGCGTCCGTAGCCTTCATTTTCATCATCACGACGACGGCTGTGACCTTCATTATCATCATCACGGCGACGTCCATATCCTTCATTTTCGTCATCACGGCGACGCCCATACCCTTCATTGCCATCATCGCGGCGGCGTCCATGGCCTTCATCATCATCCCGTCGATTACCGTAACCCCCTCCTCCTCCTCCGTAACCCTCACTACGGCCGCCACCATACTCGTTATCTCGCCTATTACCTCCATATGATTCCTGCGTGCTCTCATACCGCTCAGTGCGCTGTTCGTATCCACCCCCATAAGTCTGACGAGATTCCGTATGTTCCTCGTATCTCTGGGTAGTCCCACGGCGGTCTTCCTTCTGCTCGTAGCGATTATAAGATTCGGTTTGCCCGCCGCCAGAGTATTGGGTGCGCGAGTACTCGGCTTCGCCATAGCGGCCCTCAGAGTGTCCGTACTCCTTACGACTCTCGGTGTAGGAATCGTCATCCCGACGGCTGCTGCTGTACGACTCCTTTTGTTCGTTGCTGAAGCTGCCGCCGAGGAGAGATCCACCGATGGAACTGAGGATGCCGCCGAGACCGCCGCTCTCGGCTTGTTGGACTTCGCCGGCGTACTTACGGCCTCCGGAGCTGGCGTCGGGTAAGTCGACACCGGTCTGCGTCTTAACAAAGCCGGAGATACCGCCCGTGACCCCGCTGATGAGAGCGTCGGCTGCCATTCCTGCGATGCGGTCTTCCATGGTTCCGCCCTTAGCGAAGTTCTTGTGCATGCCCAGATGGCCGGCGCAGCCGTGGCCGTTGTCGTGAACGCCTTCTTTGTGGTTTTCGCCGTTCTCGACGCCACGGCGGGAGAGTTTGCCGCGGTATTCGTCCTTGGCACCTTCGTCCATGTTTCTCCACCATTCCTCGATGGAGCGGAACATGATCTGGCGGCCGTCGCGGGCGCCGTCTTCGCCCATGTCGCGCTGGGCGGGGTGGTGGAGAACACCGTGGATGATGCGGCTCAAGAGACGGTCGACGTCGCAACCTTCGTCGTCCCAGGCTTCCATGAGTTGGGGGACGACCCAGGCGACGACTTTGCTGGCGGTCTTTCCGGCGATTTCGTTGAGAACCTGTGATACGATTAGTTATTTCCCCCTATAATAATAATTTCAGACTAGGATGATTACATTTGAAAAGTGATCCTTGGATAACATGGAGTGGGTAGGATCGGTGCATCTGTCGTCTTCAAAGACGATATGTTGCTCTCGCCTGCTGCTCTCGATGATCTCATTGGAGCCGGTGCGGAGCTCGTTCTTGATCTGTCGGATGATGGGGACGACGAATGGAGCCATGATGGAGAAGACCCAGACGGACATGCGGTCTTCGAACTGCTCGAGGATCTTCGGGAGGATGGGGATCTTCTCGATGGCTTCGCTGATGCTCTTCATGAGATTATCGTGGAACTCGATAGCGGGCATGATCTGTTGGAAGACCTGTTGGACGTATTGGGTGAACTGCTCCGGGTCCCTCGGGGAGACTGACATGTTTTCCATCTGGCTGTTGGTAGCGTTATTCTTAATTTCGTGCATCTTATCTTTCTTTCCATCTTTGCTACCGCCGAGGAGACCGTCGGGGATGGCGTTTAGAAGGTCTTCCAGCTTGCTATCGTCGCTCTGGCTTGTGTTTTGCAGAGTACCCTCGAGTTCTTCGATTTCGTTCTGGGTGAGCTTATCGGAGACTTCACCGGTGACGGAATGCAGAAAGTCAACACCGCCAAAGGTGCCAGTGACGAGTGGGTAGACCTCACGGCGGGCACCGCGAAGACGCATCATAGTATCAGAACCAACATGGGGGAAAACATCACGTTCGCCCATCTCGATGAGAGCGAGTTCGGTATAGTTGCTGTGGGCGAGGAAGTCTTCAAGGCAGTGCAATCCGGTCCCGAGAAGTCTCAAGGCCTCGTGGAAGTCGGCCTCATTTCTATTACGGCTATAGTTCCTTCCGAGCTCGATGCAGCGGGAGAAGAGGTTGCGGACGTGCTGGGCAGAAGTCATGATACGTGCTCCCTCGTTGGCGATGTAGTTTTTCATACCAGTTTCTTCGTCGATAGCGAGCTCGACCCGTTCGTTAATCGGGCCGCGTAGTCTTCTATCGTACTGGCGGGCGTCAACGTTGTCGGCATAGTTTTTAGGGTTGTCAATATGGTCTTCGGGGCGGTAGCAGCCGAGACGGTCAGCGGTGACCTCGAATTCCTTGGAGCCAAAGCCGAAGGTCATGAAGCCGAGAACGCAAAGGAGCAGACGGATGGCTTCAGAGGAGACTGCTTTGACAGTACCAACGTCGATGGCCTGAGAGTAATCTCTGAGCCAGTTGCCAAAGTAGACGCGGGAAACGGCGAGCTTGTCGAACTTTTTTCCGCCCATGGCGCGAGCCAGGACGATGGTGAGGAGGGTGTCCTCGATATCACCATGACGCCCTGTACGATGTTAGCACGTATAGACTATATAGACGACGAAAACACGTACAATTGACTCCCTCGACCTTGCTAACTCCAGCAACGTTGCCAGCACCGAAAGCTAGAGTTGGACGGGTGCAGAAGACGAGAATGACCAAAGCCAGCAGAGTGGCGTTTGGCGAGAAGGAGAACATGGCGGTATTCTCTCTGTATATCTGGTTATTTCAATTGGAAGCTTGCGGGTGTAAATGCTGCAAATGGTGGGAAATGGAGGGTTCTCAGTGAAGCCGGTGACGTTTTGTGAGGGGCAGGCATTTTATCTATCACAAGCAAGCTGCGAGCAAGCTCCCCACAAGACCAACGTCAAGAGCTTGGCGTGAACGCGCACTGTTCCCTGTTCTCCATCCTTCTCTTGCTGTTATTGGGTCCAGAGGGAGCTGGAGAGCAAGCATCCGGACTTGGCATCTCGACCCTTCTTATAGAAAGCCAGCTGAGACGCCGATTTTCGAAACCATCGATCCACGGAGGAGGGCGGTGTTCGACACTCTGCAGGGAAATCATATCGAGCGGGCTCCGGCTATTGGCTCCAGCTCGGGCTCGCTTCCTGCACCAACCCTGCTACCGTGATTCCGAGCTTGCCCCCGTCCGTTCTGGTCTTAGGGCCTCGGACTTAGAAAAGATCTGAGCCCACCGAAATCTACACCTGAGCACTTAAATGCAAACCTGCAAAGTTGCAGCTACGGGGCTAGAAACGCGGTTGTTAGAGGCCCTTCAAGCACTATCAACGGTCATCATTAAAACTACCGAAATGCTCCATAATGTTTAATTGTACGTATATCTACGACGACACCGGTACAGGTTTGCGTTGAGAGCAACGTCATTGACTTGTGGAACCGCGAACACGTTCCTGGTGTGACCCGACAACGCATTCCTCCCAACACGAACAATCAGTTAGTTAGTCTAGAATGCTGCTGCGCAGCACTAAACCCGACTCAACGGCTCCGTCATTGGTAAGTGATCTCTGTATATATGTATGTATGTATCTTTATTGTACTTATTCTATCTATGAATAGGTACAACAACATGAGCACCCGCGCAATAGCCTTCTAATTTTTATTAAATTATTGTTTTAAAAAAAGTTTGAAAAAGAGGGAAATACTTTTATTTAATTACTAAGTATCTTTATCGTTTATTGATTTAATACTATATATCAATGTGCGCCAAGGCATGTGGTACAACACATAACGCGTCCAAGCTGTCTGGCTGAGAAACTGGGGCTGAGGGGCACAGCGAGGCTGTCGAACTTCGAAGTCCGTGAAGGATTAAAACGATGACTATTATGGAGCCGTTCTCTCTGGGCAAGTTCACCAGTCAGAAATCAACTTATCCATCAACATCTTTGTCGAAACCCGGTTTATTCCACAGGCTCATATGTTGATCCACTACTCCCTGCGAAATCATCTAGCTTACCGGCCTGCTGCCCATGGACACATCAGACCCCGCACCTCAACACGAATACTCCCTGTTGTAGTAGAATACGGCGAAGTTTCATAAAACTTCAACATACGTCGATCCTTCAAATTGCTAGGATATCAACCAACAAGAATAGTTGACTTCCTGAATGTGCTAGTTTATTGCATTTAAACCGTGTCCTTCCCCTGCTTGGCCAATATTTGATTCTAAGTTGCAGTTACGCGATTCCTAGAAGATGTTGAAGAGACGCATACAAGAAGAAGATAGTCGAAATCCGGACTCGGACTCCGCTGGCCCCGCACGGAAAAAGACGCTCCTCCAGACCACTTATAAAGGCAATTATAATGGAGAATGTCCTCCTAGAAAGAAACTGTCGCACCATGATTACAATATTGGATGGATTTGTGCGCTACCGCTTGAAATGGCCGCCGCTGTGGCTATGTTGGACGAAATTCATACCGATTTGCTTAAGAAACCGAATGACATGAATACCTACGTACTGGGAAGGATTGGTGAACATAATATTGTGATTGCTTGCTTGCCATTGGGAGTCTATGGTACCGTTGCAGCTGCAGGGGTAGTAAATCAAATGCTGTCGACTTTTCCCATAGCATTTTGTCTAATGGTGGGAATTGGTGGAGGAGTACCTAGTAGCAAAGTTGACATACGACTAGGAGATGTCGTCGTTAGCAAAGAAGTAATACAATACGACTATGGCAAAACGATCGAAGGGGGGCAATTCCAACGTACGGATCTGCGAAAGCGGCCGCCAGAAACTGCTAACAGCGGTAGCAAAACTTGAAGCGGACCATAAGAGATCGGGCACGAAAATACCATACTTCATTTCTGAAATGATGAGAAAGAATCCCAACATGATAGCCGATTATATGCATTGCGGCAAACAGCACGATTTCCTGTTCGAGGCAGATTATGACCACCCGGAGCATGAAGATACGTGCAGGGCTTGCGATACCAACAAAATTGTGGCTAGGGCTCCTCGCCTTAAGGATGATCCTGTAGTCCATTATGGGTTAATCGCCTCTGGAAATCAAGTTATGAAGCATGGTTTGACTCGAGATCAGCTGGAGAGAGAGCTTGGTATTATCTGTTTCGAAATGGAGGCTGCTGGATTGATGGACTCGTCCCCATGTTTAGTTATCCGGGGAATCTGTGATTATGCTGATTCACACAAGAATAAACGGTGTCAAGGTTATTCAGCCGCAGCCGCAGCCGCTTACGCTAAGGAACTTCTTTTTGTGGTGAGCAGCGTAGATGTTGCCGCGACAATGAGCGCTACCGTAGAACGAATAAAAAGGTTTATTGCGGAATTGAATTTTGATCGGATCAATGCTCGGAAAGCGACAATCAAGAGGGCACATACCAAGACATGTGGATGGCTACTGGGCGACGATGTCTTTCGTGAATGGCTCTTCTCGAATATTACATCCACTCAGAATAGGTTCTTGTGGATCAAGGGCAAACCCGGTACCGGAAAGTCGACCTTGATGAAGTTCGCGCTCAAGCATGCCGAAGATATAATGACAGAACGGACTAGCCTAGTGCAGGGACAGACGCAAACATCAATAATTTCGTTCTTCTTCAACGCCAGAGGAGAGGACCTGGAAAAGTCAACAATAGGGATGTACCGGTCCCTAACGTACCAACTATTAGAACATATCTCGGACCGCGAACTTCAAAACTCGTTTTGGTTCCTAAGATCAACCCCGGGGTTTAATAGTACCAATTACCGAAAATGGGATACTGAAATCCTGAAAGATATATTTCGCCAGTCAATAGGAAAATTTGAAAGGCGGCGTATAATTATCTTCATAGACGCGTTGGACGAATGTGATGAGGACCAGGTGCGGGATATGGTAAACTTCTTTGATGATCTCAGCCAGTTCGCACACTCAGCGCAAATAAACATACGCGTCTGCTTCTCAAGCAGACACTATCCTAATATTACAATCAAAACTGGAGTGCAGATGACCCTCGAGAATCGAGAGGGCCATAACGATGATATCGCAAACTATATACACAGTGAGCTACAAGCCGGGAGCAGCGCCTTAGTTGAAGAAATGAAAGCAGAGATACTTATGAAATCATCCGGGATATTTTTGTGGGTCGTCTTGGTCATAAAAATACTGAATAAAGAATACGATAGGGGTCGCATGCACGCACTCCGTGCGAGACTTCAAGAGATACCTGCTGAATTGAACGCGTTGTTGAAAGAGACATTAACAAGGGACAACGAGAATCCTAGAGAGCTGCTGCTCTGTATTCAATGGGTGCTTTACGCCAGGCGACCGCTAAGAGTAGAGGAACTCTACTTCGGAATTTTAGCTATGGACACTCCTAAAAAATTTATGATATGGAACCGATGGTTAATTACCAAAGAGGATATGAAAAGGTTTATTCTCAGCTCATCGAAAGGGCTTACTGAAGTGACAAATTTAGCAGAGCAGACTGTTCAATTCATTCACGAATCAGTAAGAGATTTTCTGCTTCAAGGAAATGGATTGAACGACCTTTGGTCTGAGCTTCAAGGCAGTCTTCTCAATAGTCAAGAACAACTGAAACAATGCTGTTACAACTATATGAAGATTGATCTTGCTAAATGGGCACTCAGTGGGGGGGATCTGCCGTGCGAGACCACCAAATACCCGATCATCCCTTCGCCGCAAATATTTACCTCCCCAGAAAAGGCATCGGGTTTTTACGAATTGGCGTCATATATAGCTCCGTTTCTCATATACGCGGTGCAAAATGTGCTTTACCATGCTGATGCTGCAGAAAGTGAGGGGTTCTCACAGGATGAATTTATTGATAACTTCCCACTCGAAACTTGGATAAGACTCTATAATATCCTTTGGATAGGAAAAAGACCGGAATACACACCCAAAGCTAGCATTTTATACGTTTTAGCGACGCTGAATTTACCGAATCTCATCAAAACTCAGCTCCGAAAAGTCCCCAGTATGGATATTCAAGGAGAACGGCTTAGTTTTCCTATCTTTGCGGCCTTACAACACAATGATGGAAAAGCAACCAGAGCGCTTTTACTGCCAGATGGCGATGTGAGGCGCCAGGCTCATACCTTTCAATGTCTTGATAATCAGCACCTAGCGAAGTTACAGAGATACGATTACAGGTCCAGCAGAGGGCGGACTTTCCTCTCTTTTATGGTAGAATATGGGGAGTTAGCAATGATAAAACTCCTGCTTGCTACTGGGAAAGTTGATGCCGAGGCACGATGCCCAGGCGGTAATACGCCCCTGCACTATGCTTCATCTAATGGACATGAACTAATAACGAAGTTATTGCTGGAGCATGGCGCGGAACCGAATGTTGAAAACAAGCTTCATCAAACACCGCTATCCTATGCGATTCAGAGAAGCTCCGTGGGAATAATGAAACTATTGCTTAAGAAAGGGGCGGACCCGGATTCTAAAGATAGTTATCAGCGTACTTCACTATCATACGCTTCTCAAAGTGGCAAACAAGCAATAGTTTCAGCATTGGTGGAGAACGGTGCGGAGCCTAATTCTAAGGATAATTATCAACGGACACCACTGTTATATGCTTGCCGCAAAGGGCATCTAGCAGTAGTGACGGTATTGCTTGAGAATGGCGCGGATCCGAATTCTAAAGATCAAGATTCCCGAGCGCCGCTATCCTACGCTTCGCATAAGGGATACGTGGAAATAGCGACTTTGTTACTCAAGGCCGGTGCAGAACCGAATTCTAGAGATAAACATGGCTTCACGCCTCTTTTTAATGCATCAGCTACCGGAAACTCTGCTTTAGTGGAGCTGCTGATCGAGAGGGGTGCTAATCCGTATTTCGAAGATAGTGCGGGTCTAACGCCGCTCTCTTACGCTTTAGCTAGTGGGCACAAGGCTGTTGTGGAGATATTCGCTAAGAAGGGCATTACGTTGAGTGATGAGGGCATATAAAGTCAAAAGACTAACCAATCGTCTGTTTCAGAACCACACGTAATTCCAATTTTCATATATATATATACCCGTTATTCGGCTTCTCACATTACTAGTTGTGATCATGAGAGGCCTGTTCCCACGAAAAACAAGATATGGGCAAATACATAGCACTGGTTAAACTAGAGGGCAGCTGCGCAGCACTAGTAAACCCGACTGAACGGCTCCGCCACTGGTACGTGATCTCTGTTTAGCACCCGCGTAGTAACCTTGTAATTTTTAATATTTTTTTTTTTTGGTTTCTATTACTAGGAAATCAATTTAAATTACGATTGTTAATTTAATTGGGTTTATATATTAACCCTTCCTTTCGATCGGCCATTATTGCTGTGAGCCTCGGACGCGGTTCCAAAAGACTAGGAGTCCTCGGCATTGAACGCCTAGTAAAAACCAGGGTATAATCTTTTCCGCAATCGATAGCAGTGAAGTATTATTTGAGAAATTAAAATCTAAATTACTTAAGTACAACTCCAAAAATATAAACATCTCCCTCCAAACACCATTTTGCAAATGCCTAGCGGAGATTGCCGTGGGCTACTACAACCAACCGTTTATGATATCGTCTACACGTCCGCGTCGTTCCTCGTGATGCATAATGCACCAATTCACACCCCCGCTTAAATTTGCGCACCGACAAACATCGCCATCATAACTGACCCAACAATTAGTCCCTTAAGGGTCGAGGATCCGCTTTTTCGGGTCGCCGAGTTCGGTTTCGAGGTAGTAGTGGTGGCACCGCCAGCAGCGGTTGAAGTTGCCGATTTCGAAGCATCTGTAACGGTCTGGGATCCAGATGATGGTGCTGCAGATGTCGCCGGTGTGCTGCTACCGCCGTTGGTGTTGCTGAGAACGCTGCTAGCAACAGTAGTTGGAGCCGCCGATGAAGACATATCCGACATGGTAGCGGCTGGCGCAGATGTAGCGGTACCCGCTGCCGACGTCTGAGCAGAAGTAGTGTCTGGGGAACCCGATGGGCCGGCACTGGCAGTATCGCTGGGACTGGTCTTGCCGTCACCCGCGGTACCCTCTGGCGTCAAAGTTATACACTTAGTTGTAAGGCTTTTTTGATTGCCGGTCGAATCGACCTCTTGGTAAAAGAGGTATCCGCTGGGTGGAGAGCATAGCTCCGTTCCGTCTTGGGTTCGGCCGATGGTATCGAGTGTTTTGCTTGACAGCTCCGGGATATTGCTGCACGACACGGTATCGACGATGCCCTTGGTGGCCAAATCGTAGATTATAGCGTAGCAACAGAGGTTCTTCTGTCCGAGCCAGGTGCCGCACGCTTTGGGGATGACGCCGGCGCAGAAGTGGCCTGTACCGCACTCGTCTGACCCCATTGTGTTCACCGGTGCGGTGATCTGGATATTTCCAACATATAATTGAGCTGATGACATCTTTAGTTCTGAAAAGAAATATTTAAAAAAAAATTTTATATAGAATCGTCTTTCTACGTGAGAGATAGGGCCGAAATCGTGGATTTCAATTGGCAAAATTTGGCTATTGGCAACGAGGAAAGCGCTGTACCAAGGAAAACGTCAGGTCTCTTGGCCTCCCTTTATAGGGTTACCTCAAATGCCTCCTTATTTGCACGGCTTCATCTAACTCCAGATCCTTAGAACAAAAAATTTTCGTATTACGAATTCAGGTCCCTCAGCTGAAGTGCATTTTTCCCTTGTTCTGCGCGGAAAAGTTCTAGCCTCGTCCATCTGAAGTTTTGGTGGCGCCGCCACCGAATTTCTTCGCAACTCGACGCTTTTTCCGCCCTCAGCCGACCTATCATTTCACTCCAAAAGACATGTTTAGCTACATTTGTTTTGACTTAGTAAATGAATGCATATGCAGGGCTCAGTCGATTTTTCTCCGTTTTTACGGTTAGGATTGCCATTCCACTCATCAAACCTTGATTTCTGGGGTTGATGTGTAGTGTGTGGTGGTTAAGCTTCTGGCCAAGAGGCTCGGCCGGTCACGGGCCAAAAGCTTAAAAGTGGAGCCTGGGCATCCCCCCAAAGGATGGATGGGAATATCTCTGAATGTTTCTGATCCTTTGGTTTTCGATCCCGCGCTTTTCGAAGTTTGCAGTTGGCTAATTTCGATTAAACGCGTGGCTGGCTAGAAATTCGGAGTTCCAACTGTGTCTGCAAACCGAGCCAAGACCTTTTCAGTATATTAAACACGAGGATTCCCTTTTCCGTGGACTGTTCGATCAAAGCGCTGGTGCAGATTTAAATTAGCCCCTGCCGATCCTTTTACTCTTGAGAAAGAAACACTTTCTCGATGCAAGGCTTTGATTATTTGAAGATTGGTAGAAGTGCTGTGGAGCTAGAAAAGACACGAATTCGACCTTCAGCGTATCTGCACGCTAAGAAAAACGATATATTAGAAATCCATATAGCCTTTGCGAGCTCGCCATTTTCATGACAGGAGCAACGTCAAGATACGACGGTTCTCGCAGTAATCCGAGGTGGACGAACAGAACCGCAGTTCTGTCCTGCCACACGGTCGTCTTGGACTCTGGCGGTTGACGCGTTTCAAATTCTTGCCCGAGAAATCTTTCCCAAGGATGCGGGGCTTGCGTGGACCCAACCACAACACCCCGCAACTCGGCTGCAAATGTTATGTAAGTCGGGTGGGACTTTAAGCTCATCTGTGTAACCGATAACCATAAAAAAGCTAAAATACGGCCCCGCGGACCCGATGATCTTAAAAAAAGGTATGCTGCATAAGACCCTAGAACTATCCTCAGAGACGAGTCTCTTGGCCAATAGGATTACTCTCTCGGTGACGTATTCTCTATTAATTTTGCTTCAATATGATGATATCAACCATTCGACGTTGCAATGTGATGCTGCAAGAGTAGAGTCTTGGAATATAGAGATAGGAATGACTTATGCGCATATTCGACAATGAAGAAGAAGAATCGACGTCTATAAAGGTCTGTTTGATCGTCATGAATTATGGAGTTATTTCATCAGTATCATCCAATATAGCAACCCGGCAATACACATCCTCACAATCATACTCTTCCTGTGGCCGCTTCCATTGTTCATATAATTTTTTGACCTCTACTTCAAAATGAAGGTCCTTATTTGCGGTGCTACTGGCAAGATGGGCGGTGGCATGATCAAAACCCTTAAGGGCGGACCGCATGAGCTCTACGCCCTCACCCGCGACCCTACCTCAAAGGCTGCAGAGGCCCTCAAGACCGAGGGAATCACCGTCTTGAAAGGAGATTTCAACGATTGCGAGTCTCTTGACAAAGCCCTCGCTGTCGGTATCGAATCCATCTTCTTCACCATCTTCCCAGACCTCATGGGTGGAGAAGGCGACCTCAAGCAAACCCACAACCTCATAGATGCTATCAAGGCGGCGGGTTTGAAGCAGGTGATCTACGGCAGTCTCCTGTACCCGGGTACCGAAGAAGGCTTCCAAACCGTCTATGAGTCCCTCGAACCTACCAACTGGGCTAAAATCTATTTCGCCCGTAAACTCGAACTCGATCAATTGGTCCGCGACTCCGGAGTCCAGTACTGGACTATAATCAGACCACCTACGTTTATTCAAAACCACGTTATGACCGAGCAGATCCAGTTCGTCTACCCTGATCTCGCTACTAAGCATCAGTTCAAATCCACCTGGGACCACAACGTCCCCCAATGGTATATCGACGGCACCGAAGCCAACAAGTTTGCTGCTGCCGCGGTCAACGACCCAGAGAGACTTCACAAGAAGGAAGTCAAATTCGGCACTGAAGCCCTCAACGGTGCCCAGATTGTCGCAAAGTTATCAAAGGCTAGCGGCAAGAATATCGAACTCTACCAATGGCCCGAGGAGGAACTCAAGGAGGCTTTGGCCACTAATCCTTTCCATATCGCCTGTGATATCGTGTCCAAGATGGGATTTGACTCTGAAGTCGGCAACATGGAGAAGTACGGCGTCGAGTTGACTCCAATCGACGAGTGGTTGGACAAGAATAAGGCTGGCACTTGGTTGGAGGCTTAGAGTATGGCTGCTGCTAGGACGAAGCCTCCGATAATTGCTCTGTCGAAGGTGGAAGGTATGAAACATGAATGTCAATTGTTTTGCTCAGCACTCCGATCAATCTCCGCTCTTGTTCACTCGTTTTGTATCTAAACACAAGTTCATGTCAAATCACTTTAGTGACATTTTGAATGAAATTCTCATATCCCACAGATCGATAATATAAACAGTATTTTATATGTAACGACAGTAAGTCTTATCCAATATTAAATGTTTGAGTATATCTTCAGGGTGATTCCCAAGAACTCCAAAATTGTAAAATTAGGCTTTAAGTTCCTGATCGGTGTTGACAGACTGACAATAGTCCCGGTTTGGTTGCAACTAAGCCTACTATGCGTCTATGACGTGTGCATACTGGAAGTCGCTCGCCCCACGCTTAATCCAGCCTCCTCAATCAGATTCGCATTCGGAAAAGCGAAAGGCACCGGGGTACCTATCGCTCCACATAAAAAGGTGCCACCCACTTCCATTGAGTCTTGAACATCAAGAACGAACCCCGAAGAATCACCAAACTGGACAAGAATTTCTATATTTTATAATAACGGTCAGCACAGCACAAGTCCTGCGCCCGAGATATGGCCAAACTCATGAAACTCCCACCCGAGCTACTGCTTGACATTTTCCAACATCTCGACAACGCGGATTTAGCTAGGTGCAAACGCTTATGCAAGGCAGCGAACGAAGCTGCCCGGCAGATCCCACTCCAGCGTCATACACTTAAGATTGATCATGTCGGCCACTCAGTATGGAAATTCTTCCGGATGGTTCTTCTCAATCCCACTGCATGCGACCGATTGACCGAGCTGCATATTAAGTGGCACCGCCGAACAGAGGATGAAACAACTTGGACCGAAAAATGGACCTGGACCACGGAAGAGCTATATCTCCTCGAACAGCTTAAAAATTCCACATCCGACCCTAAATCCACCCCTACAAACGGAAAGGCCTCCAATCTTCATAGTAACCTGAACACATACACGTATATCGGGAAAAAAGAAATTTTCAAAGTCATCGAGGATGGTGTGAATTCGGAAGCTTTGCTACCACTCATTCTCTATTTCACAACCAACTTGGAGATTCTCGACCTAGGAGACGCCCAGCTCGAACTCGTAGTGTGCGACTATTACGGCCCCTCTTACGCCAAATACAATGCAATTGCCAATCTCTTGCCGAAAGAAGACCGCCTGAACACAGAAGATGAATATTTCGAAGACGACAGCATAGAAGCTTTTGAAAAGTTCGAAGAGGCCCATATTCCAGGCGGCTTCAGTCTATGGTTCCAAGTCAATATCGGCCACCCAGGTAGTTACTTACCCGGCCTGGTGAATCTTAAATATTTGAAGCACGGGATGGACGATTCGGTATTCACATCGGAGTATCTTCACGGCTGGTACGCCCGTTATCTTGCGCCGCTGTTGTTTCTACCTCATATCGAAACTATCCATACCACCCGCTGTGCAACTTTAGGTATGGGCACGTACGATGCCATATCTGCGGATTTGAGAAGGATCCAAAATATTCCCGTGTCCGCTCAAGATGGAGAGTCTGGAGCTAAAGCCACTAAATCTTCGGTCCGAGAATTAATATTTGACGACGCTAGAATGATAAATCTAGATTATATTTACATCGCGAAAATTACAGAGAATCTCAAAAAAGTAATAATAAGTCAAAGCGAGGAATACTGGGTATTGGAAGACCAACCCAGTATTGTGGGCGCTTTCCGAAAATATAATTCGGGATTAAGCTTGGATAACATCACTATTAACGAGAAAAGCGGGGAAGAACTCGGAGAAACAGAGGCATCATCCCCGGATGAGTAAGTAACACTGCACAGTCACGAGGAAGATTCTGTGTCTGGCAATGGGTCATCATACGCCTATAAGGGTAGAAAAAATCCCTCTTTTGCTGAAATGCGAAACAGTCGCGGTTCGATGAACAATGGTATATTGTATAGTAGTATTTTAATATATTTCTCAGTCTCTTCAGCATACACTATTCAATCGCTCTTAGAGTATATACATGGAATAAATATCATATTTACAAGCAGCTTCCGGTAACAACACTGGCGGCGCTAGTGTTGATCTTGTTCTTCAAAGCGTTGGAAGAGCACATGAGCCCCTTGATGAAAGATCTGGCCATATAGTCCGCACCAGTCGGGCTTGTGTGGGTATGGTCATTTGGGTAAACTGCGTTAGTGGCAGAAGCGCCGAGTCTCTTGTAGAGATCCATGGAGTACAGCCAGTGGTTGATGTATGTCACGCTCTGTCGACCGGCCGATGTCTCCGTGTATGGAACGAATCGGACTGGGCTGCTGGTGCTTGGGAAAGTTGTGACACCTTCCCAAGGGTTATTTGGAGTCTGCGAAGAGAGAAGGACGATTGCTCCCTTGGCTTTGAGAGACTTGGTAGCGTTCTCCAAATAGGCAGAGAATGTGAGGACAGTTTCCGCAACACCACTAAGAAAATGTTAGTCCACTGCTTCGAATCTAGTCTCTACAGAATTATCTCTCACTTGTAGGTAACTGGGCAAGTCTCAGTGCTAGTTCCAGGGCAATCGGTTCTGCCGTTATCAGTGCTCAAGCTTCCGCCATCATTGTGGCCGAACTCGATAACAACATAATCACCAGCTTTAACGAGCCCGATGACGGTGTTGAAACGTCCTTCACGTGTATAGCTTCGTGCGCTACGTCCACCGATGGCCTGGTTGTTCACAGTAATGCCAGTGAAATACTTGGCGACCTGGTTACCCCATCCTACACAAAATCGCGTTAGCTTCTTCAGCCAAACTTCAAACCCGGCAAGGTTTTTAAGAAATACCATCAGTTGCTCCGTCGTTGGCGCCATTCTTCGCCATGGTGGAATCACCGCAGAGGTACAAAGTTGGGCTTGGGTTTGTGGAGGTAGTAGTAGTCTTTGTGCTTGTGGTGGTGGTCTTCGACGACGTCGTCGTCGTTTTCGTTGTCGTCGTCGTCGCTGCTGTTCCTGGGACACATTGCGAATACCAATCTATACCTCGATTAGTTATGCTATTGCGTGGCCAAATTAGATACAGTGGATGAAATACCATTCGAATATGTGCAAGTGTAGCCGCTTACACACGTTGTCGGACCTATTCTCCAACGTCAATGAATATTCTTTCTAGAATATAACCAGCCAAAATTACCTGTCCAGCCAATGCCACCACATTGCCCATAAGCCGCCTGCTGAGCAGAGGCCGCACCGACAAGCGCGGAAACAGAGACGATAACTTTGATATGCATGTTTAAGCCGATTTTCGTTACGAAGGTAAACCCGGTGTAGTATAATCTAAGACATAGAAGAAACCAATTATCTGGAGGGGGAAATCACGGCGTATTATACCCGTTTGCGAAAAGACTGCATCTTCCGTACCATGGTTCGACAACCTCGAGAATCCCGGCGAGCGGAGCAAATTTTAACAATTTTGAAGCATATTAACGACTAAAAGCTTCCTTCTGCCTGAATGACTCGAGATCCTAGCCGTGAGTTCCAGCTAAAGCTCAAGTCAAAACTACGCCAAGGTCGCCAAGCAGATCCCTCGGATTCACAAAGCCGACGCTAGCGTTAACGAAAGAGGCAATGAGCCAGATTTGGACGTGGAGAAATGTTTGCCCTCATAAAATATTCTCCAGAAAAAAGCTTTAAGCGTTTGCCGATAATCCGTTGTGTATCTGCTGGGCGGATGGGGAGATCTCTGCGTCCCGCATGGACCAGGGTTCCAAAGTTTGGTTCGGCTGCCACAGCATGCTCGCTTCGTTGAATGTTGGGTCCCTCGCGTACCGGGCCGGATTTCCCCCAGCGCCCGTACAAAACTGCCCATTGACTCGCGACAAACGCAAACGGAAACAGCACCCTGGTGGTTTTGCTGGGTGGCTAGTTCGTTTCGTCCAAGGCGTCCCGGGTTTTCGTAATACCCAATAAATCCTCCAATTGAAGGACCCTTTCGTCCGATCTTTCCAAGAGAAAAGACGAGAGATTACGCAAGATATGAATTGGCAGTTGAGGTGCCCCGAGGTTAAACCCCAGTTCCGTTTCTTGATGCTTAACTCAATGTTTAAATTCCTTGTAGCCCAATGTTTAAGCTCTTTGCTGAGGCTCAAACTCTCTTTATCCAGCCTGCAATACTGCGTGATTGAATTAAGATCTGATAAACAGACTACAGAAATTCCGAACCCTAGCCATGAACGGATTTATTTAGGGCATAGTCCAAAGCAGCCGGCCTAACTGTCATCCTCAACCTCCCTACACCGTCTCGGGTTCGCTGAGGTTTCTTTGAAAATATTTGAAATTTCTTCAAGTTGCTTTACAACCAATTCAGCCGTCGGGCGGCGGCTCTGCGGGTTGAGAAACAACGATAAATAAATTTCCCTTCCATTTCGCCGTATATATGTCACCTTAAAGTTTCTTAGGGGTACTATCAACTGACGGCCTATTTTCTGAAATGTAAAGACGCTCAATTAGACGACCAAAACTATATATGTCGATTTTTGATAAAATCGCGCAGGAGTCTCGTTATCAAACTATGGTGCAATAAACCCTTCGGTTACTATCCTTCCCGTAGCTACAGCTCCTCACACAATATCACTAGCATTTGTAGATAGATATCTTTCCAAATCCAAATTATACTACCTCGCACCACATATACCATCCCCTTCGAATAAGTTTTTCATCAGACGATCCAGCTCTTTACGTTCATTGACCTGTCGAGCTGCAGCGCTGTTTTTTATTTTCATATCGTTTCTACTTGAATGATTTTCATCAATTAGAGTATTTCAAACACAAACTAACAAACTAATATTCATGCCTGAAAGTCTTCGTCCCGTCGTCACCGCCCATAAATCGGCATAGTATGTGAATTGTCAAGAAAGTAGTATGACAGAGGTTGGTGTCAAGTTTCGGTAAGGTTCAATTCGAGGGAGTTGATTTACCAATTAATGCAATTGCGGGTTTCAAATCTTGATGTATCAGACTTTTCACATGACATGCCTCCAATATTCCTGCTACTTCCATCACCCATAATGCTGTAATCAATGAATGAAGGGAATCTCCTTTTGTTGCTCTCAATTGAGAGATCACTCCATTCAAATCACCCTTCATAAGTTCTCATGTATGAATGGGCAATTGATTCCATATCACTTTTACAGGGAATTCTGCGACATAGAATGACATTTTCACATGACGCCATTCTTGGATCTCTTTCACGAGGGCCTCTGTATTTTTCGTGCTAATAATCTACATCACGAAAGGGAGATAAGTTGACGAACACTCGTAAGGCAGGTTATGCTAGAATCCTTTGTACTCGGAAGAATTTGGTAACTCGGGTCAGCGGCGTTCTAGAATTGAACATACCTTGCCATCTTCTTGACGTTTTACCCGGTAAACTGTACCATATGACCCTGTAATTCATATAGCGCGCGTTCGTATACTTCCGGTCCAGGATATATCAATATCTATGCGAATTTGGAGTGGCATTGTGATCTGACAGTCCTGGTGGTATAAGATGAACTATTATTTACGCATAAAGCCCCAATAATTGAACCTGAGTGTGTATTTCGAGAGGAAGAAGATATATACGGATTTATCATTGTTTGTCAAGGCTTCTATTATAGCAAGACTTCCGAAACTTTTGTATGGATTATGGTGGAATCACGTATCCGATCAGGTAGTATTTTTAAGGAAGCGTTTTGAGAGACTAAACCATGCGCTTATTAACTCTTATTGTAAAATTTTGTTGTTGGACCTTTAATTAAGATATCGAAATTTCAGCGCACAATATGCATTAAAAGTATTGATGCAGCTATTGATACGGGAACTCTCATCGTCTCGATCCCTGTTTCGACGAGACGACGTTCAAAACTGGGTATCTATAACGTCTTTACAGAGGCAGAATAGTGCTAAATGACCCACCATATAGACATCCTTGTGTAATTTTAATATTAACGACCTTGGGATATTAATGTCATTCTCTTTTGTTAAACCATCAAATTCTAGCCAGTTATCTTAAAGTATTTGCTTGATCAATCCCAGGAATTTGTACAATATGGTGTCAGCGAGCTCTTGGGTATTCTTGTACAAGCCTCTGTGTTGCAATCGACCTCTTGGCGTCCAAATACAGCCTCGGCCGAACCGATCTACGGAGATATCTCCAGACCAATCCCATTTAGTGCTACCAGCAGGGTTTTGCTGAATGCTTGAAATGGCCGTACACGTACATGTGCATGCGAGAAACTCAGAACAGCTAGCAAAGTCAACCCATGTTGCTGTGTTTCCAGTTCCGTTTTCCGGACATACGAAAGCCAAGTGTACATTTTGTTTCCAGGGTTCCGAGCTAGGTATATCTAGGTATATAAATACTTTCACCAGGTGGAGTAGGCCCGACAGACCGACTTCGAATCAAAAGGCGTAGAGATTGCACCATACACCCACCTTTGGCATCATGGCTTCTCCTTCCAAACCCATCGTATTCTACGACATTGCCTCGGCTCCTCCCGTCACTACATTCGCCCCGAATCCATGGAAGACACGGTATATTCTTTAGTTTTATGAATATATCCGTCAATGGCTAACTAGGTCCTTTCTAGATTGGCCCTTAACTTTAAAAAGGTTCATTATAAGACATCCTGGACGGACCTCACCGAGGTAGCCACCGTCCGCAAGTCTCTTGGTGCCCTCCCTTGCCGCAAGCACTGGGTTGATAACACCGACTTTTATACCCTCCCCGTTATTACCGACCCGTCCACAGGAGCAATCGTAGGCGACACTTTTGATATTGCAATTTATCTCGACAAAACATATCCCAACAATCCAACTCTGATACCACCGGGTACCCTGGGACTTCTGAAAGCATTCAACAGCTATGTGGATCGAATCTTTAAGTCACATGTCGCATTAAACATGCGACACTTCCCGTTCAACCCAGAGACAGCCCACCTCAGCAAGAAGGAATTCTGTAGGCGTGCAGGAATGGACAATTTCGAAGACATGATCCAGATTGCCGAAGGTGAAAACAGGCAGAAGCTATTGGCAAGCTTCCAGAAGGCCCTTAGCGAGGAACCATTCGAGTTGCACGGTCTCTCTAGAGCTTTCCTAAAGCAGGACGAAGGTCCCTTTTTGAATGGAAAGGAACCCATGTATGGTGATTTGATAATTGGGGCCTGGTTGCAAATGTATAAGAAGTGTTTGCCGAAAGAGGAATGGGAGATGTTGAGAAGCTGGAACGATGGTCTCTGGGGTAGGCTGTCAGACGCGCTGGAGGAGTATAAGCAGGTTGACGGAGGTAGGGACGGCTGAAAGGCATACCTGTACCCATGGCATGGCGAGAAATTCTAGTATCAAAAAGAATTCGCATAAACTAGCGCGAAAAATCCAAATGGATGCAGCCGCTATCAAATAAAGAAGAGAAGAAAATAAGAAATGAAATAGACCAAAAAAAGCAGCAAAAACGTTTCCGTGACTATAAAATCCTCAACCTTTCCATACACCTTTGGCAACAATCGCCAAACTTGTCGCATTAACCAAGCTCATAACCCACTTTCCTTCCGCGGAGTCATTGCCAGAAAGAGTTATCCAAGCAGTTGAAATAGCCCACTGAACAATAGGTGAAGAATGGGAATCGGTTGATTTGGACCTTTGGAGCGCATAGTAAGGAATGCATCGGCATATCTCCAGGGCTGCAAGTCGTTCCGCGCTCAAATACTCATCTTCAGCATTCGGCCATGGGTCATCCAGAAGCTCCGGGACTTGCCTGATCTCTTGAACAGGGATAGCCGAAGACAGCGTGCCAGGACCTTTCTGGACGAGCGAAGCGAGAATTCGGAGGACGTATATAAGTGTGGTGTTGTAAAACATGAGCATTATCGCAGACGACTCATTGGAAAACTCAAAAAGGGACACAAATGGTGAGGCACCAATTCCTGGGAATATTTCCCCAGTTGTGAGTCTCGTTGTCTCGGAATAGAAGTTTCGGGAGTCACTCTCCCAAAGTTTCCTCCAAATTCCAAGCTGGGCTAGAAGCCCCAGGACTGTCTGGTACATGTCATCCTGCCACCTCGTTTCACTCTCAGGGTCCAATTCAGAACGAGCTAGCATAATATCTCTCTGGGATATTAAGACAGTACAATCGGCCAATATATCAAACAAATCTTGTTCTAAAATCTCATCGTCCGAGCAGTTCGCTCGGAAAAGGTCCTTCCATTCCTGACCCGCTAGAATCGATGGTCGACCCGTACGTAGAGAAGCAAATAGAATCATATGTCGAACGCTCTTATAAATCTCAAATGTAAGTGTGGAGCAGCCAAGCCCCGGGCCGCGAAGGTAAAGTAGCCGCTCCAACCCAATCATGTGCTTCAAGTAGTTCTTGGGACCAGTGGGGACCACGCACTCCAGAATAGCCAAGGTAGCGACTGATAGCATGACGTCGTCACGGTAGTAGCACTTCGGATCCGATAGCGCTTGATTTAGTTGTTTGAGCGCCGCGCCATGCATAGCGTGTCCCTGGTCCAATATTGACGCCGCTCTGTTGTGTAACCCAAAGAGGATGGTACCGAAGCTGAGGATTGTGCGATGGAACATTTCACCCTTTGTAGGGTTTGTTCCCGCGATTATAACATCGCTGAGCTGTGTATTATCCAGTACCAGATCGATAGCGCCACCCCGGCGGAGATGCTTCCGAGTGTAACAGACGAACATATCAAACTCATTCCCCTTCAGCGGAGCAGAGAGAGCGGTATGTACGATAACATCTGTACCCGGCGGGTCGCCAGCAGGTTTCTCAGTTCTCCTGGATCGTACGATCTTTCCCTCAATAAAAACAGTGTCTCTAGGCCCTTCGCATTCTAAGCCACATTTTTGACATCGTCTACATATAGGACGGGTCTCATCTTCGGGGATTACTTAGTCCGACATTCAATCTGGAACGGAGACACTGACACAAGGCTTACCACATTTAATCCGCCGTCTCCGACAATTTGAGCACCCTTTCGACCTCCCGCCAATGTTAACCATGTTCGCAGCGGGCTTAATCAAATTCACCGACTCCCGTGCCCACACTGTCGCCTGCCGAGTGATGTAGCTGGTGCGACATGCTGTAGGCGCGCCGACAATTGTTTGACATGTCTGACGCCCCACGCTAAGCCTATTGCGGCTCAATGCGCGAGAAACCCGTTTTTTTGGCTCAGCAAAACCTTGGCACTCCTTGGAACACTCTTTTTCTTCCAAAGAGCCCCACCAGGAATCAAACTATTCCCCTTGCGGTTCGATACGCGAGTGCAGGCCTTGTCATCAGGCGGCGTATTGCATCTTGAAATACCGTTTTTCTTCGACGAAACCTTAGTCCAAACCCACCATGCTTACATTATCATTCCCGCGTGAACTCCAAAATGTCGGCCGTCGGTGATTAAAAACTTCGCTATGTTTTTACAGTATTGACTAGCCAGCAATATATAAAGCTAGAAGACGGCCGCTTCCCCAAATCTTTCTTTTCATCCACTCCATCATCACAAGTTCCCAATTCAATACTACATCTTGATCTTGATACATATCAAAAAACCTCATCTAGATTTTAACAATCAAATCGTTGTTATATCTTTGCCCTCAAAGAAACTACCTAATATAAAGAACACAAATTATACAATATGCAGCTCCTCACTACCTCTATTGAAATTGCTGCCGCTCCTAATGTCGTTAGGGAAAAGGTACGTTTCTAAGCTCAGAATGTGGGTGCACGTCTATATGCAGGATCGAGCTAATATGCCTACTAGTTTTTGGACTTCTCCCAGCTACCGAACTATCACAAAAATGGCTTCTTCAAGTCCATCGGCCCCGCTGTTAAAGGTGAACCTTACGAGCCCGGTCTTAAAATGCGCAACGAACTCAAACTCATGGTCATTGAACCTACCCTTCTGGTACGCTTTTTCATCAACACATTTTATCCTTGTCTCGGAATTATCCGCTAACTTTTCTTCACCAGGAAAATACACCAAAATGCTTCAGCTGGATGGGGAATGGACTTCTCGGAACATTCAACGGAGAGCATCGATTTCGCTTTGAGCCGAGTACCACAACACCTGGTGGCACAACTTTTATTCAAGAAGAGGTCTTCACGGGTGCCCTCTCACTTTTGATGGGCGAGAACCTTGCAGCACGCGCTGCGGGGCTCAAGAAAACGACGAAAGAGGGTTTCGAAGGATTCAATCTGGACTTGAAGAAATGGTGCGAAAGTTCCTGAACAGGACAGCAGCAGCTATGATGTACCAATTTTAGCGTTGGGTTTATTTCTTGGGTTTACTCATCGGGTTTGCGCAGCTTGTTCGTTCAGATTAGGCTAGGGGTTTGCCGGCGTTGACATGTAATATTTGCCTTTTGGGTTTTAACATCTTGCAGAAGTATGCATGTGCATACATCTTCCTCACAATTTTGCCTTGTTCTATTTTTTAAGCTTTACGGGATCTCAAACTGAACAGAAGGGATAGCTAAATAGTTTATAAATCTTATGTCATGCTGAGTATTGAAAGACAATAGTATAGAAGTAGTCACTATCCCTAATAAGCACATATTCACTTTCGTCCGTTCTATCCGCAAATGCATGTGTTGCAACGCCGGCTGTGTTTTATGTGATGCGTACAATGGGGTTGCCGCTGATGGGTTACAAAAGGAATTTACGTAAACGGCCATCGGCGTACGATTCAAAGACCACTTCTTCAGGGTCCTGTTAAAGGGGATCTGGAACAAACGGCATTACAGGAACATGAGAAAAATTGAAGCCCACGTATCCAATACCTTAGAGGCCTTATCTGTTTGCTGGAAAACACACCATCTTCCGTGCCGTCTAAGGGGCTGCTTTCGGAGCGGTAGCAATGAGTTTGGCGCCTGGACACCGACTTGCCCAAAGACGCAAGGGAGTCTGAAGTTTCTCGGGTTTGTCTCCGAGAACGTGCGAGCGTCGTCAGAATCTGGGCCCACTGGGTGGAAGCCGGAGCCGCATTCGGTCCCCTGTGGTTCCTATTCTCTGGTCTTTGGACTGTTCAAAATCAAAATGATGAAGCCCCTTTGCAAATACAACAGAAACATGGGCAATAGATGCCGAAATTTTGTTGTATTCTGGAATAAAGCCAGGGCTCGAATAAGGAATCGATCTGGTCTCGAAGCAGATCTAAAGGCTTAACAATTCGTCTCCGACCGCGAAATAGGGGATCACCTTAGTGGAAATGTTGGTCTCCCGCAGTGGTGTGGCGAGAGCTGAATTGGGAAATGTCATTGGCCCACCTGCTTGCGGCCCTGCTTATTGGCCCCACCACAATCTCACCCGCCTTCCAATGATTGATGCAGGAACCATTCAGCTGGTGTTCGGTCCCGGCGCAACGCTTTTCCAGCTGTGAAAGTGTGGGTGCAAGGCAGGTTTGCACAACGGTTAAACCGAATGCGCAGCTTCCAGGCTCAACAGCCTCCTCGAGGGAGGCTGACGATATAAGTCACAGCGATGCCTTCGACAATGGATCTCAGAATTACTCTTCGTATTCTGACACCAAACTATCGGAGCTTCCTCCTACCACATTCCTTTTTTTTATTTTACTCTTGTCTGTTTCTTTTATATCGCTTTATAGCGACCACATTCATTTACATTTAGATTTAGATCTATAGCCATTCCTTATTATATTGATTGATTCAATATGTCGTTCTCTACAGTATCTTTCAAAGTTCTCCTTACCAGCTTGCTGCTGCTGTGTAGCTGCGAGGCTCTTCCACTTCACAAGTACGCGCATCTTGCGAAAAGACTCTCTCATATCCACCTTCCCAAGAAACTCGAGCAACTAGGACGCCGAGATGGTGTCGTTGCTTATGGTATGGGCGTTAAAGTTACCAACAGTATGGCATACTGGGGAAATGCCAACATGAACGACGGCGCCACTTCTGGTATCGACTCCTACACATACTTCGTTGGCGGCCCTGAAAACTTCCCAAGCCAAAGTCAATGGATCTCTTTCGAAGCCATGTTCCAAGCGAATATTCCTCTTATGAAGCAAAGCTGCGGTTGGAATAACTGGGGTCCCGACAACACCGACCGCCAAATCAGCATCATGAAAACTTATATCCAACAAGTCGCCCGAGCATCCAGAGTTGACCACCGTGCTATCTTAGCCGTTATCATGCAAGAGGTGAGTACTAGTTCCTAGATTGTATTAGCGAGTTCATTATGCTAACTTTCCGTCCTTAGTCCGGCGGCTGCCTCTATGCTCCTACTACTAGTAACGGTGTGAGCAACCCTGGTATCATGCAGTCTCATAACGGCGCCGCATTCAACCCGATTGCTCCTTACTCTAGCATCAAGCAAATGATCATTGACGGAACTATGGGTACCGCTTATGGCGATGGCTTGACCCAACTCCTCAACCAATACGGCAATTACTACAAGGCATTCAGAGCATACAACTCCGGCAGCATCGCCCCAAGTGGTGATCTTAGCAATGGAAACGGCGCAACCCCTTGCTATGTCAGTGATATTGCAAACCGTCTATTAGGCTGGACCTTCGCCGCCAATGCTTGCCGCAGCGCATAAATTTGCTTCTGTGTTCTTCGTGTTTTTTGCTTTGATATCCTTTCTACCAAACAGTGACCTAGAGTCACTTTTTTCACTGTAAATATTTACATTTTAATACCCACCGTGTCGTGCCCAGGAGCCGACTATAAATTATACAATATATATATATATATATATCATTATCACAACTTGAGCTTCTCTGTTATCGCTCTTTGAGACCATAATCAACACCTAGTTGTAGATTTGGTGTTGGAAAGCCCAATAAGGAAGCTGTGTTACTATTATGATCAAATAAGTGCCCGACTCTAGATCTGCCAGTCGTCATACGTGACAGTCGACGGTTTTTCCTTTGTGGATTTTGAGACCCTTTGAGAATCCTAGAAACCAAGTTTTTGCCATCGCGAAGCCGGCCGGCCGTTCAGCATCCATCAACTCGTGATTGAAGATGTGGAACTCGAGCATGCTCTGAGTATTGCAAGACCTGGTTGATGGTATTCACTCTTAGACTTCACAAATTTTTTTGTCTCTAACAAACATGGAATTGAGAAACTTCAGAGGATTCATCATGGCTGTGCGTCCAGGGGATCAAACTTGGGGAATTAATTCGCATGGCAGTGGTTTTTGCCATGTGTTGTTTCAGATCGAAATTGACCTTATCATCCACAACACAAATGGTTTCTCTCATTGGAAGACGGATGAAACTCTCAAAAAAACATTTCATGGAATTTGCCCATGAATCGAGATTGATCTAACATGCCAGTGACCAGTGGCTATTAGGTTGCGAGCCTCAACACTAACTAGCGTGAAATAATAGGGAAATAATTTTAAAAATCTGCCGAGCAAATAACGAAATTACATAATTCGCATTGCATTGCATTGTTATTTCCTATCGGTGGGATCCGGCCTATCAACATAGACTTTATCAAGTTCTCATGTTTAAATTTTGATCTTGATATTCATGTCAAGGATCCCTTCATTGTGGATTCGCTTGCCCAATGCCAAGCCAGGTTATTTATCACGACTTCCTGGTTCTGTGTAGTGAACTCCAAGCAACCATGCTGATCACCGTTATGGCCAAAATTTGGGGGTAGGCGAATTACTTTCGATAATAGCGAGTGATAGAACCTTGCGCTCGTTTTCGGTTCTTCCTTCGGTTGTAGCTTTGCGAATTAATCTGTTATGTTGACTAGACCGGGTTTGAAACATGTCAAAATAGGGCAGGCACAAATGCATCTTTTGGTGTGATTCTTAAACATTGGTCTTTCAGGACGTAACGAAATCTCATGTGCCCCACAAAAACATCCTGCCGTCTGTAGACATCGAGTATTCAACATGGAAAGTCCTTGTTGTAGGGGTTCACAAGAAAATTGCTTCCAATTTTATATGGCAAGCTACCCAGCCGCAATGCCGCAGTCAAGGCAAACTCTAAGGATTCACTTTACACGACATCAAATAAATATTCTGGCATACCCAACTACACCGCCGAGTAAACCTAAAATTCTAGAAATTCTCTGCATCGAGATATTTCGAACGTTTTAGCCGCAGAGACTATACGAACCTTGACGCTAGAATGTTCGAATATTTCAGCTAGAAAGAATGTTTGTGTCGGTCGCAGAAATGCGAAAACGGTGTGGGAACCACGAGACTTACATCTACCGTGGCACCGACGAGGGAACTCCTCCAATGTGTTGTGGGTGACCGTGCATGAAATCAGACCAGAATAATTTCCTGATGTGCGTCAGGTTATGCAAGAAAGAGCATAGTCTATGCGAAGCGATCTTTATCCTGTCATATTGCCTGGCCCTTGCAGGTGAAACTTGCGGCCAACCAGAGCACGCCCTTGCCGCATTGGGAAGGTTCCGGCGTGCGAGATCCCATCAAAAATAGCCTAGAGCGAGACGACCGTATTGACTTTCAGCCCCGGTTCTCAAGTTCTCCCTTGAGGTAGCGCGGGAGGACCCTGAAGAGACAATGAAAACCTGCTGCCTGCAGAACCCCCCAACATGCCGTTGTTATGGGCATAGACATTGCCGTCGCGTCGCTGTCTGGATGGATCAGCGGCTACGTTGGTTTTGGTGCGGGGCGCTAGGGAATCTCTGAATTCGATGGTTCCGTGGGGAGTAAAGATCTGAATCATGGGAGAACTGCGTCTCGGCATGTCTTCGGGGAGGCAATTTTGGGATTTCAACAGGCGCTGTATAGGCACCGTCCGCATGAACCTGCCTCACCGTTTCCCAAAACGAATAGGCCGCAGCTTGACCTTTTCCTTAAAACCTATGCGGTGTCCCACACCTTTGGTCATTTAACGAATCTCGCATTTTCATTCCGATTTATCACAATGGACGACAACTCCTAAACATATACCTTTCGACAGAGAATTTTCGACTCGAAAGCCGTCTGGGCTTTCACACCATACCGAAATGCATCCCTCACAAGAACAGAGCACGGATTTAATCCTCGTGCCACCATCGGTCATGCTGGCATGGCCAAAACCAAATTTAATAGATCCAGAGAACCAGGGTTGGAAGATACTGGCTTGGGAAATACCTCTAATCACGTTGACGATCCTTATTGTTGGTCTCCGAGTTTATGCGAAAAGATACTATACGAAACATGGCCTGGGTAGGGAGGATTGGTTAATATTATCTTCAACCGTAAGCCGCACAAATATTAAGACGACAAGGATAATTTCGAAAGTTTGACCTGACAATTTCTCTAGGTATTGACATTGGCGATGGTGATTATGCAATGTGTGTCGGTACAATATGGATGGGTACGTTGAATCAGCTTTCTTCTAGCCTACAGTAATATTCTGTGCTAATAGAGATTTTATACTAGGGTCTCCACCTTTACGATTTTGCGCCTCTGGCACACAAATACCTCCAACCGGCTCGAAAGGTAAGATCATACAGCGCTTGATAATTCATTATATTAGCTAACGTGAAAATTGTAGCTGGCTTTCGGCATGGAGATTATTTTTACTGTTGCTATCAACCTGACAAAGTTATCGATCTTAACCTTTTATCTCCGCCTATTTCCTATTGGCGTGGTATCTGTTCACCTGCATCGCCTCATTTACGTCGGAATGGTCATTACGACACTTGCAATGATAGGCAGTTTAGTCGCCGCGATTTTCCAATGTAGCCCAATCGAACATTTCTGGATCTACAACATAAAGGGATACTGTTACCCGACATTCCCACTTCATCTATCGACAGCTATCATCAATACCGTAACCGACTTCTACTGCGTTATTGTACCTTTGGGTGAAATCTGTGGTTTGACAAGGGTTGATCGACGGGGAAAATGGGTTGTTATCATCTGTTTCGCTCTAGGTGCTATGTGAGTACATGTTGATGACAAATTAATTTATCGTATGATGTGCTAATTAATATATAGGGTATGTTTTGCTGGAGCAATCAGAATTTATTTCACAAACATGGTTTTCCATTCGGAGCCGTATGATTGGACTTGTAAGTTTTTACTGATTTCTGGAAAGCTATCTTTTTGATCGCCTTGCTAACCTGGTTGGCTACTAGGGGATTGTATCAACCTTTATATTGCTTCAGCATTCGAATGTACAGTTGGAATCGTGACAGCCTCTATTCCTTGCCTCCGACCACTCTTCACCAAATCTACCACCAGGAAAAACGGAGATCTCGAATCGGAATCCCACCAGAAGCGAAGGTCGGCTGCTCGAAAGAAGAGAAGAACAGGAATGGACCCCCCACCGCCGCTTGAGTTTGTCACGACAGCTTTGAAAGAGAAGAGCGATGTCGATTCTATCACCCCATTAACTGCCGAATCTGGATCATGGAGAGAAGTCAAAATTGTCGAATCGCCTCGTCAACCACCGAGTCGAAGAACCACCAGATGGACACATTGGATATGATCTTACGAACTTTTATTTATTTTTTCGATGCAAATATTTTTTCCTTTACAGCATTTTATTTTTTCTAGGAGGGTTACTAGGCTACTTGGAATGGTTACGTTCGGGAGGTTGATATTATCTTTTATTTTTGGGGGTCTGCGCTGGGTTTGGTGGGTGGGTTTGGCATGCACCGCATTATCTGGAGTTTTCGAGCATGCATCCTTCCCAAATTGTTCGTTGGAGCAAGCGCACTTTGCATATATGCTAGCTATCAAGAGCATATATTTTCTGCAAATTTTTCATTTTCATTTCCCCATTCCTCTCGATTTGCACATACTGTGGAACTGGGGCAGTTACATATACGATTCAACAACAAATATTTTGAAAAGCATGTTTTCGAAAAGGCGTTTAAGGTTCAAATGCACATATGTTGATTCTGTCTATTTCCTGTATTCTCATACTTTAAATATAGCTATCTCAAATTTACTTACGAAAAGAAGATAGAAATAATGATAATAATAACCTTCCACTTACGCTTGATATCCCAATAGTAGTGTGACTAGGAGACAACACATCATTTTGGGCTCCTGATGTCTCGCCCGGACGCAGGTCTCGTCTCGAATTTAAAACAGCCCACCACTGCTTCGGAACCTGCGACGAGTGGCTGAATCTAGTCACAACACTTTCTAGCTCGAAGCCCATCTGTAACAGTGGGAACACAGCCTCGTACAGACGGAAGCTTTTGTGTGAGGAGGATATTATTCTAGAACTAGGAAGGCAGATTCGAGAATGAAGGTGTCTATTAGTCTCGTAAGCTAGGCAGCACAAACATAGCAATACCAAATCTATATCGGAGGATACTATAGCCTTGTTTTATAATCTTAACGTTTTGACTATCGGCGGGGTTGGCGTCAAGTAGTACGAAGATTCCAAAATCTTATCTTAGACTCTTTGGAATTTCCAGCGTTAGATCTGAAATTGGTGCTTAGCGCTGATTTGCACCGATGGTGAGATCTGGCCACGTGCTGTTTATGTACTTGGTATATTTAGAACGACGGAAGACCCTTAGTTGAAGTAATCGCCTGAAAATTTATAAAACGAGCAGATGCTGTTATCCTCGGCCTAAAGGGGGCTTTAAAGTTTTATCTCATTGAGCGAGTAAGATCTAAGTATTGTGCCGGGGATGAAAATATCAAAATATCTTTTGACTTTAGACCTTATAACGCATATTTAAAAAAGCCGAGGTTTTCAAGATAAAGAGTCCTCGGTAAATTAGACTTTCGCTAATGCATGCTTCTCTAAGGCATTGAAGTCCACGTATACTGTACACGGATTTAATTCTAGATCGGCCGATCGTCATTAAGACTCCATGTTTAATCGCTGGGTGACTATAGACTTTTGCTGATATGTAAAATATCCAGATAGCGACTCAAGCGCACAGCCATCTATTGCGCAGCCATTTGAAGTTATTTCAAGGCGACAGAATATATTTCAAGCTGAATAATTTGTTTGGAAGACAATCTAATTGGACTAAAATACAACAAAACTCATCCTGGGAAAGGATGAAGATTGGCGACTCTTCGCTAAGATACTGAATCGCGGGTGTGTCGATCGCCAGAGAATCTCGTTACAACCGTGACAACACGTGAAGTTCATAGTTCCGGATGAAGAAGAGGTCTACAGACGCCCAAGATCGTTCTCATAGGGCCACCATTGGTAGTTGCAGGTTCAATTTATTCACAAGATCGCCGCTCTTTTATTTAATTAAATCGACCGCCCCCCTCCAACCATTAATTTATGAACCAAATCTCTCTTCATTTAAGAATTTTAGTTGTACTATTCTCACCTGACTTGCACCCGAATATCCCAACGTCGTAGCAAACAGATTATATACCAGTGTTCTAATATGGTTCAATCATTTTGGAGAAGGGTTCAACGCTCGCACACCCTTGATCGTCGGGACCCCGAGAGTAAGCCGAGTTTAGTTACTTTACCAAATGGCACTGATCCGAAAATTTGGTGGTGGAATGATCCCGTTCTGCGCGGTCTCAATTTTCGGATTGGAATTCTTTTTCTTTCTGCGGCCTCGAACGGATATGATAGCAGCTTAATAAATGGCATCTACATAATACAATCTTGTAAGCGATCTGGCCAATTCTGAAATTCTACGCCAAGTTCTTCCCGCTAATCAGCCTTACATTTAGTTCGAGATATATGGGGTATAACATCAGACCGTTTCCCTACACTACTTATTGGATTTATGCTTGCATCTTTAACAGTAGGTGGGGTACCATTTTTTATTCCAGCATCATATATAAGTGACAAATTGGGCCGTCGGTTCTGTCTTGGTATCGGGACCTGGATTTTGCTGGCGGCAGCTGCTTGTCAAGCTGGTTTCAAAGGTGTGGAAGCCTTCCTCGTTACGCGAGTGTGTATAGGTATTGGGCTCGCCTTCAACCAGACTGCAGCGCCGACTTTGGCTATTGAGATCGCCCATCCTAGACATAGAGAATGGGTAGCCGTATTCTACAACGCCGTTTGGTACCTTGGAGCGGTAATTGCTGCTGTGTCGGCTTTTGTTGGCCTGCGAACCCACGCTACTGACGATTGGGGCTGGAGGATACCTTGTATCACGCAGTGTTTGATACCACTAATACAAATTTTGACTCTGCATATTATCCCGGAGAGTCCTCGGTACTTGGTAGCGAGGAATCGCATAAGCGAGGCCCGATATATGCTCTATAGTTATCATACAAACTACACGAATGGTGATGCAATGGTGGAGGAAGAGCTTAATAGAATTGAGGAAAAATTACAGGAGGAACAAGATATCGAATTGGCGCGAAAGAATAACCCTCAGATTAAATTTAAATCGGTCTGGGCCGAGTTTTTTAGTCGGGAAGCAAATGTACACAGGTTTTGTATCTGCGTCGTCGTCGGCTTCATGATTCAACTGACAGGAAACGGTAGGGTCCCGGCAAATTTGAACCATGGAATTTTCCTGTAAAGCTCTGAACACTGACACTCTATAGGCATAATCAGCTACTATTTATACCCAATGCTCAATGCAGTTGGGGTGTCGAGCCATGTGACCGCATCATTGGTGAATATAGGTCTCCAAGCGTTCAATCTATTTGCAGCAACTTTAGGGGCATGGATGGCACAGCGATACGGCCGCCGACCTCTTTGGCTGACCTCTGCATATGGCATGCTGTTGTCTACCATTGGCATGGGCGTGACGGCTTTGACATATTCCGGTAAATTCCACGCGATGGGTGAAAATAGCTCAACACACGGAAAAGTGATGATCCCACTTATATTCGTATTTTTCGGATTCTACTCCATCGCGTTCACCCCGTTACAAGTTGGCTATGTTGAAGAGGTTTTGCCGTACCAGTTGCGAGCCAAGGGTATCGCGCTTAACTGGACTGTGGTCTTTGCCATTGGCGGCGCAACCCGTAAGTAACTTTCTTTTGGCCCACTATTTTGCATTTTTACGTTTGAAAGGTTGAATCAACTAACGCTTCATTCTAGAAATGGCGAATTCCTTTCTACTTCGAGATTTAAAATGGGGCCTATACTTTCTCTATACAGGACTCATCGCACTTTGGATCCTTGTAATCCAATTCACATTTCCTGAGACGAAAGGTTATGGCGACCTAGAAGATATAGGTAGAATATTGTTCGATGATAAGAGGCCTGAAAAGACGATCGAACCACAGATTATCGACACAGATGATGCATCGTCAGAGAAATTTGGGTCATATAGAGGACCTAGGATCGGTTTGCGGATATCGCGGTATAAAAACTATTCGTGGTAGCATGTAACTCTTAATATCTTGTGTGCTTCGCACCTCATGGTCTAGAGAAGTCCGAGGGCGGATAAGATGTTACGTATAACATATCTTACTAGTTTCTTTAAATTGGTCTCTTGCTACTCTAGGATGAAAATTCTTTTGCATTCTGAATACTTCATATAGTATTACACCAAATAATTGCTATCGTGGTATCTGCCCGGGTATCTTGATTATGTACAACTAATTATAATATAAAACTGTGGGTATCAATGTCGTTTACAAGTTTTGTAGAACGCTAAAGTCTGGAGTTCCCAAACCAGTGACTGGATCCCATCCAGTGGTTGCTTTCCAGCCAGCACCGGTGATGGTTCCGGAACAACCTCTGCTGGTTCCCTGGGTAATATCCATAAGACCCTTCTTCTCAGTAGCAACACCGTAGAGCCATGGGTTCAAGAAACCAAGGGGTTTCTTGCCCTTGGCGATTCTGTCGCCGTTCAAGAGGGAGATGACGGCAGCAAAAGCAGGAGAGCTAGCTGAAGTACCAGAGACCAACTGGTCGAAGCCCCCAACGTAGACGTGGAACCTAGATCCTTGAGCAGAAATATCTGGGAAGGCTCTGCCGGTAGCATTGAAGTAGTCCTTGAATGTCTTAGCATCAGATGCAGTGGACAAGTAGTTGCTGACAGCTGCATTCTGATAGTCTGGGCGGGCGAAGTAGTTAGAGAATCCACCAGAGCTAAATGAGACAGCCTTCTCTGGTTGCACACCGACTGTTCCACCAACAGAGGTGACGAATGGGCAAGTGGCTGGGAATGTAGGGACGAAGGCCTTCTTGCCGGCCTTGTTTACACAGTTGTCTCCTGGTCCGGAATCGCCAGAGCTGAAGAGAACGCTCACGCCTCTAGCTCCGAGCTGAGCCAACATGTTGCACACTTTAACGGCATAAGACTGGGGGACGGTGTGTTCGTTATCGCCATATGAAGTGGTGATTGTCTGTGGCAATTCGGCATCGGATAAGGCGAGAACATGCTCGAGCCACTCGAGGTAGGGCTCGTTGGTGTTTGGGTCGAGATCTTGAACTGGAGGACGTCCAGCAGTTGAGAAGTAGATGTTTGGGTGTGGGATAGTCGCACTGACAGTGTACTGGATATCCAAATTTGCTTCGGTGAAGTCTTCGCTTGGATGCTGAGTACATAGTCCGTTGTTAACTGGCTGACAGGTGAAAGTGGCGTTCTTAGCGTCTGGGATGTACTTCTTCAAGAACTTGGAGAGGTCATCGTTTTGGGCGTACTGCTCCAAGAAGCCATTGACTCCGAGCTTGTTTGAGGAAGCGCCCAAAGAAGCCGGCTTGAAGCCTTTGTATTTGTAGACATCAGACAAACAGTCTGGGGTGATGCTGCTCTGGCAAGCTGCGTCAATGCCTCCTTTGAGTCTCAGACCAGAAGGTTTAAGAATGCTTGGATCTTCAACTCTGGAAATGGTATTCTTCATAGCACTGACGGCTCCAAAGAGAGTCGTTGGCTGAATGAGAGCGACACTTGAGTGCAGATCGCGAGGGATACTGTAAGAAAGGGTGCGAACGACCTTGTCGCCGGTTTGTTTGTTCTGGAAAGCCTTATACTTGGCTTGGAGGAGGGATTCAGCCTTTCCAATGGTGGTGGAAACAACAATCCAGTCATTTTTGAAGGTGAGGTCATTGCTGAAACCCTGAGACTCGAGCCAGCTCTTGACAACAGTAGTAGTATCTTCATGAGGGCGGAGAATAGCATCAATTTGATCCTGGTTCAAATGGTTTCCGTATGAAACGTGCCCAGGTGTGCTAATGTCAATGAGAGTTCTCTCGAACTCTGGGACATTCTGCTGAGCTAAGTGAATGCGAAGTTTGATTGGCGTAGATGGGTCGACATTCTTGTTCGAGATCTCCTCCCAACCTTGAGGAACTGTGTTCAAAGACTCAAAGGTTCGGTAGGGAGCAAGAGGGTGAGCATCAACAATGCTGAGCAAAAATGCTGGGATAATAACAGCTAGCTTCGAGATATGCATCTTGGTTGGATTTAGGTATAGTTTCCAGATCTAGAACCTCTGGCGAATATGTATAGAAAGCTGGATGTAGTTGTGGGAAACCGATCTGATTTATAACTTTACTCCCACCGGCCTCCTGACGATCATCTTGATCGAAGGAGTATTCTTCATCGTGATGAGGGGAACCCATTGGCCAGATTCGGGAGCTGCTATGAGGTCTTGGCTAGATATTCATATGACCGTGAGCAGATATGTCCCGCTTTTGCTGAGATCCAGTCAAGGCATATGACGCTCGTGTTATTCTAGGTTCCTATCAAGTTCTAGCAGACGTACCCGGAAGCTCGAAACTAGCAAACCCGTACAAGCTACTGGGCAGATGCTGTTATTAGTAGGCAGACGGTAGGTCAGACAGTGGAGCCTATCGCATGAACCCGTCTCCAGTACGTAAAGCGGAGGGACAGGGCCAGATCCAATCTCGCATTAGGCTGGCATGACTGCGAGATAGCGCACAACCGGAGCTTTTCTATCGCGGAATGACGAAAATCCTATCTAACAGCCCCGGTTCGATTGTACTCAAGACCTACCAATAAAGCTTGATCGTCCTTGGCTAGCCTTGTCATGGTTTGGTGGTTTCTTCGGGGAGTGGTTGCTCGACTTCCCAATTCTTCAAGGTTGTTTCATACCTGCCTTCCTAACATGGGAGGTGAGCGTCGACCTTCTGGGTGTTGGCATGTCGCCATCCTATGATACCATTCTATCGATATCACGTCTCAGAGATATCTACGTCTACCTACTCTTTGACCCACCTGTATCACAGATATTTGACTCCATCTTATCGATTTCCCTCGATCAAAAAAGATTATAACAGGCTTTTTTTTAAGGTAGTAAAAGGCGGAGCTGCGAAATTGAGATAAATTCATTTATGTTACTAGCGCTAGCTAGTTGTGCTAGCAATTTGTTTGTCTTGGGCGTTGTGTTTGCTCACTGGGCGCTCAATTGAAACACCAACTAATCATGGTCAATCAGTACTGGTACAGTTAAATACGGTGAGAAAGCATGCGTAAGTATTAAATAGAGAAAGGAAATAAATTCATATTGATATTTTCTAAGGTCTGGTCAGTTCTATCAAATGTTCACTGTATACATATAGGTAGTAGGCAATACGAAATACAAGTTGGTTATGTTGCCGGTTGGTGGAACGAAACTGTTGAACATCCAAGAGAATTTGCCGAGGTTAAGAGCCACCATACCTGAACGTTGCTCGCGCTCGCATCGTAACTGTTTAGCTATGCCCGAAACCACCATAACCGGTTCAAATTGGAAGCAATTTGTTATTTCCGGTACAATGGCCTCTCCCACACTTGGATATAATACTTCCTTCAAAACTTCTAAGGCTCCGAGCGTTGCATTCAGAACGTAGCGTTGGCGGTGGAGTTAAAGGAGCTCCATTCCCGGAATTTAAGCAGTGGTTGGCTAATTAGACCGCCGGTGTGGGCCGGCGAATGGCTAAGTCTACTTGAGTAATTCTCGTATATATCACTTATCGATCGCAATTATTGAATTTATGAAACTCAATTGAATTTGTTCACATACATACCATTATATGTTCCAATGTGAGCCTTTGCTACATAATTATTCAATAAATAATGTAAATTTTAACACACATTTTAACACACAATTACAAACTCCAGAAGTTTTTGGTTTCAGAAGAAAAATTTTAGGTCTATAGAGCCGCATAGTTGCTATGTCATGTTCATCAGAGGATGTATTATCCCAGCGGCTCTGGCCCACTGGGTAGTGTTGCAGGGCCAAGGTTGAACGAGCTCCCAAGTGTGGGGTTCTCCAAGGTAAATATGGGGTACGTGAGATTCAAAATTGTGCACTAGTCTGCCACCGAATGGAACCCCAAGGTACTGGCAGTGGGGATTTTGGATTCAAAATCCTGATAGATCTTCCGAAACAGGTTTATGGCGTTTGAGCAACACGGCTTTACTACGGCTTACTTTTGGAAAATATTTCCAAAAATTTTCCGTTCACAGAGACCTCTTAAAACATTTAGATGGCGACAACCATAAAGTGGGTACCAACTTCGAGTGTTTAAAGTTTAGTTTCACAGCGCCTCCACTTTCTGACAAAATTTCTCGTTATTGCAAACCACCGTAACCATTTAAATTTCCATCATTGGTTGCATAGCTCTTGTCAACAGCTGATCAGCCTGCCTGGCAATCGACAAACGGCCAACGAGGGAACCAAGATATTTCCAAGATATTTATATTCAAAAAAAAAAATTCTGACAAAGAACAAAAGAAAGAAAACGAAAACCTCTATTTTGGCGGTTATATCTGAAATTCCAATGCATAGCCATGGTCGCGCTCAAGTTAATAACTATGATCGCCTGGGGGGATCAGTACCCCGGATCGCACACTAAACTCCTGCGTGCCGAGCTTCCCGGCTCCAGCGCCGCGGCGATTTAACGAAGAATGAGAAACATCCAAAAACCGAAACGAAATAAAAGGCCCAACCTTGCTAGTAGTATACACGATATGCGATCCCTCCAATTGCGATCCTATTTATCCACCCATTCGAGAATTCTGAACGTTTTCAGGTGTCGCCGTGCCCAGATTAGAGCATGGTCAACCACGCCGGTGTGGCTAACAATGCACGAGGCGTGGCAGATGCTTGTTTGCTGGGGCGTACTGGGGCTCGAAGTTTCGCTCAAATCCTTCAAGGGGTTAAAATCCCCACTAAATCTGGGTGGCGTTTTAAGATCTACAACACAATTTCCGGATATTCTTTTTAATACGATGACAGTTTAACCAGATTGAGAACTTCCGTCGTCTTTATTCGTGGAACTACATGCTTTTTGTTTGGCGAACTAGCTGCTGGTACCCATCGAAGTGTGGAGAAAGCTTGCTTCGGTAAAAGCCTATTGCAACAAAATTTCGGATAAACCATTCTAATGATACCCTCCCTAGCTTACCTTGTATTAGCGATTCGCAGCCTCGCATTCCTCTGATCAGGTACTATATACCCCAATGTATTACCCCTCATTCGGAATCCAATTATCCGCTTCTCTCTAGACTATTGAATAAGGCTGGCTCGTAGATCAATCGCGATTCATGACAAAATCAAATCATGGCGGCCGCTGGCCGAGGAGACGGGTATATAAGAGGACCAGCAACCACCATGGGTGAAAGGCCACAGACTACGGATCCAGTCCCCAGAGCTGCGATATTTCTTTAATTTAATTTCCACGTCTAGAATGCGTTTCTCTAGGATTCTCAACTGGCTATTGCCAATCGCAAGCTTCGCGTCCATCGCACATGCGGCATGGCAAATACCTGATGAATACGCACTGACCGCCTCGAAAGATGGCCACTATTTCCAACTGTCAAACGGACAACCATTTTTCTGGCAGGCAGATACCGCTTGGCTATTATTCCATCGCCTGACGTACGCTGAAGCGGATGTCTACTTGTCAGACAGAGCAAGTAAAGGCTTCACCGTTATTCTAGCTGTTGGATATACCCAGCTAGGTATCACGAACAAGAACCGAAATGGCGACCTTCCTTTTATAAATTCAGATCCCACGAAGCCGAATGAGCCATATTGGGCTTTCGTTGATTCGATAGTTGAGCTTGCATGGAAGAAAGGGATCCGCTTCGCGATGGTCCCTTCGTGGGGCAATACCGTTCATGACAGTGGTCAGTAGTGGCACTTTTAAACTATTTAAACTTATGACTAGTGGCTTTGTACTAATTTTGGTAAATTTTCAGATGGTAATGGAAGTTTTATCAATATAAATACTGCATATACCTTTGGCAAGTTCATTGGGGGGCGCTACCCGTATCTTCCAAAGATGTTAGTGGCGGACACAAATCCGTACTGGACGAACAAGAGTGCCGTAAAGGCAGACTACGCGTATGGAGGAGTTACCCCAGAATATGTGTTCCGGGACTGGGCTCCTGAATACGACGACCTTGCAAATGGAATAGTTGCAGGCGAGCGCGATACCCTTACAGCAAATTTAACGAGCCCTCACAACAATGCCGACAGAGCGAAGTTTAGATGGCAGCCATTGATGACGATTCATTGTACGAATCAATGGTTTGCAGGTACTCCGGTTGCTCTTGCAAGTGAGTTTTTCAATAATAGGGACTGGTTGACCTTTGACAGCAGTCAGTCAGGCCATTCGGATTTCCCTCCGAATCCTCCAATTCCATGGTGGAATGCCCGTAGGGGTTGGGAGCCCGTTGAACTCATGTGGGCGAAGGGCGAGACTGCAAAGGGCAAAAAGCGTCCGGCAATCGACAATGAACCCCATTATGAGAACAGATATGATAATGGCAAATCTGCGTATCCGTACTGGAATGCCACTGATGTTCGCGTTGGCAGCTGGCAATCAGTGTTTGTTGGCGGTGCCGGTTTAACCTATGGCGGAGATAACGTCATGCAGTTGTATAATCCGGCTCTTTTTAATCAGGACGGATCTGGACCCGCAATTCCATGGTACGATGAGATTAAATACCCCGGAGCCGGTCAAATGCAGTATATCAAGCAGGCGATATTCGATCGTGGCAATACAACCTATTTTTCAAGAGTCCCTGCTCAAGGCATCATTGTAGGAGATGCTGGTTAGTAACTAGTGCCCAAATAGTGACGAAGTTTTTTTTGATGCTAATCTAGTTTGTGTTTCTAGGTCTTAATGATAAACGTATTACTGCTACCCAGGACTCGAAAGGAAGTTGGATCATGGTATACACACCAACTGGTAAAGCCTTCACCATTGAAACAAAGTCCCTGGTGGGTTGCAATATAAATGCTAGTTGGTACGATCCCTTGAGCGGAGTTTACACGGCTTTTGCCTATACACAATGCGGTTCAACCACGGTCCGGAAATTCACACCGCCATCGGCCACTACTCACAGCGACTGGGTGCTAGTCCTTCAAGGCTGAGATGATGCTATTGCGGATTTGCATCATCCATTGAATAGAAACGTGGAGCATTTTCCAGAATAAACCATTGTAAATAGATACTAAGGTGATAATATCAATAATAACAAAATGAGGAACTCCTTTCAGGTTTGCAAATATCGTATAGCCCCGCACTTGGCGAGTCAAGCTTTTCAATCAGGCTGATGAGGTCTTTGCGATGAAAATTCTTATTCGTATTGGAGTGCGTCACAAATTTTACCAAACCAGGAGGTGATTTACCCTCGGAAAATAGCATCCATGCACCTTGAGTTTGATCCATGGTTTGGGTCTTGGGATCGCTTGGGTGATTATGGTGCCGTGGGTGGCCTCGGCACCGAATTTGGGAGACTCGCGATTTATCCAAATATTTTCAGGCGGCCTCGATGTGGGCCTGCAAGTGGTACTTTCAACCGCCCATTCTCGGCTAAATTCTATGCAAGGGCTCGACTCGAGGAAGCTTGTTAAGGGTGGGAGTAACCCCTGTATCTAGTCCCCTCTATCAATAAAATATCGATTTTCAGAATCCTGGGGCTTTGATTGCTATCCAGATCGGAAGGCTCTCTATCCTTCAGTTGGGAGTCGTGGCCATGTAAAATGATTTTTCGAGTATATAGTAATTGAGGACCTTAACCTTTTCCAGTTCTGTCAGGACTTATATAGTAGTACTGCACTCAGTGCAAAGCTGTTGATAGAAACTCGAGCTTTGTGGGTTTTGCTTCGAGCCTAATGAATGCTCTGTGGAGAGCATCTGAGCTAATAATTATTCTCCATCTCCATTCCATTCAGGGCGAATTTGTTCTTTTTGAACTCCTGGGTGATGCTAAGTCATGACCGAGTTGACGTCGTGCTTAACTGGACCCCTCCCTAGTTCGACCGCCAACCACTGATACATAAAATTGGTCGGCCTATAGATATCAGGTGGCTCCATGACGTCGTCGTCTGTTCACTATATCAAAATTTTCACCCAATACCCACATCAACGAAACTAGTCATTTCATAGATGCCGCTTCAATTGAGTCGGAAGATTAGGGAATGAAAAGAACAGAACTACTAAGACGATTTGCTTGCCGCTATTCCTGACGAAGGCATATAAATAACGAGTATCTTATACAGCCCTATAAATTTCTTATGTGAGCATAAATACGACCCCTAAGTATGTCTTATAAGATTTTGTTCAACGACTTTATCCTAGAAACTTGTAAATAGGACCAACCTAAACTACAGCGCTGATAACAAGATGGCGACTCTTAGAATATCGGTTCGGTTTGGGCGACTAAGTGTGGCAGAGGTTCTTGTCGAGGTTTGTTGGTGCCTCTAAAAAGCGAAATTGTCCAGCGGATGGCGACCATCAAAGGCAGTGATGCATTAACCAGCATGATCGGCAGTTCGCGCGGACCCTAAATATCCGGAAGTCGGCAAGTTGGCCATCCCGTATCTCGAAATTTTATTCAATGGCGGTGAAAGCGGAGTTGATGTGAGATCCGCTCGGTCTCTTGAGAACATAGGCTCGTGTGCGTTTAACGAGGACACGGACGGAAGGCTCGGCGTTAACGTTAGAATCTTTCCCCGCACAGGACTTTTAAACCAACTTCGTTAGAAACTGCTCTCTTCTGTGGGAAGATAAAATATGATAAGACCCGAACTACAAACCTTTCCCTCATGTGGAGTCATCGTTTCTCTTGGCCATCATTTTTCCGTGTCCAATTAATAATATGCATGTGTTGCGAATTCGTGATGCTTCGGTAAGTTTGAGGGTCGGTTGAGAGAGCCGAGCGCAAGGTTGGAAAATGGAGATCTCAAAATTATAGAGTATGGTTGGTTTTTAGGAAGAATTATTTCCAGGTTCAAATTGTTCTCATGATGTCTCCGCAAAATATGTCGGAAAATCAACCAAATCTTGGTGATGCGAAGTCTTCCCGGTGTGGGGATTGCAGTTTGCTAGATCCAGCATTCGAGACGAGGGACAACTTCCCCAGAGTAGCTCTGCGCGAAGCGAGATCCGTTACCCCGGAGTATTTCCCTTTTAGACTCTCGACGCGAGAACTGAGCTAAATACGGATCTACATGTGGGTGAAATACTACTATCTGCCATTGATAGACCCTGTTTTCCGCAGTTTTAGATAAATTCCATTGACCCAGGAAGCGTGTTGCCAGTTCGTGTCGGCAAGCTTAAGCGGCATGCGGATTTAAGTTTAGTGCGGAAACCCGCGATCTTAACCGATGTCTGTAGATCCCAGTGGCATCACCCCCGGATATCGAGTTATGGTTTGCATTTGTTAGATTGATTACTTGCGAGAGACAATCTATATGAGTTAAATTTGTTCTCTGATTGATGGATTTTCCGGGGAAATATATCCCTTGTCTTAGCTTTGGTTAGGCCGGAATGACTTTCAATCCAGCTACTCATGTACTGCGCGTCAACCATAAATACCTGCATGCGCTGGATGAGAGAAATGAAAGGTGTTTTGGTTAGTCCTTTATTCTGATAGCAGAATTTAAATACTCATTTACATTGTAAATACGCCCAGCATGCATATCAGCCACATTTTTTGGCAGATATTTCTGCTATTAGCCGTTTCTCTTAACGGCGCTCTTGGGACCAATAACGGATATACCGACGTCGTATCCTGGGACTCATACAGTCTTATAGTCAATGGAGAGCGTATCTTAATTTTCTCAGGAGAATTTCACTACCCTCGGCTACCGGTTCCTGATCTCTGGACTGATGTTTTACAAAAGTTTAAGGCCAACGGTCTAAATGCAATCAGGTACGTGCTATATAGTAGTTAGTATTACGGTAGTTTCGTCGAGTAACAGTCGATGATAGCATATATATATTTTGGAATTATCATTCTCCTCGCCAAGGCGTCTTTGATTTCGAATCCCCAGGGAAAAATCTCCAGGTTCTGTTCGATGCTGCAAAAGAAGTCGGGCTTTATGTGGTTGTCCGTCCAGGTCCTTATGTCAACGCAGAATATTCTGCTGGTGGTATAGCACTCTGGGCAACAGATGGTAGTGGAGGCAAACTCAGAACCTCAGATGCAACATACCACCAGGCTTGGTTACCATATGTCAATGCACTCGGACCAATTATTGCCCGTAATCAAATAACTGAGGGTGGTCCGATAATCGCCCTCGAGGCAGAAAATGAGCTGCAAGAAACGGTGTACGATCCAAACAACACGCTTGTTCTATACATGGAACAGATTAAAACTGCCTGGAGGAATGTGGGCATAGTCGTACCTTTGACTCACAACGAGAAAGGAATGCGTTCGATGTCTTGGAGTACCGATTATAAAAATGTCGGCGGAGCGGTCGATATATACGGTTTGGACAGTTATCCCGGCGGCTTAAGTTGCACAAGTCTCGACAAGGGGTTTAGTCTCGTTAGAACCTACTATCAGTGGTTCCAAAATTATTCATACACCCAACCAGAATATCTACCTGAGTTTGAAGGCGGGTGGTTTCAACCATGGGGTGGTTTTTTCTATGACGACTGTCTTGCGGAACATAGTCCTGAATTTGCAGACGTTTACTATAAAAATAACATAGCACAGCGTGTCACACTTTTCAATATTTACATGGCGTTTGGCGGAACAAATTGGGGCCACAGCGCTGCACCAGTCGTACGTTTATACACATTCCATATTGAATGGCAGCTCCATTTTAACATTATAGCATCTAAAAGGTCTATAGCTCGTACGACTATGCTGCTCCACTGAGAGAGACTCGTGAAATTGGCAATAAGTTTAAACAGACAAAGCTACTTTCTCTGTTCACCCGTGTTAGTGCTTCGCTGCGACACACCGCAATGGAAGGAAATGGGACAGCTATTGCTAGCACACCCTCAATCTTCACATGGATTCTTCGCAACCCAGACGACTATGCCGGATTCTATTTCGTAGGATACGCTACGTCTAGCTCGAGAGCGAACACAGCATTCTCCCTAACAGTTTCTACTTCTTCCGGTAACCGTACAATCTCTTCTCTCGACTTACAGGGACGACAAATGCGAATAGTTGTAACAGACTACAAAGTCGGAGATTACGTCCTGCTGTACAGTTCGGCACAGGTTCTCACATATGCTTTACTAGATAGACCAGTGCTGGTTTTCTACTTGAATAACGGCCAGAAGGGAGACTTTGCATTCAAATCAGGTTTGAAGAGCTCGAAATATACTACTTACGGCGCAACAACCGATTTCGGCATGCAAAGTGGTGCTAGCGACCCATACTCTTTTAGCTATACACAAACGCAAGGTACCGTTATCGTTGATTTTGCTGGTGGTCCACTGTTATATCTTCTCGAGACCCCAACAGCTTGGAACTTCTTTGCCCCAGCTACAACCAAAGATCCAGCTCTTTCGCCTGAGCAACAAATATTTGTGCTCGGCCCATACTTGGTCCGAGAGGCGTATACCAGTGGCACCGTGGTTCACGTTTCCGGAGATACTGTCAATAGCACTACGATTGAGGTTTATGTTGGCAAGAGCAGTATTTCAAAAATCAACTGGAATGGCATTGTACTATCGACCACCAGAACTGCCTACGGCTCCTTGAAAGCAGCGATCGTTGGGACTAGCGACCGAGTAGTTGGAATCCCTGAGCTGAGTGGATGGAGATTTGGAAATTCTTTACCTGAAGCAAGCGTGGATTACAATGATTCTCGATGGACTGTCGCAAACAAGACCACAACCCTTAGTCCTGTTAAACCTCTCACTCTGCCAGTTTTATTCGCGAGCGACTACAAATATTACACTGGGAATATGTTGTACCGTGGTTATTTTACTTCGTCGGCTGCGTTCGCCAATATTACAGTCCAAGGAGGCATTTCCGCTGGGTGGAGCGCTTGGCTTAACGGAAAGTTTGTTGGTGGTTTTGATGGTAACGCCTCAATTATCACCTCTACTACTCTGCTTGATCTTTCTGGCTCGAAGGTTGGATCCACAAATGTGTTGACGGTTCTTACGGACTATGTTGGCCATGACCAATCAAGCCAAGGGCCGTCTGGACCTGAAAATCCTCGCGGAATTCTTGGGGCGCAACTTCTAGACGCAGACAAGAAGCCTTTGACTTTCTCGCTTTGGAAAATTCAGGGTAACGCTGGGGCAGATCAGTATATTGATCCAGTACGTGGTCCCATGAACGAAGGAGGATTGTATGGCGAGAGGCTGGGATGGCATTTGCCCAATTTTGATGACGGAGATTGGGAAAGCGGGAGCCCGCTAGATGGCGTTTCGGGTGCTGGTGTGAACTGGTATAATACGGACTTTGATCTTAATATCGACAAAGATTTGGATGCACCGATCGGAGTGGAACTCGCAGCTCCAGCGGGTACTATCGCAAGAGTCATGATCTTTGTGAACGGGTAAGTTTCCAATTCCCTTCTAATACTAGGGAGAGAGTTTGCAACTAAATATGATGTTCTACCATAGCTACCAATTCGGAAAATATGTGCCGCATATTGGTCCACAAACTCGTTTCCCCATCCCGCCTGGAATATTGTACAATCAGGGCACAAATCGCCTCTCGATCAGTGTCTGGTCACAATCTGAGGCCGGTGCGAAGCTAAGCACGGTTAAGCTCTTCACCTACGGGGTTTACCAAACCGGCTTCGATTTCTCTAAAGATTGGCACAGCTTGAAGCCTGGTTGGAAAAGAGAGCGTCTGCACTACGTGTAGGCACTTGACCAAAGCCATGGCGCCATCCCCCAAAACGGCATGCCCTAAGAGAATGAGTTCATCGAGTTAATATATCTAAAATTATGTATGAATTACGAGATGTATTATTGAATTAAAAAAAAGAAAAGAGCGAGAAAGTCCTATATACTTTATAGTAAGAGGCAATTAACAACTTTGAATAAAAGAGCCCCCAAAGTCTGCTTTCTGAGTATCCTAGGCGCTATCATGCATATTTTGGACACTATACATTAATCATGTCACACTCCAAATGGCTAGACAGCATCAGAATCCGAATCACGCGCATTTAAATCAAATAATACGACTCGAAGGGTCCGAATTTTGGTTAGAATCGAAAAGCCGTGAAATATTCGTGCAGGATATGCGAATCCGACAGGTGTGGAGCGCGCACACAGGAATAGCTGTAGCGCCATTCACTGAAATGGTCCGATTCTGCCCCTCGTCTTTCGCCACCAAATAGCTGAAAGGGTAGTGTGGAATGAGCTGAATTCGGCCCACAACCCCACTAAGACTTGCCTTGCATTGGCTAGAACCCACATGGAACCACCCGTAAAACGGCATGGCGGCCGCACTCGCACCTAATTGGGTTCAAGCCCGGCTCAGCTTGCTGTCTGGTCGGCGTGTCGGAACTCAGCTATCAACTAAAATTATCGAGAAGTGGATAAGGAGAAAAAGCTAAAAAGAACTGAAGAATGAGCCAGGAGACATCTTAAATAGAGCGGGGAACCTCGAAATATTCTACGCTCCATCTTTTCCAAAATATACAAGAGATACTTGCACACTTTTCGTCGTTTCCTCTTGTTACTGAGTTAATAGCCCAAATCCTAACCATTCCACATTTGAAACATATCGAACAACACAACTGGAACCGACATGGCCATTGAAGACTCCACCCAAACAGATGATTATGTAGAAGAGGAGTACGTTCAAGAGAATTCTGGCCCCCGAACATGGGCAAAGCGCATTATTATCTGCTGCGACGGTACTGGGCAATCGGCCGTGTCCGGCAAAAGGAGTAGTCCTTCAAATATTGCTCGTCTCGCCCGATCAGTGTGGCCATCTGTTCCTGATCAAAACGATCCAAACAAGGAATGGCAGCAGATAGTCTGGTACGACTCAGGCGTAGGGACAACTTCAGACAAAATTGGCCAGGCCATTGAAAGCGCCGTCGGGCATGGTTTGGAAGGGAATGTGATTGAGGCTTATAATTTTATTGCTCTCAATTATAACCCAGGGGATCAAATCATGTGTTTCGGATTCTCACGAGGTGCATACACTGCTCGCGCGATTGCGGGCCTCATCTCGGATATCGGTATCTGCGGGCGAGAATATCTACATGAATTCTCTGATTTGTGGGCTGTCTACACCGACAAGAAGAGGCGCAAGGCTGGTGAACGTTTCTGTGGCAGCCAGGCTTACTTTGATTTTATTGACGGAGAGCTGGCGGATGTGAGGTTACAGCCTGAGGCTGAACTTGAAGAGTACACGGGGTACAACTTCTATGAGCTGAACTGGAAGTCCAAGCCACATTTCTGGATGGAAGATCCATCAAGGTTCCTCTATGCGTCGCGGAAAGTAGAGGTTGTTGGTGTTTTTGACACCGTGGGGTCACTAGGGGTGCCTGCAATCCGCGGTTATCATCCCTTTGGAATCGGGACTAGCTTGCACAATGTTGAATTGAATCCTAGTAAGTTAGATATGCGGTACCTTGGGATGAAGAATTTTACTGACTTGGTACAGATATAAGACGCGCTTTCCACGCGATCGCCCTTGATGAGCATCGCGAAGCCTTTTCACCAACTTTATACTCCGTACCTACAGCTGAAGCTGAAGCCCGGAAAAAGAAACCCACTGAACAGGATATCGAAAAGCAGATGCAAATTGTTGAAGAGCTTCGTAAAGAATGGTTCAGCATCGTTCCCTCTCTCAAGACTTCACCACAAGAGAAAGCCGAGGTTCGCAAAAGATACATCGACGCTCGCAAAGAACTGCTGGAGATGCAAGAAAATATTCTTGAGCCTTCGGAACTCAAGCAAGTTTGGTTCCCGGGCGTTCATATCAACGTGGGAGGCGGATCAAACGCAACCCTCGCGTCGAAAGGCAATCTTGAAGGTATGGTTCCACGTTTTATATCATTGAGCCTATAGTCATCTGACCAATTCTATCTAGAAACTGCGAGTATCGTATTCGCCTGGATGTTGGACCATATTTCTAATCATTTGGGCATCGATCAGCTGAGAATATTAGCCGATAATGACAAAGTCAAAGAGCTTATCACAGAACACAATAACCAAGTCAAACTCGTAGAAATGACCAAGAAGCTAGACGCAGAAGCTGCCAAGAAAGAATCTTGGGCACAAGCTACCTGGAGATTTGGAAAATATATAGGTTCCGTAGTAGCTGCCCCTCTTGCAACTCCCGTCGATACCAGAATTCTTCCAGCACCCGGATGGGCTCTTGGCGATTATCTCGAGAGCTATACTCTCATGTATAAGGCAAACGGTTCTAAATGGAGAACACCTGGCGACTACAATACGAGTAAAGACACCCAGACGAACGAAGAGATCCATCCTACCGTTGGATACCGACTACTTAAACTGGGCGACAAATACAAACCTCTCGAAGACAAAGTTCACCGGCAGAAGAAAAAATATGGCAGCGGATGGGAGTATGTGCTAAATGGGATTACGCTTCCCGAATACAAGCTCACCCCGCCGCCGGAGACTGTCTATGGGAGCTGGTGCTACGAGCGACTGGCTATTACGCAAGATGCAAAGGACTATGTTCGAGAGATGGATAAAGCGTACGGGTACCCAGGTTGGGAGCTTGATTGTATGGTGCCGAGCTACAACCGTGTCTATGGAGATGCCGCTGTATTGTAAATTTTATATTGTCAATTAATGTTAAGAGATTTTAATATGATAGCTACACTCAGGATTGTCTTCTCTTGGTTCCTCACGTTGCAGATGTTTGTTGTCCAGGAGTGTTTGAGCGTTTGTCCCGCGTTTGCCTCGGTAATGTTTGTCTCATATTGTTGCCATTTCGAATCCCTTCCACGAATTTGATCACGAATGACCAACCGTGCCTCCGAATTGATTTTCGTCCCTTTGGTATGAAATTCCTATTCTAAAAGAGAGAAGAGCATGGCGAATGTAAATTTCTTCCAGTCATGATAGTTCTTGTAATATTCGATAGTTCAATGAGAAAACGGTCGGTGCGCAATGTCGTCTCGAGACCTTACAAAGTAATCTTTCTCAGCAAGTGCAGGTACGGCATCTTGCAGCCGAGCAAAGCGCCGACGCACTTGCTGAAGGCCATGTATGGCAGTATTTTAATGTCCCTTGGTCCGGATTTTCTCGAACCCCTCTCGATATTCCATCGAATGATACTTCGTCCGAAATGCGTGCGTACCTGAAACGAAAAAAAATAAAAATGGTACTGTAGTGGAAGCGGTGGACGGTGTAGTTGACGGCGGATGCCCCGCTAATCTGACATATGCTGCTACGCTGCCTGGGCTTCGGACCCAGTTATCCCATCAAACACGAGCGTGCGATTTGCGGGGAAAGATTAATTGAATTCGGACATAGCGCCGGGGGAAAATTAACGTGGTGGGAAATAATCCTCAGTGATCTGTCGTCCTGATGACCGGGGAGCCACAACAGCCTTTGATGATCGTCTTGGTTCGGATAAATGGCCTAAAGGGGAAAGCGTTACAGGTGCGAAGAGAATTATCGGCGGGAAGGAAAGGCATAATTCAGAGGAGATATAGGTAGGATGTCGTCACGAGAATTACCGGGTCGGAATTCTGGTGATGTCGCGGGATATGGAACGCTTGCTTTTCTCTTGATACCGCGACATCAACGCCCATGCGCTCGCTTCAGGAGGAGCGGAAGCAAAAAGGCACAAAACGAAACAGATTTAAAGCCTCAAACTCTTTTTAAAAAGAGGTTCACTTTTATTATTTCGGGGTCACAACTCCCGCCAATGAGAAACAGGATATCTCCGATGGCGACCAGGATGCCGACGTATCGAAAAGCATGCTTGTTTTTTAAATCGGCAGTGGCTTGCAAACAAGCTTCCCAAACAAGGTCTCAAGACCTGATGACGTGGGGATAAACCTCGTTGTCGCTACCCCAGAAAGCAACGAGAAAAACCAATCTATCAAGGTTTTTCGCTACCAAAGCTGCGATTTAGTAGTATGCTTCCCCACTATTGTTACATTAAGAAATAAGGTATGGCCGTGGAGATGCTTCCCCCGAACCAGTTTTGGGCTAGCTTGCCCGCATTTCTGGGTGCCAGGCAGCAATCACACCGTTTCGTTCTCCCATACTACCATGAACCTGTCGATCATAACATTTGACTGTTAAGCTCTCCAACACTTTCTAGTACGTATGGATTTACGCCGTGATGAAACTTCGTAAATTGCATTCTTTGGGTTTTTCGATAAACAGTCGCATGTGAACAACTGTTCCGACGGGAAAAGATGGTCTGGGGTGTTTGCGCAAAATCATGGATATAATATGTTGAAGCTTGGGTCCCTGGTTGAGGCTCGTACAAAAGAGGGAGCTGGATTTAACAGCTTCCCGTCGCGCGGAGATCACTATAAGTATCGGCTGTCAGGACCCTTTATGTAAAGAATTTTTTCTTCAGGACGGGGTCTTGACTTTCACAAGAAACTTCAAAGGGTCGATATTCTACAAAATTTCGCAAAGATGTGGAAGATAACGAATGGTAAGTTTATTCTCTCTCTGGCGCTTGAGTAAAGCTCTGACTCAGCATGTAGTGTACGCGATCTGTTTGATCGCCTCCATTGGAGGCGGACTGTTCGGTTTTGATATCAGTTCTATGGCTGGTGTTCTGGGAACTCAGGCATATATCAGATATTTCAATAACCCATTGGGCTATAGGGTATGTAGCATCCATATGGCCGGCCGTTCGTCTAGATCAATAACATTAAACTTCTTTAACAATCATAATAGCAAGGAGGTATCAGTTGCGCTATGCCTGCTGGCTCGTTCGCCGGTTCCGCCAGCTCTTCTTTCATCGCCGATAAGTTTTCTCGAAGAACCTGCCTTCAAATTGCTTGTATCATTTGGACTCTTGGCGCAATGTAAGCTCTTTTACCTTGCGTGATTATTACGGTGTGGTCCGAGCCAATCCTAACTTGCCGTATAGTATTCAAGCCGCATCTATCAATGTGGGCATGCTGATTGCTGGCCGTATTATCGCCGGTTTCTCTGTCGGTATGGCGTCATCCATGGTTCCAGTTTATCAGTCTGAAATCGCACCAAAGGAGATCCGTGGTCGCGTGGTCTCTCTCCAGCAATGGGCCATTACATGGGGTATCTTGATCCAATATTTCATTCAATACGGAGCTTCATTCGTATGTGGCGGTGCCAAAAACCCAGATCAGTGCACATCCGCATTCAGAATCCCATGGGCCGTTCAGATATTCCCAGCTGTTATACTGTAAGCACTACCCTTAAGGCTAAGACACAATGAGAATCACAACGCTAATATATGACTAGCTTTGTTATGCTGTTTTTCTGCCCTTACTCCCCTCGATGGCTCGCATCCAGGGATCGCTGGGAAGAAGCCAGACAGACCCTGGCTGACCTACACGCAAACGGCAACGTCGACGACGCCAAAGTTGCCGCCGAGTATATCGAGATCGAAGAAGCCATTCGCTACGAGCGAGAACAACAGACCACTTCATGGGAAGATCTCATGGCGCCAAAAATTCGCAAGAGAGTTTTCCTCGGAATCGCCATCCAAGCCTGGTCTCAGTTGACCGGTATGAATGTGTTGATGTACTATATCGTCTACGTCTTCGAGGGAGCCGGTGTCACCGATCCATTGTTACCAGCATCCATTCAATACGTCATTAACGTTCTCTTGACTCTCCCTGCCATCTTGTTCATCGACAAAGTCGGACGCCGCCCATTGATGCTCGCTGGCTCGTTCTTCATGATGACATTCTTGTTCATCACTGGTTCCGTCCAAGCGGTCTACGGTCAGCCCAACAACGACCCAGACTCTGCAACGACTTGGGTCATGGTCAACCACGAGACCCAAGCCCGTGTGGTTATCGCTTGCTCGTACCTTTTCGTTGCCACATTCGCGACCACATGGGGTCCGTGTTCATGGACCTATCCGGCTGAAATCTTCCCTATGCGTGTCCGCGCCAAGGCTGTGTCGCTCTCGACCATGTCCAACTGGTTCTGGAACTGTGTTTTAGCTTTCGCCGTCCCACCGCTCCTACGATCGATCAACTGGAAGATGTACTTTATTTTCGCATCGTTCAATGGTGCTGCTTTGATCCACATGTTTTTCTGTGCGGAAGAGACTAAGGGCAAGACCTTGGAGGAGATGGACGACGTGTTCGCTGGTAGTTGGTGGAAGGCGTGGCAGAGCAAGCAAACCACCAGCAGGCTTGATAGGGAAATCGCTGAGATTAAGGGAGAGAAGGCTATGGTGGAACACGATGAACACCCTGCCACTCAGTGATTGGTAAGGCTTATAAGCTCCTAAGCACGAATTTTCTGTTAGTTTAGTTTAGCAATTTAAATAAAATTATATTTAATTACCAATTTAAGTTGCTCGGTCAAGTGGTTTTACTATAACCATCAGTCCAAGAATCAAATTAAGAGCTATCCACCATTCATTAGGTATCCCAGTATTTAGTTTCTCCGTGAATGCCTCCCCACATGCACTGGTATCCGGATATCCTCACTGACCACAATTGCGCGAGATGTGCACAACGCAAATTAGAATGTTGCATATTTTTGAGTTGCCGATATGAAATGATTCGTGGTCCAAAGCAGCAGCAATTAAGGGGTTATTAGCTTGGAGCCAGGAATTCGAAGGCTAGCAAGGACTGCATGAAATTATTGTACAACGTGGAATAACGATATGGGCGTAAGCGAGCAATTTCTCCTCCTTAAATATGGGGCCGGCTAATATAGCTCGTAGGACAATTAATATGATCGGAATATAGAGTTGGTCTGATGGAACTTACAGATTGATGATATGGGCTAAAAGTAAACATAAGAGCATAAGAATTCAAAAATTATTTCTCAGAACTAAAATGATATATCTATACTCTTATTGTATTTGGTTATGAGATTCCGGCTAGACTTTTCGGTTTGTAGTTTTTTGATCATGGCAAATGGCAGTCGTATCTCAACTATAACTTCTACCTCAGCCCACAGGTATTTTCACTGTTTCTACGTGCACCCCTATTTGGACGGATTTTGTATGAGAAACAAGGTTGATAAAGCCACAAAAAGTCTTTAAAAAAAGCAATACTTGGAAAGAAAAAAAAGAATTACTTTCATTTGACCATTCAGAAGCGCCAGAATCAGCCAAACTCTGCCGCTAAGCTGTATCAAGGTGTACGTGGAAATAGTGAAAATACCTGTACCCCAAAACATACAAAAGTCTCTCCAATTAGTCAATCCTATATCCACTGCTATAATGATGCGAATTAATATTCATGCACAAAAAAAAACATCTTGGAGCCAGCTCATGTTCGGCCGCAAACCAATCTTAACAAGCGAGCTCAAAATGGCGTTCCTGTTGGGATCAGGTGCCCAAGGGGCCAAGCAAAAGCTTGATTCCGGCCCACCTGCGGCTGGCCGGAGGGCAATATCCATACCGAGTTACCCGGCTCTTGAAGAGTCCAATTGTGAACTTAAATACAGAGAAGACCCTAGAATCGTCTTCAATGCGGCATGACAGTTATAGTTTTCGACCAATGATAGTATTTTAGCCTACGTATTCGGCTGCGCAGCTGTCCACGCGAAATGAGATTTATATACGCTTTTTCCATTCTCTTTCTTGGATACGTGAGCGCATGCGCTTCTGATAATTGTCTCCGAGGTTAGTTATAATCTCACCAGCTCCCAGCTTTAATTTCGTCCTGACAGCGAATTTCCACCTTCCAGCTGTTAGAGCATCTGGTTTTCCCGATCGACCTGTAACAGCCGATTGTTCCTCTTATTTTCTCGCGATAGTCACTCCAGCCACGGTGTATGAATTCTATATCATCTCCATTAAAATCGATTACATATTCTTTCCAATAGGTCAAGTGGGCTAATCCCCCCCCTTAGGACAATCACGCAGACGATTTCTACCACTATCGCGACCGTTACCATCCACACTGCCACGCTCTCGTTACCAGCAGAGTCATTCACATCGGTATTGAAGAAGCGCGATGTTACAGCTGTACCTTCTAATATCCCTACCTACGCCTCAGCCTGTAGCGGTAGCGTCCCCTACGAGTCTGCCTGCTCATGCATCGGACTGACCCGCATGGCTACCACCCTCCCCACCCCATCCGTCACGGTCACCCAAACGGCATCCCTCACGTCCACAGTCATTTCCACACAAACCATCACTCCCTTCTATTTACAGCTTGTCAATAATGTTGTTCCGTTGGAGTATACAATATCCGAGACCTGGCTCACCGTCTTGGGCGCGGACGGAAAGTGGATTTTCTCGGCAACGAAATCCGAGGCAACACTTTTTTACTTCAAACCTAACGTTCCTCGTACGCTGTGGGCTGTTGGATTCGAGCAGCCAGCTTCTGTCCCTGTCAATCAAGGTACCCGTAATGCCGATGACTTTCTTACCCCAAACTTTGTATCTCCGGTACCATTATATTGTTTCATGTCAAATTACGACCCTTTCGGCATTGACATTGTTGGTCCGCGCCTGACGTGTTATGCGTACCCTCAGGATGCAAACAGTTACTTCTATCAATCCGTCATTGCGCATGATAGCACTGGGGCGAATCCTTACTTCGTGATTTGCAACGGTTATAGTCACGGGAGCTTGCTACCTGGTCATGTAAGGGCGTCGGATGCTGATTTGCTCGTTGTGTATGCGTAAACCATTGTTTGGTTTTTTCTTTTGTCTTTTTGATAATATATTTGTAGTAGTAAAAAATATGTGTGAGGGGATGGTAATGTAATGCTTGCCAAGCTACGCTCTCGTGTTTGGAACTCCTACTTATTCGTTTTGGCGACTCCAAACTCACGGCTTATCAAGAACCAATCAACCCCATCAGTATCCACCTAAAGCTTTCCAACGCCACAAAGTAAAGCGCTAGCACTACCGAAAATAAGAGATAAGAAGACATATTGGATATTGATTATTTTACATGATTGATCAGGGCTATTTTCGAATTGGATTTGAGGGCCATCCAAAATCGGGCCATCCAAAATCGGGGCGTCTGGTCATGCTGATTGTGGGGAACGTTCAACGCAAACGAAAGTTCTGAACATGAAAGCTGCAGCGATGGCGAGAGGTTGCATGCAGAATTCCTGGGTCTTCTAGACCTCAAAAGGCAAGGGCCAACAATTCCAATGCGAGGTTTGCCGCCGGATGCCCCTCCTGTGCATCCGACTCCGGATTGGGGGGCTTCTGCATCTTATCGTGCGCCTAACACATGGGTACATCGGTATCAGGTCGGAAGCATTGGCCCTCCCCCAGAAGAGACGTCGAATCTGCAGAACGAGGCTGCCCGTTCCAACTCAGCATTGCATCCGAGTCTCTCTCCCACAGTTTTAAGGAGACAATCGCCAGGATATTCGCAAGGGAGGAGGCTTTTCCTTTTCTATGTTTTACGATTTGAAATTCAGCAATTGGACAAAGCCCATGGAAAACATGACTCCTGTTGGCCCGACTGGGACGGTTAGCGACAACGCATCGATGCGTTTCTGGATCAAATCCAACCACAAGCTAAAACGGGAGTCCGCAGAAGGCTGCATCGATAGCATGAAAGAAGGCTGCGTGGGGACAGGCTGACCTTTAAGGTCAACCAAAGAGTATTGTTTGAGATCCTGGCGCGTTCACTAAGGTCCTTCGCGGAGGTTGCGGAGCTATACATACCCTTTTTAGGTCCTTTAAAAGAGGTTCGAACCTTTAAAGGAGGAGAAACGAGAGCGTTGGATTCTACCACAATCAGGATCCAGATTTTGTCGTCGATGCGTCAAGCTCCCTTCAGCATCTACAAACGACTCTCTCGGTCATAATTTAGATACGATATCTACGCACCTGAGATCCGCTGTTCCTAACGACAGAAACGCCCTGTTAGAAGGCTGAGTGTTTGCGTTTGAAATTAAGTTTCGGCAGAGTATCACGTCTTCCAAACAGTTCTACGTCGAGTTAGGAGTAGATTTATTAGAATACCGGCGCTCTAGAGGGGTTCAAGCAGAGTATACCTGTCTCCAACTTAACTTCACTATCGGGCCATACGGATCTAACCCGCGTATATAAGAGCAGATATCGCATATATTATACCCATAGTTTAGATAGATCGACACATGCCTCGAGATCCTTGGTATCTTCCGAGATCGACGCCGTATGCCCATTTAAACGATCGCCATCTCGATACATACCCGAGCCGAGTGGTGCCCATAGATCCATAGAATCACTGTGATGTCTTCGCAACTAGGATATAGCAGCTTCCAGAGCGATGGAGCCTACGAACAGCCTCGCTCATCGCTGGTACCCCAAACCCAACAGCATCCAGCAAGGGGTACTAACCCTTTCTTCCAGCAACCCTTCAACCAACCTCTAGGAAGTCCAGTAGCTCCAAACAACAATCCGTACTATCCCCAGCAGCACACTGAGCAAACTATGACGAGGAATAATCCAATACAGCCTCCTATAATAAACTACAGACTCGGGAGCCAGTATAATCCAATCGTCCTAGGATCCGACGATAGTGCATACCAAGGCCATAAACCACCAGCTCCTCCAAATTATACCTGGGCGTATACACCATCAAACACCATAGATCTCACAAATCCAAGTCAAAATTATGGTACAGTCAACAATAGTCCAAACAATCCGTTTCAGGGAGGCAATGGCTACCTCACGGATAATGTGGTGGACCTAACGGCAGCTGAATACGCCCCATGGCAAGGAAATAATTATAAAATCAACCAACCGCCGAATCCTCAAGGTTATCCAAGTACCGCGTATCAGCCTCAAGGGAATTTCCAGCCGCCGACAACGTTTCCAAATAACAATTGGGCAGCACAACCACAGCCTTCCCCCGCTTCTCAGCCTTATCAGTCAAATTTCGCCCAGCCCAACAATAGTTTTTACTCCCCGACAAACACGGTTCCATCGTATAATTCCGTGTTTCCAGTGGGACGGAATAATGAGCCGCGATCTCCACAAAATGTGGCAGGGGTAGCCTACGGCCCAGGTCGTTACAACACTGTTGCGGTGCGCCCAGGTAAGGCCATTTCATTATCTTCTTGGCGTTCTATATTTCGAATTTCGAATATAATTCGTTACTGACTGATCTTATACAAATATTAGGAGGGGTAGAAAACAGCGTCCCAAGAAAGGTCCCGTTAGTCAAGCCAGAAGACCTGAAACGCGTCGAAGATTTCTTCGCATCCTGCTTGAACAAGCGTGCGACAGATCCCCAACTATGCCCTAATTTCGTCTCCGGTTTCTCGGGTATAATATCAGCTGTCAGGGCGGAGGACCGTAGGAAAGCCTCAACTGTTCCATATAATCAAGATGCCAAAGTCAGCTCATTCAGATGTGTCGAATGCAAGATGACAGTCTGCCTCGGTTGCGCTTCTAAAATCGGAAGCGCGAAGGTGCCCTCCGCCGTCCTGTTTCACAACTGCGTACACTCGCATTTGGTATCTATCGCCTTGATCTTGGCTCGTATAGATACGCGATGGCAGCTGCGAGAATTCGGGACCCCCACGCCGAGTGCTCAAAGGAAACCGAGCGTACCCGATCATCTGGTGCCGGCACAACCCTTGAGTATCCCCGATTTCAGTGCAGCCTCTACGCATGGTTCAGGTGTGGGATATGGTAGCGGAAGCACGAATGGACGGGGAGGCATTGCAAATAAGCGTGGTGCAAAAACGGCAACCAAGATGCGCCAGGAATCTGACGACAACAAAGCCCTCGCTGACCTCTTGTGGTCTCTTGCCAAACTCCTCACCGACGATATAGATGAATACTCCATGATTTGCCTCCTCGGGGAAAAGGAACAATTGCTCGTTTCTTTGTTCAAAGTAAGCTACCTGCCGGAGCTCATCAGGAGCTTGGTACGAAACGATTCCATTATGGATATTGATGCTGGAGATGCCTGGGAGCTATATACTGCCTGTTTGAACCTCCTTCGGGTATTGGCCGACCATGAGCCTCTTCTGGGTCTCCTCGTGAGCGCCTTGGATGAAAAGAAGCAATCTCCTGGCCTTGCACATATCATAAAATTGCCCGATGCACCTATATTGAGAGGCCTGCTTTCAGCAAAGCAACGGGCAAACGTATCTGGAAACGAGCCCGTGGATTTTATCCTGGCCGAAGGCGTCGAAGGTGTCGCGCAGCCAATCATTCAATCATTTGAAAAGCTGGTCAAGCAATGTCAAGCTTTTATGAGTAACGCTTCCCGCATGACAACAATGGACGATGATGAAGAAACAAACCGACTTCTGTCATTCTGTATTGATGTGGATTCCACTGCTATCAAATTGAATAGACGAGCTGACGACTGGAAGCGGAAACGAGACCAATCCAGACCGCCACCTATGGGACAAAAAAATTCTCATCTAGAATCACTCCCACCGCATATACTATCGCACCCATTGCTCGCTAACAACATTTACTCACCTCAGCAAGCCAGAGTTTACAACCCCCTAGAAGTCTCACCTCAGATTAAACAACAATGCAAAGATGCATTGACTAGCCATCTACAATATAAATTCTCCCCAGATGTTATTAGCACACACTGTAACGGTATTCAAAATAATACATATAATGCCATTCCCGCTGTCGCAGCCAACAGTGCACCAAACCCCGGTCGCATGAAACGTCTCATCAAGGAACTCACAGTCCTATCCACAACGCTTCCCCCGGGTATCTTTGTGCGAGTCCAAGAAGATGTCCCGGATACGTTCAAAGCTATGATTGTGGGACCAGATTCCTCCCCCTACCATCTGGGGCTTTACGAATTCGATTTCACGATCCCAGCCAACTATCCAAACAGTCCACCAACCGTCACTTTCAAGACCACAGGTGGAGGAGCAGTCCGCTTTAACCCTAATTTATATGAATGCGGTAAAGGTTAGTCTAACTACCCCTCACTGGCCCTGATAAGAGTAGCGAACTAACATTATTCCCATCCAGTTTGTCTGTCAATCTTGAATACATGGTCCGGTTCTGCTTCCGAGCAATGGCAACCAAAGACCTCAACCCTCCTCCAAGTCCTCGTTTCCATCCAAGGCATGATCCTCTGCGCAGAACCATACTACAACGAGCCCGGCTATCAAAACAGCCCCAACCCATCCGCTTCGCGTAGTTACAATGAGAACGTACAGATCAACAGCATACGACACGCCATGAATGGGTGGTTATCATATAACGGCCTCTGGAATGTGAGTATACTCAATCTCTATATCTTCATCATGGAAGACTTTGCTAATGCCCGCCATCCTTAGGATGTAATCCACGCCCATTTCCTCGCGAACTCCGAAGAAATCCTTTCGACCACTCAGAAATTTGTCAACGCCGGCGATAGTCCAACGCCCGCCTCTGGAGCCGCTAATCCTCCAGGTAATATCTATAACGGAACGGCAAGTAATGGATTGTTCGGTAATGCCTTTGCGGGCTTCCAGCCAGCGCCTCCGGGGATACACGTCGCAGGCGCCGAGGCTTCAAGTACGAAGACTACAATGCAGAAGGCTCGTGCGGATTTGGAGACGGCTATGAAAACCGCGTTGCCGAATTTCTCGAAAGCGGAGTTATGGAGAGAACGTGCTGAGGGGTGATTTATCACTGCTAATATACTATGGCGAGCTCAATTTCGCTATTGATGTCATTACTACAGTCTTCTAGCGGAGAGAGCATTGCGGATCAGTTTAAATTCTCGTTATATTTATGAAGGACTATTGATGCGATAACGTCTAGATGCTTAGGTAAATTTCATAAGATAATAGTCTATCAAGCATTTAATTTGAATGAGAAATCTTTTTATTAAGCAATATTTTGATCGGTGCTATGGAAGCTAAAACGCACTCGGAACCCAGATTTCCATAGATCACTTTATTAGAGCTAACAGGCTAGGGAGCTAAGCTCCCGACTAAAACCCTGTAGAAGGTCAAAGCATATGCACACTCCCGACGTTGCAGGCCTTCTCGGTAGGTTATATCGTAAATTTCTTAAGCAATCAGTGAATCTCCAATACCCTCAGTTGATAACCTGATCCACCAAAAACCCCAGTTAAACGAGGCTGTGCAAAGCTTCGGCATTAAATCCGACTCTGTCGAATATATAGGCTAATATCTCGCTCTGCAAAGCTTGTCTCGGAACAGTAAAGTGATAACCTACGAACACGAGACAACGCACTATTTACAACGTTTCACAGGCTGCACGTATGCAAAGCCCGTCTTTTAGTTTCGGGGAATAAAGATGCGAGGGAGCTAAGCCTCCACGTTGCTCGCTAGGCTTCCAATTTTATATGCATAATTTCGTATCGTTATATGCCAATAATGTTGAACGGGTGACGCCGATATGCCATTTTTGCTGCTATCCATGTGACCAACTATGCAGATGTCGAACACGAACGATCGTATGAGCAGTCTCAACTTTAGCCGTGAGGATCTTAAGATCTTGAGACCGCAGTTAGAAGCACTGCCTACAGAGTTTTTGTTCTTAGTAGCAAGCTCATTCAGTCTTTATAAACTATAAATCTCCGCCTCGGCTGCTAGCTGCTAAGTTCTAGTTGTTCCACATACAAGCTCGAACCTATCGCTACTGCTATATAATTACGCGATACCAGCATATATTCAAGTATAAGATATCGCTATTGCAAATCAACAGTGTATAGCATAGTAGACTCGATCTGACCATAGCTATTTCCCCTAGAAACCAACCCCAAAAGCTCCACGATGTCTCAAGACACAGTCCACTATGGGATCAAATACACCGGTCTCAGCGACGGATCCCCCAGCATGCCAATCTACAAAGTCGAACCCCCAGAATATCTCACAAACTTCTCCACAGCCCTCCCAGCCTACGAAGTCGCCCGCGTCAACGACAAGTTCCAGCTCACATCCACGGACCCGCATAACACGTCCCATATAATCCTCACATACCAGAAGAAACCAAAAATCGAAGTCCGCACCGCAGCTGAATCTTCAGTCGGAGGTACAACGCTAGAAACCATCCCGCTGGAATGGTACTACCATTTCTCCCAACCGAAGCTGATAGACCTAAAACTGCCGAACGGGAGACTATACCGCTGGTGGGCGGGAAAGGGTTATTTCGACCTGGTTGATAAAACTAAAAGTTCAGCGTCACACGGCACCATTGTAGCTAGAATAACGGGGACGAGAGAAGGAAAGGGTATTTTCTTGGTCGCGATGACCGGTCCTGTACTTGAAACGGGGAGCGGGTTGACAGAGGGGATAGTACTGGTCAGCGCTGCAGGGTTGTTGAAGAAGTGTGAGAAGACTTTGGTGCAGCAACTTGGCGCGGTTGATCATGCGTCGATTGCGTATGCTAGTGTTTTCATCAATCCGTTCATGGCAGGTGGGACGCTCTTTTGAGTGTCTTCGTATGCTAGTGCTTCGAGATATTTTCTTATTCGTTGCTATATATGAGTTCCACTAGGGTAATTATGAACTTTACTACGTTCGATATAAATTGGAGATAAAGTATATATGGAAGATCCGAATGATATTTTAAACAGAGACGAATCGATACCGTCCAGCTAAAGCATATAGCGGGCAGTAAAGGAACTGTCTCCTAAAAATTTGATATATACAATCTGGTATTGTAGCTATATACTAGAAAAGCAACCTTGATATGTATTCACAGAAATGAAACAAAAAACGAAAACGAAATAATCCAAAAGTTTGTACAGGGGTATATGGTATATCGAGCCTTGGGGGTATCTTAGCCGCGAGCGCTACCTACAAACCTACCCAGAGGTATGTAGATACAAATAATGAGTGATGGTAGAGAATAAAATCCCAAAAGATGTGACAAAAAGAAGTGGTATCTCAAACTTGATCTAAAGATATAGATGCTATCAGCTGCTTTCTAGGAGAGATCTCCGACAGCTGTGGGGGTATCAAGTGGCTTATTAAGCCTTGGCAGCGAAGCCGAATTGCTTGTTCTCGTAGTCAAAGACGGAGAAGAAAGCCTTGAAGAAGATGTCTCCGTAGATGAACATGTCGCCGTCGTATCCTTGGAGACCACCGAAGCAAGTGGAGGAGCCGTCGGTGATAGGAGCGTAGTTCATCCAGGATCCGGGAACGGTAGCCTTCTTGTCACCAACAGAGATGGTGATATCTGGAAGGGAAGCGGAGCAAGAGAAGGTATATCCACCCTGCTGGTCGTCGAGCTTAGCACCGTGGACCTGGGCGTAGTATTCCTTGGCGATTTGGTTTGAGACCAAGAGGAGAGTGGTGCCGGTGTCAGCAATGGCGGTAGCACCGCTGCTGTGGCGAAGATGAGTGGAGTTACCACCGATGCTGTACGATGGAGCATCGAATTGCCAGAAACCTTGGCTGTTGTCGACTGGAGCGTATTGGATCTCACCTTGGTACTTGGCGTTATCGATGGTACCAAAGTCGTATGAGCCAGCCTCCTGGTGGCGAAGGTCGGCGGTCAAAACAGCACTGGACAATCCGGACATGGCATTCTCGAAGAAGGTCTTCTCCTGTTTTGGCTGGACGGTGTTGATAGATCCGAAAGCGAGACCGACGAGACCGTCAGCGAAGTCGTCAGAGGAGAAGCTGTCAGAGACGGTTTTGGCGAGCTCGACACCCTGGCTCTTGACGACGGTGTTACCGATGGAAACGGTATCTTTGTAGACGGTTCCGCTGGCACCGGATCCGTCACCGTATTGGATCTTCCAGGTGGCACCCTTGACTTGCTTGGCACCTGAGCCTGGGGTATAGATCTTGTGGCCGCCCTGCTGGCTCTTTGGCATGATGCTGGAGAAGACCCACAGATCTGCGCTACCGGTGTCGAAGTTCAAGTTCAACTTCTGGCTGCCAACGGTAACGGGGCAGACGTATTGGATATCGTATTGGCCGGGCTTGGCTTCAACGGTACCGTCAGCTCGTCGCTCGAGGTCGATATCGCGAAGAGCACTTGGCATCTCCAAGCCGTACTTGGAGAGAACCTTCTTGAGGGCGCGCTTGCCATCTGGCTTGTAGGTTGGGTTTGGAATAGCACGGATTCCAACGCTGTTGTTTGGCTTTCTCTGGCCGAATCTTCCAGGCCCGCCCTTGAGTTCAATGCCTGGGGAGACATTGAGAGGTGGGATGATTGGAACAGCCAAGGCCCCGATGGCGGAGAAGGCGAAGATGAGAGACGATGCAGCAACCATTTTGAAGTCTTTAGAATTTAATATTCGAAAATATTGTTTCAAGTGCTATTTGGGTATATCGAAACTTCGAGTTTCTGATCAGCCAACCAGGGCTCAAGAGATGCTATCCGAGTAGGAGATATATATATAGATATATATATCGCTGGAAGAGGCGAGGAGAAGATGAGGAGAAGACTGCTTGAGAGGCTGTTGTCTGAATTGAAACCGATTGAAGGCCAAGATCTCATCCTTTATATAGACAATTCGAACAATAGTCTGATGTCCGGATGTCCTCCTCCTCGCCCCCTCATCAGCGCCACATTATGATTAGTGGTAACGGGGCTTCCGATGTCGCAACATGTAAACAGGCGTATGACATATCAGCGATAGGTACTTCGCAGAATGGTAGGTGAACACAGAAGGTGCCAAGTTCCATAAGCATGCGTCCCGGGTGCCGCTCACCAGGGTTGTGAAACATGCGTCGATATTGAAGAGAAGCGACTTGGCCAAGATTCCTTGGAAGCTGATTCGCAGAGGGCCAAACCCGGGTGGGCCAGACGACAAGCTTTCTGTGTGGGGTAAGTGGCCATCTTGTCGCACGTCATCTAGCATAATCGTGGTTGTCGGGGTTAGAGATAGATAATTGTGATCAAGGGCGTTAAGGTTGCGTTAGCGTACCATAGTGGCAGCTCCAGAGTTCAACTAATAGTGATCTACGAGCTCCAAGGTCGTTTCCATCCTTCCTAATTCTGCAAGGATGGATACGTGTGTATTTGCCCAGGCAGCTACCGAGGCAATAAGCTTTCAAGTGGTCTTGACGGTGTAGCGTCTCCCATGTAATCGGAGAATTAAGGTATATTGCTGCAACATTGCGATGCACTGTTCGCTCCCTTGTATTGGGTGGGTGGACAAGTTTGTATGCTGAAGATCCCAGCATGTAGCTGGAAAGTGACCTATCTATCGTACACGCGCCCTTGCGAGCGGTCTTATCACTCTTAATTTATCACCAGATTACTGGCCGTCGGAGTTGGCTTGGAGGTCGCGGATTCGAAGTCAGCTTATTGGGCCTAGTATGCGGAGATCAGAGCATATTGAATTTCCTTTAACAACAAGCTTAATCCTGTTTCAACGAGGAATCGATTACTAAGAGGTTTAGCGCGGTGGTCCAATAAGATCCGAACGTCTTGGAACGATATCGGATGGGTGGTGGCTGGAGTGCTATTGCAGATAGTTAGAGTTTTAGGACGGTATGGAGCATCCTCCAATAATGCGCCCCGCCCTTGTCGGTGCAGCCGATATCTGTGACTAAACTGTTTCTTCCAATCCACGGATCTGAAGAAACATGTTTAAACACGGATGCTTGGAATAATATTCGCCATGTGCGCGAGTGACTGAGATGCCTAGCAGGCCAGAACACCGCCGGAAAGAGCCTGAATCGTAAAGCACACTCCCCACACTCGATAACACGGGGCGAGTGATCTCGAAATCATATGCTCGAAACAGGTCCCTTCGATATATGTAGCCGACCTATCCGCGCGCAGAGCTCTGAACGATCAGCGTCGTCACCCCTGCGGGCCTCCTTCGCCACCTGCTGAAGAGGGCAGCTTGTGGTTGTGGCCGTACCCTCTGCGTTGTGTGATGTCCTCGACTAAGCGAGTTTCAGGCCCAAATGGCTCCACAGCGGCTGGCTGCGAAGAATGCGCCGGGTGCCTGGATAGGAAACTGGTTACGGGCCTGCCATTGGTGATCGAGCAAATTGGCTTCCGGGGCCGGACGAGGGAAGAAACAGGTGCCCAGGAAATGGTTGCCTGCCAAGAACCATCAAACTTACGGAGTAGTTTTCGTAAACCGGTGCAGATAACACAGTCAGCGAGTGCTCGAGCACCTGTTCCGGGAGAACGATAAAGCAGGTCCTCAATTGGTCATGCGCCGTTGGAGATCTCACTTTCTAGAAGGTGGACTCGACCTTCCGTTGGCTAATCGGAATCGCACTTCCCTGCAGACGACCCGCATTCGACTTAGCCTCCGATGCTGTAGGGGTCCTATTATAATACTATTTTTTCGTGCGAGGAGATCTTGTGGTTGAAAGGGTAGCCCATTATTCGGCCAAGTCCTACGATTACTACCACCGAATCCTAATTGTTCACGATGTCCCCTCTGCATCTCGCACTTTCCCCTCTGCATCTCGCACTTCTTACCTAGACTAAGAATCTGGTCAAGTATCATGATATCATTGCCTCACCGCCCCTCAAATCCCAAATGGGGCTATTTCTCCTGAATTCAAGGCGGTTTACCCCTCGTGGGACCTGAATATCTTGCTTTGTGCATCGAGGAAATAAAATATCAAATTTCCAAACCCGAATTGTTGTTGACTCAAAAGAAAGATAGATGGTGCTAAATACAAGCCTGATCAACGCCGGATACCCGCATAACCCCCCACCCCTGTACCAAAAAAGAATGTTTTTGATAATGCAAGAAAATAAGCACAAAGCTATAATAATATGTACATGTTACATGGCGCCGTAAAATACGCCAGAACTCAAAAAACAAAAAACTCGCATGTTATGCAATAGAAAACCCACGTTTCCGTTTTCAACACTCACGATCACTTCTTCGGACTTTTCTTCCCCAAGGTGTCGTACGTATGATGGTGCCTAAACACTTCCTCGTCCATCCAAACTGGGAAACTGCGATGCTTCTTCTTCTTGTCCTCAGCATTCTGCACATTCAGCCCTAGGCTCTTATTCGTCTCCTTGAATGCCTCGAAGACCGACCGCTTCACCGGTTGCGCCTTGTGCAGCTTCTTGTGGCGGTAGCTATGTTTACCCTTCGTGGGAGGGGTCTCGTGGATCATGTGGCAGACAGAACAGTACCGCGGATCCTCGTTGATGGAGCCCGTCGTGCTGTACGAGGAAGGTGGTCGAACGGATCCCGATGCCGTCGTCTGATCGTTATTCGAGGAGGTGACGGACGTCTGGGAATATGACAGGTGAGATGCACCTGTCGAGGGCCTTGTCATATTTCCAGCCGAGCTGCTGGTGCGGCTCTCGGTTTCGTAATGGACTTGGGGTTCCTTGACAGATATCGATGGCACAGTCCCGGCATTTGCCAACGGATCTGGAGTGTCCGCCGTGGCTAGAGGTGTTCTATCTTCCTGAATATCAGGTAGGAACTACGATGAGTGTTAGTAAAAATCAAATTGCGCGATCGAGGGGCTGGTTATTCTTACATCACTCTGTGTGTGCTCTGACAACTCGCTTCTGCCAGCAGTTGACGGACGGCTGTGCGATTTTCGCATCTCCTCCATCGCCAACATGAGTTTGGCACGAAGGTCGCCAAGTTCGATTTCCTTGCGTTCCATATCACTTTGCCATTCGGTAAGCTCCTTTTGTTTTGTGGCTATCTCTTCTTTCGACGTCTGCTGATCTTCTTGCTGTTTCTCCAGGGTAGCTTGAAGATCGCTCAATTCCTTCGACCGGGCCTCCAATTCTGCGGATTTCGCTTCATTCGACTTGGCAGTCTCGGCCATTCTGTCGTTCAAAGACTTTTCAGACGCCTCCATCTTCTCGCGTTGAGCCTTGAGTTCCGCTTCTTGGCTGCTAAGACTCTTCTCCCGAGCATCAAACTGCTCAACCCGGGCCTTGATATCTTTATCTTGCGTCTCAAGCTTAGCGCTCAGAGCCTTCAAATCGACATCTTGGCCGTCGAGTTCCTTCAATCTAGCGTCCAGACTCTGTTCTCTCGCGCGAAGTTTTTCTTCACCTTCAGAGATAGTCTGCTGTCGCGATGCAACCAGAGACTTATGTTGCTCAACACTCTCTTCGTGCCCACGAACACGAGCATCCAACTCTTCTTCCATCTTTCTGAGAGTACTATTTTTCTCATTGACAGAAGTTTCGTGTTCACCCTTCAGCTGGTCCAATTCAACCCGACGAGCAGCCAAGTTGTCTTCAAGTTGCTTCAACTCAGCTTCCTTGGAACCAAATGTCGCCTGTCGATCGCCAACCAGCTTCTCGTGTTCCGCAATACGGTCTCGCAGGTTCTGCTCCTGTTCGGATTTCTGGGCAGCAAGCGCCGACAGTCCCATTTCTATGGTCTGCTTCTTTCGCTCGAGCTCAGTCTGCTTTTCAGAGTGATCCTTTTGTTGTTGGTCCATCAGCTCTTGCTGTTCCTTTACCTTTTGAGTTTGAATTTCGAGTTGGGAAGTTTCAAAGGCGATTTTCTCCTGTAGGGCGCTTTCTCTTTTCGCAAGTTCCTGATCTTTGGCATCGGCGGCAGCACGACGCTGTTCGAGCTCAGCCTTCTGATCGTCCAGGGCTTGTTTTTGTTGAGAGAGAGACCCCAGTTGATGGGTATGCTCAAGTTTCTGCTTCTCAAGTTCTTCTTGCTGTTGGCGAAGCGCATCCTTTTGCTGGGTGAGAGTTTCTTCCTCTTTACTTAGATTCTGTCTCTCAGTAGCAAGAGCTTGTTCGCGTCCGTCAAGTTCCATCTTCAAACTCTCAAGAGCGAGTTTCTGTTTCTCTAGATCTTGCTTGAGGCGGTCTAGGGCTTCCTTCTCTAGGGCAAGATTCTCCTTCTGGTGAGCGAATTCCTGTTTTTCCTGGTCAAGTGTTCGCCTCTCCTGCTCAAGATTCTGCTTTTGTAAATTAAAGTCTCCCTTTTGCTGAGCGAAAGCTTTGGATTCTTCTTCCATGCGGTGTTTAGAATCTTCGAGAGTCTTCGTCTCAGCAGCAAGACGTTGAGACAATTCAGCCTCACGATCCTTGAGTTCCTGGTCGTAGGTGTTCAGCTCTTTCAACTGCTCCTTAAGTTTGGCTTCTTGGTCGCCACAGTCAGTTTCCCTAGTAGATAGAGCCGCTAATTTTTGTGCGAGCTCGTCTCGAGAATTATTGACTTGGCTTCTGGCCGCCTTCAACTCAGATTCCTCAGAGTCAAATTTCTTCTTGAGATCATCGAAAGCAGCCATGCGAGCGCTGAGATCGGCTTCACCACTAGAGAGTCCATTCTCCTTGGTAGTTAAAAGGTCGGCTCTTGCAATCAAAGACTCCTCTTGAGAAGCGAGGGCGGTTTCCTTCTCGTTAATTCGAGATTCTTCCGCGGCAGCCTTCTTCTGACGATCAGCGAAGCTTTCTTCTTTATTTTGGAGTTCGGCTTCTCTCTCGGAGAGGGAGGATTGCTTATTTTGAATATCTTTCTCAAACGATGAAACATCATCCGATCGCTTCGTAAGGGCCAGCTCGAGGGCTGCTAAGGACGCCTCTCGGGTGGACAGGTGAGTGGTAGATTCCTCAAGCTTCTTTTGCTGCGCTTCGAGTTCGGTCTGGCGTGTGGTGAGGGATATGAAATTTTCTTTAACTTCAGTCTCTTTCTTGGCAATATCTTCTTCTCGGGTAGAGAGTGATGAAGCAGTCTCATTAAGAGCGGACCGGCGGTCGTCAAGTTCCTTCTCTTGCTCAGAGAGACTAGCTCTGGACTGTGCGATCTCTTCTTCCTGTTGCTTAACGGCGCTCTGGCGACCGTCAAGATCGGACTCTTGAGTCTTGCAAGAAGTCTCGCGCTCCGTAAGTCCAGCCTCTCTATCCAGCAGAGTCTGCCTAAGAGTTTCCAAAGAGCCAGCTTCTTTATGATCTTGCGACTCCCTCAAAATAAGTGCTTCAAGGTCATCCTTCAGCTTCCTCTCACGACCTTCAAGCTCATCCGCCTTCTTCCTCAACTCCTCCTCCAACGCTCTCAGTTTTGCAGTCTCCTCTTTAATCTCCTCCCGCAACTGAGCAACCAAGGAATCCCTATCCCGTAGTTGCCCTTCGTGGGATTCGGCATCCCGTTGACTTTGTGAACGTAAATCTTCGATCGTGTCCGTATGCTTCTGTACCTGTTCCGTTAGACTATCAATGTGCGACTGGTGTTCAGTCTTCAAATTGAGAATGTTGTCTTCGGCGTTGCTTATCTGACTTCTAAGGTCATCCTGGGCGTGGAGGTGCTGGGCTCTGAGGGTTTCGGTGATGGTGCCGGCGGCGTTCAAGCGGTCTCTGAGGTCCGTCAGCTCCTCTTCGGATGATTTGAGTGATGATTTGAGGGATGCGATTTCGGATTGGGATTCGGCGCGGAGTTTTTCGTAGAGTTGATCAGCTTCATGTTTGCTTTGTTCAAAGTCCGCTTTTAGGGATTCGATTTCCTGTCTGGTGGCATCTCTAAGTGATTTGATGAGTTCTTCTTTTGCGGACAACTTGGCTTCTGCGGCTTTCGAGTCGCTTGAGTGGAGTTCGTTGAGCTGGGCGATTGTGCTTCGGAGCTTGTCTTGCTCCTCGACACCGCTGTGGACTTGCCTTTCGAGGTTTCTTGCAAATTCATCGGCTGCTCTTTGGAGCTTATCGATTTCGGCTTGATGTCGTTCTTTGAGTTCGCTTATAACGCCTTCCAGGTTGGCGATTGATGTATCCTGTGACTGCTCTTTGGCCTTTAAGGCGCTCATCAAAGAATCGTAACTCTCGTGCTTTTCTCTAAAATTGAGGAGCTGCCGTCTGAGGATCTCGTAGAGGGGCTGTAGCTGGTGAGATAGTACGGAGTGATCGATATCCTCTTTATCGATATCTTCAAGCTCAACACCGTCAAGAGCCGACTCCCCGAGATCTTTCTTGACAGATTTACAATGTTCGATCAAGTACCTAGCACACTCGTGTTCCTTTTCCGACACCGAGTGCTGTCTCTCCTCCATCTCTGACCGTAAAGTCGAAATTTCAGTCCGGAGCTGCTCGATCAGTTGCATCTGCTGGCTCCGTATTGCTTCTCCGGCCGCGGCGTGCTCGCTATTCTCCAATGCAGCGTATATCTGGCCCAGCCGGTGGCCGAACTCAGAGCCCCGGTCTGAGTCTGAATCCCATCCAACATCGCTTCTTGCAGTAGAATTCGACAAGAATACTTGTGAAAGCGTCTCGGACTTGGCGTATCGTGGGCGTGTCGGATTACTAGCAGTCTCGTTATCTGTGGGGTCTTCCTGGCCGACTATGGAATAGAGAGAGGGTCTCTTCGTCGTGTAGGCTTTTCCTAGGGATGCCTGGGTCCAATCTATCGTGCCCGATGCCGAACGTCTGTACTTTGCGTAGCTTGAGCTCTGCCTGTCCTTCCCACCCAAGGGAATCATCTTGAAAAACACCTCCACATTGTCCGGACCCCCGTGCGAGCTCCGGAGAGAGGAGGCATTGCTTGGTCCGTTAGTCTTCCCTGTAGCAGCACCGATCGAGGGCACCTGAAGAGTCCCCGAAGGTGACTTATTCGCCTTCGATCTGAAGGAGCCGGGGACGGCGCAGTGGGTGACTGACTCCGGCACGAATGCGTTGTTGTGTTGGGCTGTCGTCATTTTGTCGTCGGCCGCGTTGTCGGCCTCTTCGCGGTGCAGCACAGTGCTCTCGAGCCCGACGAAGGGTAGAAGCAGCATGCACAGCCAGCGTATAGCGAATATCGCGAGAACGGAATAACAAAGGGTCGGGAGCGCTATCGAGAATTCGAAGGTAATGGAGGAAAGGTCAACATCGGAGGGACGCATTTTTTTAATATCAAGAGCAGGCCTGCCCCATGCATATGAGCACTCTTAATTATAAGGGAGGAACGAGAGAAAAAAAACCACTCTCCTGCCTTGCAATCTCAATCGCAGTCCCCACGATGCCACACAGGGAAAAGTGTGCCCATCGGGTGATACACCCTCCACCTTTTGTTTCTGGACCCCGGTCGGAAATAGGAAAATAGGACGCCCAGTCGAAGTTCGGGGCTTTTTTCAGCTTGTCAGCTCGGGACAAACCAGCATGCTTCGCTATGCAATCTCGCAGAATATGCAGAATATGTGGAATCTGCGGCCTCTCATTGCATTTTCATTGCATCTGGGTGGCTGATCATGTCCCGTTTGCGCCGTGGGATGGCCCAGCTATTCCTCAGCGCGATTGTGCAATCATTGTGCTCAAGAAAAACAAGGATTCAAAAGGCAAATCTTTCGCTTCTGGATCTAGTCGAGAGCGACGGGTTGAGATATCGATCGGGTGTTGGTGCCGTCCCTCAAGCTCCTAGACTACCTCGATGCAATCAATCTAGGGCAGTTTTTACTCGATAGGAAGCGATTTTCTACGCTTTTTAGATCAAGCGTATCGGGGTACCCCATCGGGCCACCAATGACAACTCGATTACATCTACCATGAAGTCACTTTAACTTCACTTCGTCGTCGACATTACACAAATATTTCATTTGGATTGCTCTGTCGTAACTGTAGTATCATATTCCGTCTTCCAGCGTGGTTACTCGGCACAAAATTCCACAGAATGCCTCAGACCTTCGAATCGAGGAACCTGCAGCGTCGAATGCAAGCCAGATGCAAAAGATTGTAGATAGAACTCTCTACATGCATCAAGACCTCATCGCCTTCCTCCGGCCCCAATCGCTTCCCTCAAAGAATAAAAAATATCAAAATCAAGAAAAACAAGGCTGCACAGCCGACGGCATCCCCACCCAGTCATTCATTCATTCAGCTCCGAATTGCCTCATATCGCATCCATCCCACTCGGAGTTGGGGTTCCAAGGGCAACATCGGAAAAACGCGCTGCCCAGCCAATCATGTTTTACACACCACAATCTCGTGATGAAATTGGACATGAACGAACAATCCCACCCCAAAAAATGTGCTGCTCCCCACCAACTGGCGGGCGGTTGTGTCAGGCCCGCAGCTGGGCTGCGAGGTTCGGGATTTCCGACCCAGACTAGCGTCGTTTTTTGTGTCTCAACCTTCCGACAATATCTTGTTCATGTTCAAAACCTGAGGTTTCAAAAGTTCCTCAGACCAGCTACACCGGTTTTTGCGAGTCGATGTCGACAGGTTGTCCAACTAGCCCAACTAGCCTACTCGAACTGGCGGGTGAAAATTTCTACCCAGTAGCCAAGACGAATATGAAGTGTTCAAAAACCTTGCGAATCTACTCCTTGGCCAACTTTTGACATCCGCAGCCCGTCCAAAATTGCAGGTGGGACGGGAAACCAAGGAGTCGTCAGGTGCGACCTTACCTCTACATTTTTTTCGGGCGGGCCAGTCACCCCAAACACAAATATGCATGCAAGGAATGGTTATCATATTTTCCTCCGGCAGTCCAGAACGTCTACCCTTCCTTTCGCCGAATTAAATTACATGCATGGGAATGGGAATATTAATATAATATGATATATTCAATCTCGTTAAGCTCCTTCTATGCGAGGCCGAGATGAATCTCTAAAGGAAAAAAAGGGACGGGTGGTATAAATAGCGTGCACGACACATGTCCGTACCGAAATGAAGTCCGAAAAGAGCGTTGCTTCAACGCCCTGGAAAAGCAACCATTCGGAATTTCAAAACTCCACCGTCAACACATTCTCGACAGAATTTTGAGAATATAAAACGATGCAACTCGTCAATAAGCAAATTTCGCAGAACTCTGAAAAGAGAAGTAGAAAATGAATAGCTCGATTATAATTTAGATTCATGTATGCCAACTTATATCAAATAATTAACAAAATACCTTTGTAAAACTTTAAAACTACCATACCAATGCAATGTGAAAACTCTCATATTCAAACTCTCATACACAATACCAATCATCACCACGAAGGCCCCCAAACCCTCGGAATCCCCCCAAAGAAATCCTGTGGCACCCCAGCTGCCACCGCCCCACCCCCCGTAGTAATCCACTCAGGACTACCCCGCCACCGATCACACCCCGCCTTATCCATCTCCCTAGACACAATAACCTCCCACTCATCCGCCGTCCACCTCGCCCACGCCATAAAACTATCAATCAAAGGCGAAGTATCATGCGACTCCGGGTCTCTACAAGGCCTAAACCCGCCCTCCCAGTTCTTCTTCAACCAGATAGTATCCAGATACGTTAGCTGGTATAAATCCCACAGGTAACGCCCTACATCGCGGGCGGGGATTATAATCGCGTTCTGCAACGGGTTCGGTTTATGATTACACAGCGTCACTAGCGAGGCCGGATAGTGGCAGTATACAGGATAACACGGGAACTGCGGATCCGACGGCCGAGCGACAAAATTCATGGTATTGTTTACCAGTTGCCAGATGAGATAACGGGAGACTTCGCGGATTTCAGCGGACGAGAGGCCTTCTTCTGGCGAGTTTTCTCGGCGACAGTTATAGTCCATGTGCGGGATGTCTTGGTCGGGTGGCTTGATCCAGCGGGCGTAGAGGGGGTCGTCGATGTTGATTTTTGGGTCTTCGGGGATCGGCGGGTCGTCTCCGTCTACTCGTTTGAATAGTCTGGTGATGCCGCTTTTTTTCGTCTTCTTGGGTGGCGTGATTCCGATCTTTTTCTTCGGTTTAAATATTCGGTGACCGAACCATGCGGTGTTGTCGTTGTGTGTTTCTATTTTATTGGACGATACAGCGCCGTGGTTGTGTATCTATATGTGTCCCGATGATTAGTATTTTACGCGAGGTTGAAATGCTATTTCATCCATAGTTGAGAAATTTGGAGACGTGGAGGGAGGTGTACTTCTATGTTTGACGCTCGCCCAAGGTACGCTATTGATGCAAACCAATATATCCACTTTTCGATTCTCATCCTCGTTTTGAGAAAGTTAATATTGATTCCACCTTCTATGCTTCATTGAGTCTGAGAACTATAGAAATCGAAACCGCGATGATACCATACAATGCAAATAGAAGTAAAGACTACTGGTGTGTATCTCGAGATGAATACGTGGCCGTATTAACATCGTTATATATGTAAAAGATGAGACTTATGATTACTTGGAGATGGGGATGTGCTCGTTGTCCCCCAAGTTAGCAAATAAAATTAAATCTAAAACAATGAAGCCATTAAATTGATCCTGTAGTATCGTCTGTTATAGGGCACAGTAAATCCATTCTTCTGCGAAAAATCTACTTTGTCTGCGGCCTGTAGTTTTTACAGAAGATTTACCAACCAACAGAATATGTCATTCTCTATATGTGTTAAATCCTCACTTTTCACAGCTATGAAACGTTCGAAACCGTTGCGTTGGAGGCAGAGCACAGCAGTTGTAGTTGGCCCACGCCATGAAACATTAAATCCAGGCACAAGATTACTAGAGGTAATAGACTTGGCATTTCCTCACCGCAACGGTTTTCAACGGTTCAAGTCTCATATGTGGATCTGGAGAAGGGGTACGTATGCATGCGGTAGCATTAACATCTTGAGGCTGAAAATTGGACGATTTCCCTTTTGGGTTCTGTATTTCCTATCTTGGAAGTAACACAGAATTCCATGCCACGTCGTGTTGTGTCACCTCCACTAGAGGAGTATAATTGAGATTTTTGACCAGAGAAATAACGCGCGCACATAGGCCGACACAATATGCAATTTCATTCGTTGAGTAGTCGATTTCTATTTTATTAAGATACTCTGTAGATATCGTGCTAGCCCCATGCTTAATAGTAGTCCTGGGGAGTCGGCATAGACGGCCAAGATGAAGCCATGGACAACAGCTCCGATTGTTCACTTTCTCCTCACGGTATACTTAAATTGTCACTTGTAAGTTCTACACATTACATGTATTCATTAGAAATCTTACATTTGAGAAGATACTAACCGAAACACACTACCAGAGGGATTGCTGCGAAAACATACGTGCCTGTCGAACCAATCTGGAACATGTACTTGAACGACAACATCGAACCCTTAAACGACATCCAAGTTGAAATCCGAGCGATGAGTAACCACGTCGCTCGGAGATGCGAACTCAACATTCCCGGAAGCACACCCCTCAAACTTGCAGACAACAGAGAGGATAGAAGAAAGACAGTCGGAGCGTACCTCGAAGTTATTGGCACAGCAATCAATAGGTTAACTTCTTATGCCGATGCTTTGAAGGTGCGGGCGGAAGAGAGAGGAGAACCTTACGATACGCCAGCTCTATTGCATGCATTGAAGCCGAGTGGGTTCAAGAATATCGACCAGATCTACCAGATGCGAGATATCTTGAAAACGCAGTATTACGATTTCTTCATAGAGGCAGCAGAAAGATTGCTAGAATTTAGAACTTGGACGAGGACTCTTGCCTCGCAAAAACCATCGATGGGTAAACTCTTGTTGCAGATTTACGACGGCAGAGTGATAAGAGTGCCACCGAAAGGTATCCCTGGAATCAACGCAGCCGTAGGGACAAAGGTCGTCGAAATAGATCCAGCGGCGAGGCAAGATTTCGCAAACAGGTTTACTGCCGCTAGAGATGTCGCTATGGCAATGCGTACTAGGGCGCAGGAAGGGGCCCAGTGGGCTGCTTTGTTGGATTTACCGGAAAGAACGAGCGGCTTGGTCTTCGGACTTCAGCCTGACGGTACAACCACTCAAACATTCCAAGATATATCTAAAGCGCTGGAGGATAAATTCTTGTGCTGGTACTTCCCGATAAGGACAATGGTGCGAGCGCTGGAGTTGATACCAGACCCACCAAATATTGATCCGGATCATTTCACGTTGCCGTATGAGATTCGGCCGCCGGAAGGGTGGGAGTGGGAGGAAGGTACCCAAGACTTTCCGGGCATGTTGAAGCGTCCCAACCGTACGCCATTTGATAGTTTAACTGAGACTAGTGAGAAGAATAATTTCCGAGGGCAACTTGGTCGGATTGGAAGGGGAGATCATCAATTTTTTCAGGTTGTGCATGTTAACCACGATGCGCCTTGGCCGCTGTCACAAGAGCAGGACAATCTCTTTGCTGTGCAGAATGTTGTCCATCCTGATGATGAGGACGTTGCTGAGGTTTATGAGTTTAACGTACAGCCTCCCTCACCCGAGGATGGCATGAGTTGATATCCTTTGATATGAATCTAGATTTGAGTCTTGTATGTATGCTTACGATGTAGTCTCGTTGCTAGATGGCAGGCGTGCTGTTGCTGCATAGGAGGTCAGAGGTTAATGTATCATGTCAAAGACGTTTGTTCATTGGGTCGTTGCATTGGAGCACCAAGCGAGCAGAACTGTATGAACATTTTGCAACGATAGAATTGACAATCAAAATTCATCTATCGACTAACCACTTCCATCATCTCCTAATTATCCCAAACTTCACAGTGCCCCCATATCAAAAATTTCGTACAAGAGACTACTTTCTCCTAAAAAAACGCAATATCGCTACAATCTGATATGGAAACTCGAAGTAGAAGCGAGTTTGAGACTCTGGGTGCCGAAGCTCATACTAAGGTTCAAAGACGCCGGTTTAAGCGGAAGGCAAAAGAGGATCTCGACAAACCGTATGAGATCCTCGAACCGCTTAGCGAGTCTACTATGGTAGACTGGGAGAGAGTGGTGGTAAGACTTTCCTGGATACCTCTATATCATTCTTCCATGGATATCGTTTATATCCTCGCGAGATATTCGGCTAACGTTGCTGGAAGCCAACTCCGGGTTCGGAGCCCACCTCACCGAGAGGAAAACCATCAGCGAGTCAGACCCGGTTGGCCGCAAAGAGGAAGCTGTCCGAGGTGTCCGGGGAGGAAGAGGGGGAGCGCTCCCCAAAGCGAGCCAAGTCGTCTGACAGTGATGAAGAGGCACTAGAGCTGGAGGGAGAAAGCAGCAGCAGTACGGATAGTCTTCAGGACGATTTGGCGGAGAGGCTATTAACGAAAGAGATAAAGGCCGTAAGTTTTCGGATTTATCTTATATTGTAATTATAATATCTCAAACGATTAATTACATCGGCATGATCGGCGGACTAATTAATTATACAATATACAGATCAAGCGGATGGAAGAGTCCTTGGACAGGTTGGTCAGGGCAAAGAAGAAGTTTGAGAAGGAGAGCGAAAGGGTAGAAAGGCTGGCGAAGAAGTTGGAGAAGAGGGAAAAGAATGCATGGAAGGCTCATGCCGAGCTTGAAGCCGAGCTTGAGGTTTCTGGCAAGCGCTTCGCAAGGATGCGAGAACTGGGAGAAACGGTGCGGTACCTCCATGACGGGAAGTCGAAGAGGCCGCAGAGTCAGGATCCTAAGGGGCCTAAGGTGGAGATGCTATGTACCTGCAGCTAGGCAGGATGGCGCCTTCCGGAAAGCCAGGATCCTCAATATCATTCCTACTTAGGTGTTTTTAAATCCTTGTGAGATACTCGACCAACGTTGCTAGAAGCTTCCACCAGGTTCGGAGCCCACCCTACTAACAGGGACAGAGCCGGGGAGCCAGATCTAGTGCTAAGCCGCAGTGCCCAAGAGAGAGCTGTTTGAGGCGTTTAGGGACGAGGAAGGGGACTTCTCTCGAGTGTACATTATCCCTTGGAAACTACTGGTTAGCTCTCGCTTTTTGTATGTAGTTCCTCGGATCTACCGTCCCAATCTAAGGTCACTTAATAGTAAGGCCATGCATCAAAATGAGGCTAAATAGGCTTGGGTATAGTTTTGTGATCCCACGGAACTGAGCTTGGCCTGAGACAACTATCATGGTAGTATATATTTACGGCCCAATTAAATATCGCAGATGCCAATCGTGGAGGTACAAGGTATGGATTATTTAGCGCCACTCATATAATCCTTTGCATACGCATTGTCTACCACACAGGAAATGGCTTGTCATAACTGGAATCTTCGGATAAACACTCGCGAGTTTTCCGCAGCCTCGTGCGGCTGATCAACAATCAATGCCAAGTTCACACGGCCGGGTGCACGGGAGGATCTAGGAACTTAGCCGCCCCTAAACGCCACCGACCATGATGCATGAGAGAGAACATAGGCCAATAAAATTATTTGTGATTCTTGTGCGACTTTTGAAAAGACCCGAAATATCTCATGGAAGGCTAAGAAAAGTAGGATGATATCTCAGGAATGGTCGAATATTGGACGAGGCTCAATGTGATTCAAAGGCTTTAAATAAGAGACTATCGTATGGAGGACGACTGCTGTCTCTTAAGCCCTCCAGGAACTGATTCTGTGTTATAGAGCGATCTTTTTCTCATACTGGACATCATCAAGATGATCTTCAAAATCGCTACTCTACCCTTTTTTCTCTATTTGTTATTACAAACTCAACCTGGACACGCCAAGTCAGATGGATGCCATGCGAACAACTGTCTCCGCGCCCTACGAGGCAAACCAAGCAACTCTACAGAGTTCTGCAAGTCATACCTCGGTTCAGTGGTGAAAAGGTAATACTCTATGCTTCGAGCGTATCGTGTTGTATAACAACATTCTAACAGAACTGTTCCTAATTTGGCGTTTAGAGATCGATCCTACGGTCATTCTAATGAGCTATATCCACGCGCGAGTGTTAGTGTTCCACCATATATCAGTACGAAGTGCGCAAAACCGAAGGACGTATCTAGCGCTTGTGGCTGTTATTTAACCACTACCGTCACAACAACAACGACCTCAACCACCACGACTACTCCTCCTACTACCACAACCTCTTCTTCAACGACCACCTCATCAACCCCCCCAGCCTGCACTCCTAGTTTCAGTCTCTCAGGGGCCTCAGAAACCGACTTCAACCCGATAGGAAAGCCCTTCGACATTATTCTATCTTGCGCAAATCTTAACACTTCTTCATATGGCGTTCTCGCCAATGGAGAGCCAATCATCGATACGACAGTGTCGGGCAATGTCATCACGATACCAGGTCGGGAAGCACCAACGATCTTTGTCCAGTTTGGTGTCTTTGCTTTTGATGATGCTGGGAGCCCGCTGTTCGGAACATTTAACCTTCTGTTCGGGTCCATCAGCATGCCGGTCAAGATTTTAGATCCGTCTGGACAACCTGCCGCAGGTGTGAAAGTTGAAGCCGCTTCAACCATATATGTCGGTGTTAAACAATCCGGTATCACGGATGCTGCTGGAATGGTCACCTTTATTAATATGCCGAGCAGTACAATTTCTCTGATCGCCCGAACGGATACAAATGAAATCGCTGTTTCTGGACTTGCAGCTACAAGTACTACCGTCACGTTGACGCTTCTTCCATTTCTACCACCGAGCCCCATCGATAACAATGATTTCTCACTGGGGTCAAACGGGTGGGTTACTTCTAATACGGGCAGTATCAGCGTCATTACCCACACCGAGAATAAGAAACGTGCTCTGGATAACGATCTTAGTATCTCTACAAGTTCCAAGCCCAATTTGCAACTCATCTCACGGTCGTATGCTGTGAAGACGGGAACAAAGTCGGTGTATATCCGGTACAAGTTCATAACTGCAGAGGTCCCGGGCGGGTACTTCGGCACCCAGTATAATGACTATTTCATTGTCACTATACGTTCAGATGCAGGCGATTTTATGGATTACTCAAACAGCATGAACAACCTCGGTCTAGCTGCATTCGATACTAACGGTGCTACGGATTGGTTTACCTTGAAACTCGATATTAGAAGTAATGCCAAAACGGTTCAATTTGATATTGGTGTTTCCAATGTAGCCGATTCCGCACTTCAATCGCAAGTGGTAATCGATAAGATCGATGATACCGCGTGCGAATTATGCGACGACTGTACGGTTTGCCCAACGGCCCCGAAATGTCAAGATAATTGCAAGGTTCCGGTTTTTGGAACTTGCGATTTTTATACGTCTTGCGCGGAAGCCACTTTCAAATGTGGAGCGACAGGATACCCCTTAGATTACGGAGCACGCAAGTGCGCTGATTTCACAGTGGCAATCAACAACTTCAGTCCTGCCGGACAAAACTGGATATTCAAAACGATGAACTGCCTGCAGAAAGCGCTTGTACCCAAGTTGACATGCGGCGAAACGTGTGACTCCATTGGCGAGTTCGCCTTTAACTCCCATCCAGGTTGTTATATCGAAGCTGGAGTCTGTGGCCTAGTGCTCACCAACCCTAAGGACATAGGCCAGCTTATTGCTGTGGTTTGGAAAGACGTTTTCACCAATTGGAAGGCAGGAGTGCAAGGTATCGACACAGTTGTCGGGTGTGGGGGTCAAGTGGTTGATACTTTCACCGGAGAGATTGCTAAGCTTACCGCGGAAATTGAGGATGCTGCGATCGATGTTGCGGTGAAGTTGAGTAAAATTGCCCTGAAAGCGGTTTACAATGTTGCATTGAAAGCTTTCCAGAATGCAATAAAGGACGCTCTCCTCCCCAATATCAATTAATCGATAATACTTGTTTCAAATCATTAGAACGACTACATAAAACTGGAGATATGACATGGGAAAGCTCCTGGGTGATAGAGGTATACATGGATATATACGTCATCAAAATGTATACTTAGAATTGGTTTTCATTTTAATTAACGCTGATTGTTGTACTTTGATGTTGTAGGTCAAGCCCGCTTCCTGTGGTTAAACTAAGAGTCGGAGGATCAATGGACAACGCGATTCGTCCTTATTTCTTTAGAACAAAACCGAGCTGCGAACTAGTAAGGTCTGCTTGCTCTGTGAGCCACAAAGGTGAAGTTTTTATTGGATGAAATTTAAGGTATGGATTTGTCTCGTATACCAGATGCCGTGTTACAATCCAATTTAAGCAACCATTTTACAGTTGTGTTGAGCTATATCAAGTCAAACTTTGGTAGAGCGACAATAGGGTGAATAGAGAAACTTAGTTCGAATCGGCATATGTAAACAACAAAGCTCTAACCTCGATACTTTTCCTTGGTTGGCTTGATTCCTTAGGAGAAGGCTCCTTAAAGGCAGCATGAGGAGCATCTGTCCGGAGAAGAGATCAGTCTCCATTTAGTAACGAAGGGTTTATAAGGCGACGTTAGTATCATATAGCAACACGACAAGTTGCGAGTACGTACATCTACAGACTGACTGTTCGGAGTCAAAATTTTTGAAAATAATGACCTCATCAATATTTTGATGCGCTAAGTAGTAGAACCTATGATTTGGACTGTAAGTCATGTACATTGTGGGACCAGTGTATTTTTTCTGGATATGATCCGTTTCTATAAGGTCGGCGAAGTCTACGGTTTTCCCGTCACAGAGGGCCAGTGGCCAGTCCTGGACGGCTTCAACGAGAGGACGCCAAACACTCAAAAAAGTTAGAAGACTCAAACCAAAACCTAGAGATCTGCGGAGTATTTAACATACTTGACTACTCTCACCCTTCCTTTAAGAAGAAACTCCGCCTCGGTGGGAAACTGGCCTTTTATTCGGTTAAGGACCGAGGATGGGCTTTGGTCTGGTTAATTTAACAGTTAGTCTGGAGACAACAGCCCTTAGTCACTGAATTGGTCTCTTTGGTAACCTGCCTACGTGAAGATGTGTCGCGGGACGACGCCAATCGGTTGGGTCGTTAATATCGATTTCTCCGGCTATCTCTGGTTTCGTGTCCCGTAGCTATGGCCTCACGAATAGAAGTTAAAAATTTCCACTAGAAGAGGTAAAGGTCTCAATCTTCCAAGCAACGCAGTACCTACCCTCCAGTTAAAGAAAAAGCATCTGTCGACTCCTTCCAATTTCTCTCTTAACAACATCTCAAGCTCTTTAAAATAGACATCTTCAACATTCTCTCGATTTGTAAAGTCTGAAACGTGTGTTTTATGGTTTGCGAACATGAATCCATTCGCATCGACTGAGAATTGGTCCTCGATGCCTCTCACATCTTTGATTTTCACTTGATACTTCTCGAAGACTAGATTACTCACCCTTTGATCTTCTGCGTCCGGAGGGATATCAATGAATAGTTGAAATGGGCGCTCTTGGTTGTAAAGATCCTGCCATTGCAGGTATTTCAGTTCGATTTCCTTCGTCGCCATCTCGAAGTTGTTTCGTTTGCGCTAGGATCTAAGATGAAAGAGTTCTCCAAGGCAGATTTCTTCCTTCGGGCTTTGACCGGTAAGATTAAAAGACAGAACCCCCCGATAAGGCCAAGCAATTTCATTTCTATATCAGAGTTTGAACGAGACTATTAGGAAGGGAAAGACAATAAAGGAGGCTCAAGGGCCTGGAAGGTGAGGCATTTTGCAAATATCCGCTCTTAGCTACCGACAGGAATGCATAATGCATGATACTCTCATCTGTTGATTTTGTAGTTCTGCGGAGTATGAGAAAGACTTCGCCCTAACGCGAGATAGAAATATCAGCCTACCCCTTCCTTCAGGATATTCGCCTCGTTTACAATTTAACCTAAAAGTTATGCGAGTTAATGAAGCTAGCCTTCCGCTGAGGCGACTGTGGACCCAGAGCTCAGTCTCACCTTCAAGCTTCCATGTAGCGGTACGAAATTTACATAAAACGATAGGCTAGAAAGCCGCCTGGGGAGGCCTTGATGCCAGCAATAATTTCTTTAGAGAGGTTCTTATGTTACAGCGCAACTAATACCCACCGCACAGATTGCAGAGTCATTTAAGCATCATACCGAGAGTACTGCTTAGTACTTTCAATGATAGACCCGAAGTTCGAGATACGGGCAGGGTAACTCCCATTCTTTAAATTTATGTTTTCAGAGTCTAAGTAACATTTAGAAGAATTGAGCATCGAGTTTTTATGAAGCAGGTTTCGGCTGCGAGAACATGTCCCACCAAAAATCTCAATTGATGTAGTAAGAACAGACTAGACTGATGCGCCCTCATTTCATTCTCCCCTTCCCTGAAAAAATAAAGTAAAATAAAATGAGATCCTCCGGGAAAGAGTAACAATAGAGTAATGGTAATTTCAAATTTCACGCTTTCTTCTAGGAGATAGAGATAGGTTGATATTATACCGATTGGTGTCGTCTCAATAAGCTGTTAGTGCCTGAATATCCTTATAATTTTCGATTGTGATGTTAGTAGGACTAAAGTGAGAAACAATGAGGGCCATTGAGCTTACATTTTGCGATATTCAAAACATGTTTTAACCATTAGCTTGAACGTCATAATCGGCGAAAGGAATTGGCTCTCCGCTTTGAGTTGTGCATTTGACATGGAGGATTTCTTGGGCATCTTCAAACGAGACGTCCACGGTGTTTCCAAAGATCGATCTCCATGGTTGAACACGTTTATCAGAGCTGATACTGTTCTCAACCAACCCAATCCAACTAGGTCTACCAGATTTTACTGGAGGCTGTTGGAGGCTTTCCATACTAATTTAAATAGAAAAAGGTGTTCCGATTAATAGAGTAGATTTTGGAAAATTGAGGAGTTCCGGGGGTTTGCTTGGGGTTGGATGGCAATCTGGCTAGATATGCGGATATCCTCGTAAGAAATCAAACGGTAATCCGAGGAGATATACGATGACTTTATATGTCACGTCTCCATCTTTTAAGGCTCTTCAATCAAGCTATGTATCCAAGAATTGGAGCTTAGTGCTAGCTAAAAGTACGAATTATCTATCTCGGACATGAATGATAGATAGACCGGGATTTGGAAAGTTGACTAACAGCTAATGAAGCGAATTGATCCGAAGGTCTATACCTCACAAAGAGACACTTGCAGTCTGTGCCCTCCCCCCCCCAGTCTTGTATACTCTTTGGTATATTGTTCATCAAATCTATTATTTACTTCCAAGTTCAGCCATCTCTGGTTGCATGGTCATAGGACGGTCAAGTGATGATTTAAGGTTACACGATGCGCATCGATGCAATGCATGAGTTGTTTGTCTCATGTAGGGATTTTAATTTGAATAATGTTCTACACTATGAGCGATTAGAATTTTGAAATTTGCCTTCCATTTTCACCCCCACATAGCATTCACAATATTCGGCAATCAAACAAGGAATAATTGTTGGCGAAATGATCCAGCCTTGCGGCAATAAACGAAAACGTGCCGAATAAGCGTCAAAAAAATAACCCCACCGTCTTGGCGTGCATGGTCCGACAAGGCAACTCGCTTTCGGGAATAGTCCGTGGAAACAGGTCTGAATAGTTGGTGGATGTCCCAATTTTCAAACAGGGATATATTGCTGGAAATCAACAAATTGGTGCCCAAGACGGCAGGGGGCAAAAAGGGTGTGGATGTGATGATCCCTACGGACGGCTCGCGGAAGGGAAACACGCGTTAAAATGAGGCTCTGCCGCATATTACTATAGTGACTCATGAGGTTCACCGGGATGTGGGAATCGACAGCCATGGTTCATGGATACAAAGTGTTTTAGGATACTCTCCGTGCTCGCTGGGAAATATCCCTCCACAGCAGTAGAACAAGGATGAAAGTCGAGGAATTGCAACTGCAGAGATATGCAGAGATATGCAGAGACGGCAAAATACATACCGAATTGCTGGATCTTAGTTATGCTGAGAGGAAATAGGACATATACGTGTTCAAGCGGCTCCGCCACTACCTCGGCAAGCATATCCGCAGGAGGATAGTAACGGCACAAAGCCTTTTGCTTGAGAACAATAGCACGCCTCAGAAACCTCATGAACAAATTGCTAACCATCGGGCCTTTTAGATACCCTCTTTTCATCCATTATTACCTTCTATCCTAACAATTAAGTAAACCGGCATTTGAGCTCAAATAATCCGGATAATAAAAGAAAATCTCGTTCTTGTGTTAAATTCCTTCAACCTTGCATTTACTTACTACTACTTCACGATACTTTCTCGAATTATTCATACCCAATCTTATCGCGTAGGGGTGAGAAAAATGGCGCAAATAACTCTGACTCCCGGAAGCTTTCTCGTTGCAATCACCGGAGGTGGCGTGAGTACTCTCTTTTGAAAAATCGGCACGAAAACCTGTTAACGCTGTTTCAAGCTTTATAACTCGGGCTTTGACTATAACTCAGCAGCTCTCCTCCGAGACGCGCTGCCTAATTTCATCGCACGAGAAACTAAACCCGACATCCAAATCTTGAAATACCCACATGACATTCCATCAGTTTACGCGGCAGTGAGAGACATATTCCCTACTCTGTGGAATGGTAGCCTCTCAGTCTACGATTCAAAGGCATCTACAAATGAAACCGTCAACATCGGGTTGATGGTCCACATGGGCATGCGTACGAGCGAAGATAATTATTGTTTTGAGACTGTCGCTCGCCGAGATGGATATAAGCATGCGGATATGGAGAATGGAACACAGCCAGATGGCGATGGTGAGCCGGGCGGCTACTGGGAAGGATGTCCCGCAGAGCTTGTGCCGGATGTCCCTGTTACGGAGGCAGCAGAGGCCTTGAAAAAGGAGATTCCGGTAAGTGAAAACGAAGCAATAGTATGATAATTTATGATCGCCAGTTTATTGATATAGAAACTATCACGTAGGACTCAAAGACTCGAGTTTCTACAAATGCAGGACACAATCTGTGCGAATTCATGTTCTATTCATCGCTAGCAGAACTCTACAAGCGCAATGAGAAAAAGCGGGTGGTGTTTGTACACATTCCGTCAGGAGATACGAAAGAGCAAATGGACGAAGGTGTCAAAGTCCTGACTAGCTATATAAGAAATCTAGTCGAACGTATTGAATGACTACCATACGCTTGTATGAAAATCTCTTCGTATGAGTTATTGGAATCTAACAAAATTTGGAAACAATATTATATGTACTCTAGGAAGATCTCATACATTAAAAGTAGTGTTTTATAGTTTCAAAATATATTACATCGTTCTCGTTGAAGTCTAATTCGATTAAATTCTTTTGCAATCAGCCATTCTAAATTTTCAAATTTTCGGATCTGATGTTCCTAAAACGTATAGACTGCATCACCTTTTAACGTTCAATCTGAACAAATAGGGGAACCTAAGAAGCGGTCGTTGTTATTATATTAGCTGCAAAACTAACACCACAGCACCCCCTAATAGCTAGAGACACACTTAGGAGATACTTTTACTTTATAAATGTAGAGGCACTCCTTGCCAAAGATAGTGATTTTCCTGGGAACGTACTCAATGGGCCTGCATGCGCAGCCTAGCGGTTTCATGCGACTCGCAAGGCGAAATTTTACACGGTGCCCTTCTCCACGAGGCTAATTTGATTTATCGAATCCTCCATACCTCTTATGTTACAGCCTCTCTCTTTCGCTTTGTTCCTAGGCTTTGGAACAACCTGATCCTATATAACTGAATCATTTTTCGTAAAAACCGGGTCCGAGGTTTTCAACTACTAATGGATTAGTGTCTTCAATCGTGCATCCTAAGCACATAATCAATAAGTCGACTTTGTAACTTCCTCCTTGTTTGGTGGCCCGACAAAAATTTTGCCTGGAAATGTCGCAATCAGACTGGGAAGCGTCCCTTGCCAAACACCAGCAGAAGCTAAAGCCGGAGGTCTATGCAAAGGTAGTTCAAACTCTGGACTACGCGATGTTTAAAACCCAAGTAGACGCGATGGAGAAAGCATTTTCGAACAAGCGCAGCACGAAAATTATTTTGCGTATGGATAAGACCTTTGATGCCATCCGGACATTTACGACGGTCATTTCTACCATGGTGCAGTCAGATCCGGGAATCGCCGCTTTGGTATGGGGTGGGGTACTTCTTGTCTTACAGGTCAGTAAAAGTACCCACCAATCTTTATGGGCTTCGCCTAGAACTGCCTTGAATTTTTCATATGGTGGCAAGCCGGCATCAATATATACTTCAGACGTCAACGAATATTGCAGGTGATCGTAGGTACCTGCAACGACATGTAGTTCTTGATCGCGTTGAAAAATTCATCAAGGTTTTTTGACACTTGCGTTGCCTGTATTCAAGTATATAGGTAAAGCGTTGTTCGTCTCTGCGTTCATCGATACCACCCTTGTAATTTTTTCATAAGCCGACTCCACTTTATTTTGAGAAAGAACGGATTTCTATTTATTTTATTTCTATTTTATTCCATTTTAAATACACTAAAAACCCCCTTGGCTTTTCAGTCTCTAGACAGTATCTTCATATATTCGATGATGATGTGTTGTGCTGATATATTATTTTTTGGATAACTCGAATTTTAAGGGAATATAGCTCTCAGGTCCTTTTATTATAATCTTGGATCAGTTCTCCTCGATGATGCGGCAGATTGGCGACACAATGCCTCGATTTCAACGTTACCTGGAGGTGTTCCCTGATGCCGATATTCTGAAAGAAATAATGCGCGAGCTTTACGATTCTTTCGTAACTTTCTTAATTGATGCCATACACTGGTTACAGGGTCGGCCTTGGTGTACGCTAGTTTACCTTTCCTAGAATCTTCCTTTATCGGGATAGCTTTCATCGTGCGCTGCTAATATCAATTTTACTCCGAATTTCTATATATCGCGAAGGCAATGTCATCAAGTCGTTCTTCAGAACCAAGATACACCGACGGTTTTATAAAACCAAAGCCGACATCGAATGGAACACCACAAGATTCGAAAAAGAGATTGGTCGGGCTACGGCGGAGACCACTGTGGACATTAAAAACGCACTTGGAACGCCAGCATCCACAGTTGATGAGCCGCAAAGCACTGTTTCGCTCCCCCGTAATGACTATTTCAGCGGCCGAGACGATTTACTGTCGAAGCTCCATGACAATATTAACGCCAACTTGTCTCGAGCTGACAATCGACAAAAGTCTTGTACCATTCATGGGATCGGGGGAAGTGGAAAGACCCAGATAGCTCTTGAGTACACATACCGATACCGAACAGGCTACAAGCACGTGTTCTGGCTTCGTGCGGAGCAACCAGCGGAATTGGCAACTACATTTGCTTCAATTGCGGACAGGGTGGTATTGGCCCATGGTGGGGCGGTGAAACACACCACCAACGAGGCGCAGAAAATACAGGCAGCGTTTGACTATCTTAGCAATACAGGTGAGCTGTTACCACATAACCGTACACCGCATGAAAAGATACTACGTTACCGTATTTGCTCCGCTTAGTGCTAACAAGGACTAATAAACTAGCCGACGATTGGCTTCTCGTTTTTGACAATGTCACCGACTATGACTCTATGAAGCCGTATGTGCCTTGTAACACACATGGGTCTATAATCATCACAACACAGGCAGCCGATCTGAGTACCACGTCTGCCATCAAAGTGGATGGGTTTAAAGAAACGGATGGCGCGGCGCTCCTCTTAAAATACCTTCGCATGAAGCCTGACAAGCGCCATCTCGCAAATGAAATTTCAAACCTTGTCGGGGGCCTTCCATTAGCCATTGCACATATTGCGGGCTTCATAAACCGTTCGGACTGTACTTTAGAGAGAATGTTAACTCTCTTCCATGAGAGGAGTCAAAGCTGCGGAATATGGTCAAGCGCAAATGGAACTACCACGCTGTTCTTTGAAAGATCTTTAGAGACGGTGTTCGATTTAGCCCTCGGGGCACTAGATGATAACGCCAGAGTCCTCATCGAGTGCTTTGCTTTTCTCAATCCGGATGGGATTCCTGAAGACATGATATTTGCGGAACATGCTCAAAAGTTATTGAGCTTCTTATGTACCCCCCAAAGCCTGAGGTTAGTTTTCTACCATCTACCTTCACATTCCAGTGAACTGCAAACGGCTGACATCATTTTATGACATCACAAGGTCCTTGAGCATTCGGGAACAACTGAAAGGGCGCCATCTCATAGAAAGCATCCAAAGGAGTAATAGTAGCCAAGCCAAACAAACGAGTAGTCCAAATGCAAGTTCCTCTTCATTGACTATCGGATCAAGCGACACCATAACTTTCTTCACAATCCATAGATCTCTCCAACAATCTTTACTATACAAGCTTGATGTTACTCCCGACAAAAGACAAGAACGGTTTCAGCAAGCCTTTGAACTCCTGAGGGCCGTGGTACCCCGCCAGTCTCCTTACAGGGCTCCCGTGAATCACCTTTGGCCTGTCTATAAAAAATATTTCGCCAATGTGATGAGTTTGTACACATGTTACACAAATCCGGAACGTCCATTAAAGCCAATACTGGCATTCGCCGAAATGCTGTCAGACGTTGGTAATTATATGTGGGAGCGCAATTTGACCGCGAATGCGTTTGATATTCTTTTCACTGCAGAGGAAATCTGTGACCAGGTTCTCAGTCCGGATGATCCAAATCCAATTCGCAGCGGGCTCCTCGCTGTTTTGGCATCATTTGAGCTTAATCAAGAACCCGATAAAAGACCAAATTTGCTTGGTCACATGGAAAGAGTTCTTTACCTGCGGAAGCGTTACCTCGAAACCCAGGCCCCAGATGAACTCACCATGGCGGATGGATTACTGCTTGGTAGTGCGTACAACAACCTAGCCTGGGCTTGTATGACTTGCGATGATTTTGATCGTGCAGAGGTCCTCTTGGAAGAATCTTACAGGGTGAAGCTGAAGTGGGGCACGGAAGAAACTGCGATATTCCCTTTCGCAGAGTGTTACAAGAATCTTGCCCACGTCCGCCTCGCCAAAGGCGACTCCAAAACAGCATTAGAACGCATGGAGTATGCAACAAGAATGTTAATAGACTGGCGAGGCTCGCAGGCTGGGGCTACCATGCTTTTCAGTTTCATATGGGCTAATATGCTTTTCTGTGCTGGAGATGTCAGTGGTTCTTTGACAAAACATTTGGAAACACTAAAACTACGAAAGAAAAACCTTACTGAAGAAGACAGCTATACGCTTGACAGCCATCATGCTGTTGGTACGCTATATCATAAACTCGGACAGTTGGAGCCAGCAGCGTAAGCCACCATTTTGGATTCCCAGTTTCGGCACCACTTTCATTTTCCTGTCTCTTAATTTTGAGAGATTTTGAGACTGTGCATTTACAAGACCAGGGAACAACAAATGCTAATGCTAAATACAGATATCATCTTCGGCTCGCACTTCAAAGGAGAAAAACATGGTACCTTAGCAACACTGCAAGGTCTTTATTCCGACTTTCCCTAGTATTAAAAGACCTTGGAGAGAACGACGAGGCATATCAGTGCAGAGAGGAAGCATTCAGAATTGCAGCTCCAATCAGTGGAGATATCGATTTCAGGCCGACTTTTACTGAGGAAGAATTCGAGGTCGCTTACGATCTAATGACTCCTTTGGCCAGTGGGCGGATGTTTGGTAAAATGAATATCGGAGGGCGAAAAGGCAAATCCACTGCTATTTAATCAGATGTTCTTTCTGGATTTATCTGTTCGTTTCTTTCAAAATTTTTACTGTTGAACTAAGCGTGTTCTGTTGAACTAAGCGTGTGTTGAATTTGAACTTCTTAATTTTAGTATCATCATCATATGCACTAGACTAATAAGAAATCGGAAGAGCGTTCTTTGTTGGAAATAAAATGTAGGGTTGATCTTAGTGCAATTATGGATGGAAGAAAGCAATTTAACTCGGCCGGATTATTGGCATCTTATATCATGACTTCGGCTTCTATCGTCTGTTTTTACAAGTCGTCGTACACCAGACTGTCCATTGCAAGGAGGGTTTGTCGAGACTGTAGACCGGGTACAAGACAGCACTCTGGATAGCAAAGGTTTTATTCTTGCCACTGTAAAATATACAATCCGTCCTTTCTGCCCATCTGTGTTCTATTGTAACGTTTATAGATACATGATGCATAGTATGTAAATCTCTCCTACCCAAGCGTCTTCCCGGCCAACTTCTCCAATAGGCCTCTAAACTCCTTATTCTCCCTTCCAGTCGCCTCCTCGATCTTTTTAACTTCAGCAATAATCCTTTCTAACAGATCTTCCATCTTCTCTTCCGCTTCTTGAAAACTCCCTAGCGTTCGCAGAATCGCTAAAATCTCTTCTTTGTCTTCTCGAGTCATGCTGTTATCTTGATCATTACCTTCTTTCTTTTTGAATAACTCTTGCAGGCGCATGCTGGAGGGTAATGGAAGATTCCAAGCGTGTTGGATCAGGTAGGAAAATTTGCGTTCATCGAGGTCTTCGCAGAATCCCTTTGTTTCGGTATACTACACCAGGTAGGTATTAGTAAATATATCCATAAAACTGGTCCAATATGGGTGAATTTTATTGCGGGGGGGGAGCTGGAGACGAAAGTAGTTTGACTGGGGGAGTGGAGGGACGTACTGTAGTATCTGTAAGATTTTTGTAATCGTCGCGAATTTGGAAGTATTGTCCGAGCATGGAGGATAGGCGATCTAAGTTCAGGTTCCTTGATATGGAAAATATTTTTTTTAGCCGACAGCACCGAGATTATCAGGTATTGAATACCCTGGATAATAACGTACCGACTTTGAGGATCAAGAGTTGTCAAGAGCTTAGCAATGAAACGGAAGAGAGAACCGGTTTCTAAAGACTAGTTCAGCATTTGACGCAAATCAGATAATTATAAGTTGGAATATAAAGTACAAACTCTTCTCAACCATCTCCATATACTCCTCTCTCGACGGACATATTCCCTTATCCCTCCAATGAAACTCATAACTCTGCCCTATTAATGAGTTGCGCATCTCCCCTTATAGCGAACAAAAAAAATGTTAGCAACCCCGTCTTTACCGTTAGTAGGAAACGAACTGACTTAAAAAATCATCCAAGCAACTCGCAATCCCCAGCTTTCTTGTCTCGTCGACGGCCCAAATTATCAAATAATTTGCGCTATTGATAGTTTGAGCTTGACCGCATACTACGTGTGCAGCATCTCGTCCCCTTCTTAGTGGTGAGGAATCTTCGATGTCGTCTAGCCTATATCTCTTGTGAGCGGAAGTTCTCTTCCTTTGTAAATTGAAGTTGTTTCTCTCTCTCTCTCTCTCTTTTGGTGAGGTGGTGGATGCGTACGTACATGATGCAGGCGGTATGCAGCAAATGTCCGATATTCTTGACTTGAGTGACAGTAGGGTCGGGTAAATCGAACCACACGTTCAATGCGTCGACAAAAATGCTTAGGACTTTCTTGGATGGAAGAGACGAGGTGTATTTGTAGGGTTGGAGGATGTGCTATGTATTAAGGGCCGAGTTGGTAAGGTTTTCAAAAAGCGGCATCTGTAGAAGGATGATAGTAGCTAAACTGACTTTCGCGTCTAACAAGTCCTTGGTGGTTTCGTTTTCAAATTTCCAGTCTATATTGTCATCCAATTCTGTCGTAGGTTTTGATGCAACAGCGCCGACAGGATTGAGCGGCAATGCCGTCCCGGGTGGTTTGGAAAGTTCGTTATCCAGTTTATCTAACGACTCTAACTTCTTGGTCAAGTCCTCCATGATGATTGGCTTGGGTATAGGAGAAATATGCTTGATCTTGCTGGTTTGATTGAGAGTTTTTAGCCACAAGGTGCGAAGTCGGATCCGTGCAACGCGTGCTTCGTGTAACCGAAGGACTCGGTGCTTAGTGGTTGGTTGCTCCTGCCGGGATCCATCGTTCGCCCCACCGCCCTCAGGGACCAACAGCCACGCCAAACGAGGCAGCTTCGACTCCGTCGGATCCGCTGGAAGCCATTCCCACGACTGCCGCAACCATTCCAATTCATTTTCATCAGACTCGTTCCCCCCGATCAATACAAACTTCCAGTTTCCTTTGTCTTGTAAACCAGCCCGATGCACGAAGCGTGGCGTACGACCCCACCGACAAAGACCACGTTCACGGACCGTCCATATCCTCGATTAAGTGAAGGCCATAAGTATTCAAATACACCTTATATTACTATTCCATCCTTTTGAATATTGACATCGTCGACCGTGATCAATGTTATTGTGCTCCTGCCGAATTTGAAGCCAAACCTGCCGTTCCCAACGAGTGTGTTGAAATCCAAATCTCATTATTTATTAGTAAGCGAATGTTTGACTACCCGAAAAAAAAAAAAGAAAAAAAAAGGAGGTTTCTACATTCAAAAATAAAAAGCGATTTTGCAAAAGAGAAACTACAACAATCAGAATTCGCATCTGGTCACCCACGATACTACTACTTGATCGATACGAGGCTTGAGTAAGGCAGAGCGGACGGGATACCCTTTTTTCCTCGTTCTATGGTCGTAGATGGAAATATCTTTAGAAGGTCAAACTATATTGACATTAAGGATAACTAACCGTGTTAGTAATAAATTAAAATTGTCCTAAGCCTAAAAGGTACCCCCTCTCCTTATACCTTCCATGCATATAGTAGCTCTAAGCCAAATTTAGATTATAGACTGCGGTAGTCCAAATTTGATACCATCCTTAATGGGACCCTGTCGTCACAAGTCTTATGCTATCTACCAACCGCTTTTGCTTCTACCAGGCGAGTCACAAGCTGAAATAACTAGTACAGGTACATTCTTGGCTGTATTTTTCTTCTTCCACGCTAGTAGAATCTTACTAGTTACGTATTCGCAAGTTGTTTTGTCCTTCTCGACTGTCGCTTTGTGGCGCATAGGTTGATTAAACCAAATATCAGCCAGATAGAGTTGGGAACCAGAATGGTAGCCGCCCTATCAACTATTCTTGAGCTTGTCAGTATCAAGCTTCTTTGAATGATTGAATTTGGTGAGGAGAAGACTTCAAAAATACCTGATGTAACAAAGCTCAAACAACATAATGAACTATACTAAGAAATAATATAAGTAGGGGGAGCTATAAAAATAGTAGTAGGAAATATTAATATCTTTTTTTAGATTGATGAAAAGATATAAAAATAATATAAGAGCAGGAATGTTTAAAATAAAAAATTATTTTTAAATTAAAAAAAATAGTTATTTTAATTATTTAGAATTATTTGTTATCTCTTTTGTTTAAAATTATTTGTTATTTTCTTGTTTAGAATTACTTGTTATCTGCTTCTATTTATAAGTATTTATATCTGTACTTTCGGCATTATGTAATTTAAGAAATTAAGTAATAATTTAAATATTAGTTTAAAATATATATACATAAAATTTAGTAAAAATTAAGTGGTATCTTATTTGTTACCTTATTACTTTATATTTATTATATTAATTTTTATATTTTATTATTTTATAATTTTAATAATCTAACATTACAAGATATTTATTAGAATAAAAGATGTATTAGGAGAATTCTTTAAAACAGCTAAACCAATTGTTATTTTAAAGTTTACTTTTAAATAAATAAAGGTGTTACTTACTATTTTTAATTAAATAAAAATATCCAATATATTCTTAATAATACTTATTAATAAAATTAAATTTTTGGATTTAAATATTTTTAATAGAATTAAATTTTATTAATTTATAAATTTTTTTAGCACTCTTAATAATAAGTTTAAAAAAAAAAAATTAAATTTAATATTTATTAAAAATGAATATTATATATAATTAGTTTTTTATAAGATAATTTATAAAAATTTATATTTAATAAGTATAATAAAAATAATGATTATTATAATTAGAATATATATAAAAATTTTAGGATTTAATTTAAAAAGCTTTTAAAAATTTAAATTTAATTAAAATAATTAAAAAAATTATAAATGTTAAAATAAGTAAACCAATTTTTTCTTTATATTATATTAAATTTAAAAATTTATAAAAAATTTAATTATAATGATATAATATAAATAGCATATTTATATAATAAACTTTATATAAAAATAAAAGAATTTTTAATTATTTGTAATAATCTATTAAATAATATTAATAACTTTACAATTTTTTACTAAAAATTAAATAATAATTGAAAAATATTAAAAAACCAAAAAGAAAACCAAGGGACTTTTAAATATATTAATTAAAAAAATAAATTAAGAATAAAATAATAAAAAAAATATTGAAATCTTTAATAAATATAATTTAAATAATATTATTTAAAAAAATTAATATTATAACTTAGGATTAATAAATTAATTTGTAAAAAAAATTTAAAAATAATTTAATAAAAAAGAAAAAAATTAAAAAAGATTCCTAAATTTTTACATATATTATAATAATAAAAATTGTAAAAAAAAAAAATACTACATTAGATAATGTTTTAAAAAAAATTTATTTAATAAAATTACTATCTTATGATTCTTTTTAAATGATACAAAGTTAGAAAAAACTATTTATAGGTTTGATTCCAAACTTACTAAATACCAAAATTTATAAAAAAAATTTTATAAAAATATTTAATAATATAGATAATAAATGGAATAAATATTTAATAAATAAATTAAGGTAATTATTATTAACAATAATAAAAAATTGAAAAAAGAAAAAAACTAATTATAAAAGATAATATATGGAAAATTAGAAAAATTTTATTATTTTATAAATTTTAGATATTTTAAAAAAATTAATAAATTTTTTTTATATTTTAAAATATATATTCTTATTTAAATTTTAAAAAAATTGAAATTTTATTTAAATTATATATAAAAATTTTAATTATTTTATATTTTTATTTTAAAATCCTATCTTTATTATTATCTATTTAAATAATAAAAATATTAAAATATATATAAGTTAATAATTTATAATTAAAAATAATTTTTATTATATACTAAAATAATTTTTAAAATTATAAAATATTTTAATAATAAAAGGAAATAATAAAGAAAATAATATAATTTGTAATAAAAATTGAAAATTATAAAAATGATTAAAGTTAATATTATTAATATTATAAAAAATTTTAATTTAAAAAAATTATAATATAAAAAATATAATATTATTATTAATTGAAAAAAGTTAGAAATCAAACTTAATTATATATTAAAAATAATTATAATTAATATAAAAATCTTTAAAAAAATTATAAAGTAAAGATTTATCTATATAATTTATAAAATTAGTAAAAATTAAAAACAAATAGATTTAAATAAAAAAATTATTAAAAAAATTATATAAATATTATTAGAATTTAAAGATTTAAAAAAAATATTTTTAAAATAAAAAAATAATATTTTTTTATTTTGATAAAAAAATAATATAAAAATTAAAATTGTCACAGACCATAAGTCTTGACAGTACAAATACCTGTATTTTACTTTATGCTGTACTATTTTGAGTTCTATTACTGCACTTTGTATTCACAAACATATATTACTCCTAGTATATTTATCTATAAATTTTATCTATTTATTCCAGCATTTATACTACAGTATAATATAATTTAAATTTGTAAATTTATGGATCTTATATAGAGTTATAAAATTATAGTACAAAATTATAAATCTACTATAATAAATATGGAATTTATTATATATATAAAACTATCATTAAAATTAATAAAATAATTTCTATCTTCATCAATTAACTTAAATATAATTTAATATTTAACTATCTTTATTTTATTATTATTATATATTTTAAGTGAGCTATCTTCAATACTTTATAATTTTATATATACTTCTTATTAAGAGATTTAAATATTTTAAATAAAAAGAAAATTTTATATATCTTAATATTATATATTTATATTATTATATTAGGTAATGTATAAAATATAATATTTTAACTGATTATCTCTTAATTAAAAAAGTATATATATAATAATATTTTTAATTTAGAAAATTTTATAATTTTAGAGAATAAGATTATAAATAAAAAAATGATTATCTTTATTTATATAATATTTAAATAAATAAATTAAAAATTAAATCTCACAAAATTAATTAAATATTTTTATATTTATAAAAATAAAAAAGAAATATTACTTTTACCCTTATTAATCTTTAAACCAACCTATTTAAAAATAAAAATAAAATTTTAATTATTAATAATAAAATCTATTTTAATATTATTATACAAATATAAAAAAAACTATATATATTTAATAAAGTTATTAATAGCCTAATTAAAATTATTATTTTAAATAATAATAAATATTTATAAAATTTAAAAATAATTATAGAAATTTTAAAAAATTTAAAAAATGGCTATTATGATTTAAATAGTTACTAAAATTTGTAAAATATATAAAATATATTTAAAATAACTAAAAAAATTATATTAATTACTTTAAAATTTAATTAAGATTAAATAAGATTTATTTTTATTTTATACTAAATAAAAATAAACCTTATTATAAATTAATTTCAATTTTAAAAATTTAAAAGATTTTAATAAAAATTTTAGTAATAATAATAGAGAATATTTTAATAATTTTAACAATCTTTTTAACAATCTTTTAATAAATTTTATTAATCTACTCCAATTCTTTACCTATTATAAAAAAATAAAAGTATTAAACTTTAATAATTTAATAGTTTATTATATAAATTTAATCAATTTATTTAATAAACCGCTACTATTTTTATTTTCAATATTAATAATTTAAAAATAATAAGGATAAAATCTATTTTTTTATATTTTTATTAAAATTATTTTCCATATCTATAACTCTTATCTTATACAATATAAAAAAATAAAAAAATAAAAATAAAAAATTAATAATAACTATATTGTTTAAACTTTTATTAATTATTTATATTTTATTAAAGAATTCAAACAACTCTATAAATATTAAAATAAGATTGAAGAAGCTCTTTATATTATTTAAAATTTATAATAAATTAAATTTATTAGAAAATATTTCTAAATTATTAACATTTATACTTTTATAACCAAATATATAATAAAATAATTAATTTATTATATTAAAAAAAAATTAAAACCTATATAGAAATAAAAAATCATCAAAATAATCATATATAATTTAAAAATTTAATACTATACAATTAAAAATTTAATTATAAAACTTAACAATAATTACTTTTGTAAATATAAAATAAACATCTTACAAACCCATAACAATTATAATTAATTTCCCAACTCCTAAAAAAATCGTCCGAATTAATAAAATAATTAATTTAAATTTTATAATAATAATTAAAAAAATCGATTATTTCATAATTCTAAAAATTATCTTACAATAAATCAAAATCAACTGCTTTAAAATTAAAGTAATCCTTCATATATTCTTCAAAATAACTATTAAAAATTAAATAATTAATAATAATGAAATGAAAATAATTAAATTTTAAAAAATATTTTTAAACCATTTCCTATAAAATTAAAAAAAATTTAAAATTAAAATTAATAATCAGGAAATTATTTTTTAAAATCTAATAAATTGGTGTATTACTAGTGTAACAAGAAAAAATATATTAAACGAAATTATTCAACCAATTAGTAATTAAAAAATGTTTAAATAGCCAATTAAAAAACATTATAAAAACAATATAATTATAAAAAATATTAAAAAAATTATAATGAATATATTAAAAAATATAAAAATGATTATCAATAATTTAAAAAAGAATTACAAAAAAAACAACAATTTAACATTACATTTTACTAAGTTAATTAAGGAAATATTACTAATATTAATTTTATTATCTCTTAAGTTTTAGCTACACTAAAAAAAACTTAAATTTTTACTCCATTTATCGCCTTACTTAAAATATATACTCCTTAAAAATTAAAAACTAAAAATATTTAACAGAAAAATAATATTAAATTTACTATAGAAAAATATCATTTTAAATGGGAAAATTTTTTTCTAAAAGAAACTATACATTTATAATTTATTTAAAATCCTTTAAATAATTTATAAAAAGAATATAAAATTTAAAAAAAAATTTATTTATAATGGATTTTAAAAACTACATATTAATATAAACCTAAAATTTATTTATAAAAAAATTGCAAAATTATTTAATATTTTTTTATCAATTTATTATATAAAAAATTAATTTAGGAAGGATTTATTAATCTTTTATTAACTAATAATATTATTTATTTATCAAAAATAAAATTTTTTAATAAATAAATTTTTAAAAATTAAATATTGGAAAAATTAATAAAAATTGCAAAAATAAAAATTATACTTAAATATTAAGAAAATTAATACCTCAAACAACTTACTTTACTTAATATTAGATTTATAAAATATAATTATTTAACATTTTATATTAATAATAATAGAAATTGGTAATAGAAATTGGTTTCAATTTATTAATCAATATATAGAATTATGTAAAATATATCAATATTAATTATATAAATATTCTAATATAGATTTAATTAAATTTATATACTAAAATTATATAAATTAAGTAATCGCTTTTAATTATAAATATATAAAAAATAATAAAAGAATTTTTATTAATTTTATTAATAAATTATTTATTTTATAATATTTTATTATTATAAAATTAAATTAATATAGGACTATAAAATATATTAATTATATATAAATAATCCAAATATTATTAATATTACACTAAATATTAATATCATAAAAATTAAAAAAAAGGAAATATTAATTTTATAAATTAAAATTTTTAATTATTATTTTTATAATAAAATTTTTATATTTATATTAATTATATATGAAAATAAATTAATATCATTTTTATAATATATTAGAAGAAATTTTTAAAATTATATATTTATAAAAATTATTTAAATTATAAATAATAATTTTATTATAAAAAAAATTTAAGGCTTTATATTTAAAATTATCAATAAAATATTTTAATTATAATAAATATATTACCCAATTTTTAAAAATAAAAAAAAACAAAAGATACTTTTTATTATACAAAATTTAATAATATTAAATAATATAATATTTTAAATTAAAAAAATTTTAAATAATAATATATATTAAATTATTTAACTCTAACTTTATTAAAAAAAAATTTAATAAAATTTTTAACCAAATTAAAAAATAATATTTTTAAATATTTTACACTATTAATAAAAATCTTACACAAACTTTTGCAAATAGTAGAATAAAAACCATATATATTTTAAAAAAATATATTAAAAAATATAATTTTTTTATATAATTTAAAAATATTATATATAATATTATTATTTTTGGAGGAAGTCTTTTAAAAACAATTAAATACAAAATTAATATTATTTTTATTATTAATAAACATTTTGAAAAATAAATTATCAATATCCTCAATTTCGCTAATAACGACTTTATTTTAGAATATAACTAATTAAAAAACCATAATTTAATTATAAATTTTTAAAATAAAATAATTAAATTTATTTATTGTAACTATTAATAAAATCTATATTAAATTTAATAAATAATTTATAAATAATTAAAAAAAGTTTATCTATAACTTATAAAATATTTTTCAAATAAAAAAATTTATTATTATTTTTAAAATAAATTTAATATTTTTAAATAAATATGATTTAAAATTAAAAATATTATTAAAATTATTTATTTTTAAAAGATTTTAAAATGGATATTAAAATAAATTTAAATTTTTAAAAAATTAAAAATAAATATATTACTATTATTTAATAAATTTATTTATAAAATATTATTATAAAAGGTATTATGTTTAAATTTTTACCTATTTACATTTGTATAAAAGAAAAATTTGAAACACTTAAAAAATATATTAAAAAAATTTATAAAAAAATATATTTATTTTTAAAATCCCCTGCAAAATATTTAATCTTTTTTGTTTTTAAAAAAATAAAAATTATAAATTTATATTAATTATTAAAATCTTAATATTATCATAATTAAAAATTATAATAATTTACCTTAAATCAATAAATTTTTAAATTAATTAATTGAAACCATTTGTTTTATTAAACTCAATATTATAATCATTTATTATAATTTATAAATTATTTTAAAAATGTTTGGAAAATAACATTTAAATATCGCTATAACTTATTTAAATATTTAATTATACCTATAAAATTAATTAATACTTTTATATTGTTTTAAACCTTTATAAACCATATATTAAAAAATTATATTGATAAAATATATATTATTTACTTTAACAATATATTGGTTTATAGCAAAAATCTCAAAAAATATTAATAACATATTATTATTGTTTTGAAGTCTTAAACAAATATAATTTCAAAATTAAATTAAAAAAAACAAAATTTAAAATTATGGAATGTAAATTCTTTAAAGTTATAATTACAACCAAAAAATCAAAATAAATTTTAAAAAAATTAATATTATTCAAAAATAACTTTGATTTTAAAATGTTAAAGATATTTAAATTTTTTAAAATTTTATAATTATTATTGATGATTTATTAAATAATATAGTTATATATTTACCACCTTTTAAAACTAATAAAAATTGGTATATATTTTAATATAATCCTAATCAAATATATATTTTTAATATATTTAAAAAAAAATTTTTAATTTTTATTTTTAAATTATATGATTTTAACTTACTTATCAAAATTAAAATAAATATTTCCAATATTGTATTAAAACCTATATTACTATAATTTAATTAAAAATGGTATTTTATTACCTACCTTTTTATAAATTTAATATTACTAAATTATAATACCCCATCTATAATAAAAAATAATGGTTATTATTTAAACTTATAAAATATAAAAATATATTTTTAAATAAAAAACTTTTATAATATACTTAGATTATAAAAATCTTACCTACTTTTATTTTAAAAAATTTTAGTAAATGATAAGTTTACTAATAAAAATTTATTAGTTAATATAATATAAGAATTGTATATTATAAAAAAGGAGATTTTAAAGTTAATATTATTAATTGATGATTTGATTTAATGGTTAAAATTTAATTTAATAAAAAGTTATTTTTAAAAAAATATATAATTATTCTAGTTAATAAAACTTTTAATTTCATTTTTATATTTTAAAAATTAGTTTATAAATAATTTTAAGCAAAATTATAATAAATATTTTATCATAAAAAATATTATTAAAAATTTTAATATTTTAAACTATTTTATAATAAAAAAATTTATTCTCTTTAAAAATTTCTTTTATATTAAAAATTTTAACAATAACTTATTAAGTAATATTATAATATATTAATTTATAAATATTTAAAAATTAAACATATTTAAAAATTTTTAATTAAATTTTATTTTTAATCTTAAATACAATAATATATCAAATAATATATTAAAATTTATGATATATACTATTGAAACAAATTTAGTCAATATTTATTCTATAAAAAATTATAATTTTATAATATATTATTAAGATTATTTTAAATTATTTTATATAATTTTATATAAGGAATATTTTTTTTAAAAGATTCTCTTATAAATATTATTTATGATAAAGTTTTAATTATTATTTATAAATTTAATAAAATAATAATATTAAAATTATAAAATTTTAAATAATTTACAATAAAACTTAAGTAAGTTTATAATAAACAAATTTTTAATTAATATAAATTATAATTTAAATATATCTTGTTACACTTCGTACGCTACCCAATGTAACGGTACGAATATGCAATACTAAGATATGCAAAACTCTCTTCCTACCTAGGATACCTGGGTCTCTTAGTAAGAAGTATGTATGGGACTACGAGGTATCGAAGATAGTTCGCCTAGAGTGTATAATAATAATAGAGTAAAGATAACTAAATATATTGAATTGTATTTGAGTTAACCGATAAAAATAGAAACATTTTATCAGTCCTAAGGATAGTCTTATATACAAGGATGGTCTAATACACTTGTGGTGGATTGTGGATCGTAGCGGATCATGGTTCATAATTTATGATCTATAGTGAACAATAATCTATAAGATGTATTATACCACAGTCCAGGGTGCTGAATAGGTAGGTGGGCTTTGCAATCAAACATACTGGGAGTAATATATATTTGTAAATACAAAGTGCGGTAGTAGAAATCAGAACAATATAGCGCAAAGCAAGGTACAGGTATTTGTACTGTCAAGACTCGTGGTCTGTGACATATCTATAATAAAAATATATTATTTATTAGTAAATTTTGAAACTCAATTAAGAATCAAATTAATATTAAAATTAATATTATTAATAAAAAATATATTTAAATAGATGGAGTTATAGAATAAATTATTTAAATTATTAAAATATAATTAAAAAATTTTCTTAACATAATATAAAATAATTAAATTAAATTATTATTATATTTTAAATTTACTTATAATATATCTAAATACTTATCTATTAAATATATATTTTATAAAATATTTAGAAAATAGAACCCTACCACAATATTATTTCCTATAGTATTTAAAAAAATAATTCTAAAAATAAAAAAATATATTAAAAATATAAAAAATTTTTATAACAATTTATAAAAAGATTTTTAGTTTATAATAAAATGTATATCACATTATTATAATTAATAATATATAAAAATATTTCTTTTAAAGGAAGAAAATAAAGTATATTTACTTATTAAATATATTAAATGAAAAGGATAACAAAATAAAAAACTAAATTACCAAAAATATAGATTTTTTATTATTATTAGAAAATTTAATAATAATATTTTTAAATTTAAAATTTTAAGATCTATTTAAATCTATCAATCTTTTTACATCTTACTTCTAAAACTAATCCCTCCAAGTTTAAGAGAAGATTTAGAAAATAAAGAACTAAAATATAAAGATTATATGGAATACAAAATTAAAAAAATTTTTAAAAAATTTAATAATAATAATAAATATTTAATTAAATGATTACCATTTTATAGATTATAAAATAATTTATAGGAATTGAAAGATAATATCTTATCAAAATTAATTTAAAAATATTTTTAATAAAATATATTAGAATTTTTAAATAAACAATTTAAAAAAAGATCTAGAAAAGCTATATAATATTTAATATACTTAGGTATAATTGAATAAAAAAATAGTTTAAATTTTTTTAATTAATTATATTTAAGAAACTTGATTTATGTATTATATTTATTTAATTTTTTATTTAAGGAAAGTAATATTACTATTTAAAAATTATTAAAAATCAATATCATTTGATAATAATTTTAAATTTAAATTTTTTAATTGTTTAAAAAATTTTTATTTTTTAATAACTATCTTTTCTTTTTTTAATATTAAATCAAATTTATTATTTAATATTTTAACTTTTTTTTTTTAACTACACCATTTTAGCTTGCAGCTATAACACTTTAGCCAATAATTTGATAATTTTTTTTTTAGACTTTTTGAGTTTTTATTGCTTACTATCAAACTCCTGATTAATATAATCTATTAAAAAGGAAATAATTATTAAATAGAATTTATCAAAAAAATTAAAATTATATTTATTATTAGAGAATTTATAAAAACAATTTAAACAAAGGTAAGTAGTATATTTACCTCTTTTATAAATTTGTATTTAATAAAATTATTAATTTTTATAATAAGATTTATATCTAGCTTTAAATCTCTACCTTTTTTTTTTGATCTAATGAGCTTACTTTTAACAACACTTAATTAATAACTTTGTATAATAATCCGTAGATATTGATAATTTTAAAAATGTATTAATTATTTTTATAAATATTTTATAATTTAAATTTTATTTTATTACCTTAATTTAATTGTTATATTTTTATATATGTATAATTATATAAATACTTATTTGGAAATGAATTCTGTATTATGAGATAGATTATTGTTTTATATAGATTTAATTTTGATGTAGAAATTAATAATATATAAGATTGAATTCTTATATAGGAATAATGATGGTATATTATTATTTTATATTTAGTTATTATTATTTATATAGAATCCCAAATTTTATAAAAAAGTTATTTATATGAAAGCTTATTCTAAAAAAAGAGGATAGTGTTATAAATTACAAATTTTGATAGTATAAATATTTATATTTTGTTTTATGTTGTATTATTTTGAGTTTTACTGTTATATTCTGTATTTATAAATATATATTATTTTTAATATATTTATTTGTAAATTTTATTTATTTATTTTAGTATTTATATTATGGTATAATATAATTTAAACCTGTGGACTTATAGATTTTATATAGAGTTACAGAATTATGGTATAGAGTTATAGATTTATTATAATAAGTATGGAATTTATTATGTATATAAGACTATTATTAAAATTGATGAAATAATTTCTATCTTTATTGGTTAATTTAAATATAATTTAATATTTAACTATCTTTATTTTATTGTTGTTATATACTTTAAACAAACTATTTTCAATATTTTATAATTTTATATATACTTTTTATTAAAAGATCTAGATATTTTAGGTAAAAAGAAAATTTTGCATATTTTAATATTACATATTTGTACCATTACATTAGGTAACATACGAAGTGTAACAAAAATATTTAATAATATTTAATTAATATAGGAAATAATAAAATTAATAAATAAAAAATATTAAGAAAGTTTAAAAAAATGGATTTAAAAAAATTTTATAAAAGGATTTATTAAATAATTAAATAATTTATAGAGGGTTTCAATATTATTTATATTAAAAAAAGATGGATTATTATAATTATGTATAAATTAAAAAAAATTTAATATAATTATTATTAAAGATTGTTATTTGTTATTATAAATAAATAAAATATTAGATTAATTTAAAAAAATTAAATATTTTATTAAATTTGATGTGTATAATATATTTAATTAAATAAAAATTGTGAAAAAAAATAAAGAAAAAATAATTTTTAAAATAAAATATAGATATTTTAAATTTTAAATAGTATATTTTAGGCTAATTAATATTTTAATAATTTTTAAATATATATTAATGAAATATTTAAATCTTACCTAAATAAATTTTATATAATATACTTAGACAATATATATATATATAATAATAATAAAAAGAATATATTTATATTAAAAAATTTTAAAAGTTTTATAAAAAGCTGGTTTATATATTAAATTATTTAAATATGAATTTTTATAGAAAAATTAAATTTTTAAAATATATTATTAAAAATAATAATATTAAAATAAATTTAATTAAAATATAAAATATATTAAATTAGGAAAAATTAAAAAGATTAAATATAATTAAAAAGTATAATTATTTTTAAAATTTATTAATTTTTATAAAAATTTATTAAAACTATATATAGATAATAAAATTATTATATAATTTGATATAAAAAATTATATATTTTATTAAAAATTATATAAAAAATATTTAAAATATTTTAAAAATATTTATATTAAAATTAATATTTAAATATTAGAATTTTAAACTAAAAATTAAAATAAAAATTAATATATTTAATTATATTTATATAATAGTATTATTCTAGAAATATAAGAATAGGCTATAATATTCAATAATATATAAATTAAAAAATAATATTAATAAAATATAATTATAATATTTATAATAAAAATTTTTAATAATTATATAAACATTTTAAAATTAAAATAATATTTAATAAATATATTTACCCAAATATATATATTAATAAATTATAAAAATTTTAAATATTTTATAATAAATATAATAAATAAAATAAATAAAATATATATTTAAATTTAATTATAAAATTATTTTTATTTTAAAAAATTAATAATAAAATTGATATATTAATAAAAAAATTAAAAAACCTCCCTTAAAAAAAAAAAAATAAAAAAATAAAAAATAGAATTAAAATACTCATCTTATTAAAAAAAATTTAATAAATAGATAATTTAATAATATAAAATAAATAGGAATAAATTTATAAAAAAAATAAATATATATAAAATATTTTAATTATTTTAAAAAATAATAAAAAACAATATTTAAAAATAAAAATATTTAAATATAAAAAAATTAATAAATAATTATATTATAATTTAAAAAGAGAAGTTTTATAAAATGATAAGATTAAAACTAAAATATTTTTATAATATTATAATTATTCAATTATTAAATATTTAGGACAAATAAAAATTTTAAAATTTATATAAAAAAAATATACTTAAAAAAGAATTTAAAAAAATATTAATAAATATATTAACAATTATTATATATATTACAAAATAAAATTATTATAAAATTGTTACGGACTGCTAATCGTACATCCGATTATCCCGTACCAGACTTTTGTATGCGCTATCCGAAATAGGCGTATAAAATACAAGTATATGATATACCCATATAATTTATATGTAAAAGAAATAATTGTTAAAAATAAAAATATTAAATTTTTATTTTTTAAAGTGTTTATTTTTTAAAAAAAATTAATTATATAATTTTTAAAAAATTTAATAAAAATTTCCTTATTAAAAATGTTTAATGCTTATTTATTAAATACTAAATATAATAATATAATTTATTGTTTAGTGCTTATTTACTAAATATTAAATATTATAAAAAATATATAAAATTTTATATATTTAAAAATTATCCTTAGAATCAATGATAATAATTTTTTATTAGTTAATGTTATTAAATAATATAACTTTTAATTATTTATTATTTATCTTATTATTATATACTTTATATATAATTTTAGTTATTTTATTAAATATATACTTTTTAAATTAAATTTAATAATTAGATAGAGTTAAGAGTCTAGTTTAGTAAAAATAGTTTACCTTAGTATTTCTATATTAAAAAAAAGTATAATATTTTAATTAATCTTATTTAATTTAATTAGAAAAATTATATATATATTAAATATACTAACTTCTATTAAATAATCATATATTTAGAAAAATATTATTTTAAAATCTACAGAATAAGATAATACTTTAAATATAAATTTTAGTTAAATTATAATAAAAATTATATATATTTTTAAAATTATGATTTTGATATTAATAATTTGATAATAGAATATTGAGATGATTAATTATATAGAATAATTCAAATTTTTTTATAAAAGGATTATTGGCAAAATAGAAGTATTATTTTATTATAGTAAAATATATTTAAAAAATTTATTAAACATTTAAATATTAATTAAAAAATTAAATTATTACAATAAATAAATTTAGATATTAAATAAAAAATTATTAAAGAATATAATTTAGAAAGTAAAAAAAATATTAATATATAATTTAATTTAAATAAAATAATATAGTAGAAATTTTAACCTTATTATTAAAATATTAGAATAATTGAATAAGTAATTATAAAGTAGTTATTGCTATTGTTTACTATATTTTAAAATATATTTATAAAAGATAATATAAAAATTATTATTAAATCAAATAATATATTTTTTATAAATTAATAAATTAAAAAAAAAAAAAAAATTAGAAAAAATTTTAATAAAGAATCTAATTATTAAAATAAATATAATAAATATAATTATATAGATATTTTATATAAGTGAATTTATTAAGTTTAGAGGATAGTTTAAAAAATTTGATTAATTTTTTAATTAAATTAAAATTTATTTCTTTTTTTATTAAAATCAATTCTTTAATAAAGAATATAAATTTTATTTTACAGGAATGTATTTTAAAGGTTCTACCTTGTACACCTTTTTAAATTTTTTAAAATTATGAGAAAATTAGGAATATAAAGGAAAAATTGTTAATAAATTTAAAAAAAAATACTTAAAAATTATAAAAATATTTAAAAATTTTAATAGTTTTAAAACTTTTTTTAAAAATAAATATAACCTTAAAAATAAAAAATAAAAAACTAGAAAAAAAGTGTAAACTATAAAATAAATAAGATTTATAAAAATTTATTTTTAAAAATTTAATTACTATATTTTTTTTATTAGATATATTGATAAGTAATTTTTTAAATTTATTATTAACAGATTGAAAATTTAAATCTATTAAGATATTATTAAGGAAAAGTTTAGAAATTATAATTTAAATTATATTAAAATATAATATTTTATTATTTAATTAAATAATTCTATTTATAAAGTAGGGAAAACCCTTTAAATATTAATCTAAAGATTTAACCTTATAGATAAGAAAGAAAATTATTTTAAAAATAAACTTACAATTATTATAATTTAATCTTAATAAATTTAAATTATATTCGATTTTATAATAAAAATTAATCTAAAAAATTTAATAAATAATTATATTAAAATTATAATTAATTAAACTATATTTTAATTAATTGTTTAAAGTCTAAAAAGAATAAATTTTTAAAATAAAATTAGTAATACTAACAAAAAATTTAATATATATAATTTAAAAAGGATTTAAAAAAAAAAAAAATTTAATTTAATATAATCTAAAAAGTTAGATTTGATAAAATATTAAAAAAAATTAAAAATTAAATTTAAATAATACAATTTAAAAAAAAAAAAATAATTTTTAAAATTGAAATATAAATTTTTAAAAATATTATTATAATTACTTTTAATTTATTAAAATATAAAAAACCTATTTTACTAATAACCTATAAATCTATTTTTATTTAAAAAAAATTTAATTAACTATAGGCTAATATAATCAAAATATATTAATATTATGTCACAGACCACGAATCTTGACAGTACAAATACCTGTACTTTGCCTTATACTATATTATTCTAAATTCTATTGTCATACTTTATATTTATAAATATATATTATTTTTAATATATTTATTTATAAATTTTATTTATTTGTTCCAATATTTATACTGTGGTATAATATAATTTAATTTATAAATTTAAAAATTTTATATAAAACCACAAAACTATAGTACAAAACTATAGATCCATTATAATAAATATAAAATTTATTATATATATAATATTATTATTAGAATTGATGAAATGGTTTCTATTTTTATTAATTAATTTAAATATAATTTAGTATATCTAATTATTTTTATTTTATTATTGTTATATATTTTAGGTAAATTATTTTCAATACCTTATAAATTTATATATATTTTTATTAAAAAACTTAAATATTTTAAGTAAAAAAAAATTTTATATATTTTAATATTATATATTTATATTATTATATTAAATAGTGTATAAAATATAATATTTTAATTGATTATCTTTTAACTAAAAAAATATATATATAATAGTATCTTTTAAAAATTTATAGTTTTGAAAATAAGATTATAAATGAAGAAGGTGATTATTTTTATTTATATAATATTTAAATAAATAAATTAAAAATTAAATCTTATAAAATTAATTAAATACTTCTATATTTATAAAAATAAAAAAAATATTATTTTTATTTTATTAATTTTAAACCAATTTATTTAAAAATAAAAATAAAATTTCAATTATCAATAATAAAATCTATTTTAACGCTATTATATAAATATAAAAAAAATTATATATTTAATAAATTATTAATAGCCTAATAAAATTATTATCCTAAATAATAATAAATATTTATAAAATTTAAAAATAATTATAAAAATTTTAAAAAATTTAAAAAATAATTATTATAATTTAAATAATTATTAAAATTTATAAAAATGTATAAAATATATTTAAAATAATTGAAAAAAAATTATACTAATTATTTTAAAATTTAATTAAAGATTAAATAAAATTTATTTTTATTTTATATTAAATAAAAATAAATTTTATTATAAATTCAAATAAATTTTATTATAAGTCAATTTCTAATTTTAAAAATTTAAAAATCTTAATAAAAATTTTAATAATAATAATAAAAATATTTTAATAATTTTAATAATTTTTAATAGATTTTGTTAATTTACTTTAACCTATTATTTAATATAAAAAGTGAAAGTATCAGATTTTAATAAATTTAATGGCTTATGTAAATTTAATTAATTTATTTAGTAAATTGTTATTGTTTTTTTTTCAATATTAATAATTTAAAAGTGATAAAAATAAAATTTATTTTTTTATATTTTTATTAAAATTATTTTTATATCTACAACTCCTATTTTATATAATATAAAAAATAAAAAAATAAAAATGGAAAATTAATAATAATTATATTATTTAAATTTTTATTAATTATTTATATTTTATTAAAAATTTAAACAATTTTACAAATATTAAAATAAAATTAAAGCTTTTATATTATTTAAAATTTATAATAAATTAAATTTGTTAAAAAATATTTTTAAATTATTAATATTTATGTTTTTATAGTCGGATATATAACAAAATAATTAATTTATTATATTAAGAAAAATTAAAACCCATATAAAAACAAAAATTATTAAAATAATTATATATAATTTAAAAATTTAATATTACATAATTAAAGATTTGATTATAAAGTTTAATGATAATTATTTCCAAAAATATAAAACAAATATTTTACAAATTTATAATAATTATAATCAATTTCCCAACCTTTAAGGAAATTGTTTGAATTAATAAAATAATTAATTTGGATTTTATAATAATAGTCAAGAAAATTAACTTTTATAATTTTAAAAATTATTTTGTAATAAATTAAAATTAATTATTTTAAAATTAAAATAATTTTTATATATCTTTAGAATAATTATTAAGGTTAAATAATTAATAATAATGAAATAGAAATAATTGGATTTTAAAAAATATTTTTGGATTATTTTTTATAAAATTAGGAAAAATTTAAAATTAAAATTAATGATTAGAAAATTGTTCCCCAAAATTTAATAAATTGGTATATTATTAGTATAATAAGAAAAAATATATTAAATAAAATTATTCAATTAATTAATATTTAAAAAATGTTAGAATAATTAATCAAAAAATATTATAAAATAATATAATTATAAAAATATTTAAAAATTATAATGAATATATTGAAAAATATAAGAATGATTATTAACAATTTAAAAAAGAATTTTAAAAAAATAATAATTTAATATTATTTTTATTAAATTAATAAAGAAGATTCTTTTAATATTAATTTTATTATATTTTAAGTTTTAATTATATTAAAAAAAATTTAAATTTTTACTCCATTTATTACCTCACCTAAAATATATACTTTTTAAAAATTAAAAACCAAAAATATTTAATAAAAAAATAATATTAAATTTATTATAAAAAAATATCATTTTAAATAGGAAAATTTTTTCCTAAAAAAAACTATATATTTACAATTTATTTAAAATTCCTTGAATAATCTATAAAAGAAATATAAAATTTACAAAAAAATCCATTTATAATAAATTTTAAAAATTGTATATTAACATAAATTTAAAATCTATTTATAAAAAAATTACAAAATTATTTAACACTCTCTTATTAATCTATTATATAAAAAATTAACCTAGGAAGGATTTACCAATCTTCTAATAATTAATAATATTATTTAATCGCCAAAAATTAAACCTTCTATTAAATAAACTTTCAAAAATTGGATGTTGGAAAAGTTAATAAAAATTATAAAAATAAATATTATATTTAAATATTAAAAAAATTAATACCTTAAATAATTCATTTTACTTAATATTAGATTTATAAAATATAACCACCCAATATTTTATATTAATAATAACAAAAATTGGTTTTAATTTATTAATTAATATGTAGAATTTTATAAAATGTATTGATATTAACTATGTAAACATTTTAATATAAATTTTAATAAATTTATATATTAAAAATATATAAATTAAGTAATTATTTTTAATTATAAATATATAGAAAAATAATAAAAAAATTTTTATAAATTTTATTAATAAATTATTTATTTTATAATATTTTATTATTATAAAATTAAATTAGTATAAGATTATAAAATATATTAATTTTATATAAATTATAATATTATCAAAATAATATTAGAAATTAATATTATAGAAATTAAAAAAAGGAAAAAATGTTAATTTTATAATTTAAAATTTTTAATTATTATTTTATAATAAAAATTTTATATTTATACTAATTATATAGGAATAAATTAATATTATTTTATAATATTAAAAGTTTAAAATTATATACTTATAAAAATTACCTAAATTATAAATAACAATTTTATTATAAAAAGATTTAAAATTTTATATTTAAAATTATTATAAAATATTTTAATTACAATAAACATATTATTTAGCCTTTAAAAATAAAAAAAATAAAAAATACTACAAATAATGTAAATTTGATAATATTAAATAATATAATATTTTAAACTAAAAGTTTTGGATAATAATGTATACCAAATTATCTAACTCTAATTTTATTAAAAAAATTTAATAAAATTCTCAATTAAATTAAAAATAATATTTTCAAATACCTTATACTATCAATAGAAATCTTACACAAGTTTTTATAAATAATAGAATAAAATTATATATATTTTAAAAAATATATTAAAAATATAAATATAATTTTTTTATAATTTAAAAATTATACAATATTATTGTTTTTAGAAAATTTTAGAAATAATTAAATATAAAATTAATATTATTTTTATTATTAATAAATATTTTGAAAAACAGATTATTAATATTTTTAATTTTGTTAATGATAATCTTATTTTAGAATACAACTAGTTAAAGATTATAACCTAGTTATAAATTTCCAAAATAAAATAATTAAATTTATTTATTGTAATTATTAACAAAACCCATACTAAATTTAATGAATAATTTATAAATAATTAAAAAAAGTCTATTTATAACTTACAGAATATTTTTTTAATAAAAAAATCTACCACTATTTTTAAAATAAACCTAACACTCTTAAATAAATATAACTTAAAATTAAAGATATTATTAAAATTATTAAAACAATTTTCAAAAATATATTTTCTAAAATTTTAAAATAAATGTTTAAATAAATTTAAATTTTTAAAAATTAAAAATAAATATATTATTATTATTTAATAAATTTATTTATAAAATATTATTATAAAAATATTAATATTTAAATTTTACCTATTTATACTTATATAAAAAAATTTAAAGTATTTAAAAATATATTAAAAAATTTATAAAAAATATATTTATTTTAAAATTTTCTATAAAATATTTAATTTTTTATTTTTAAAAATAGAAAATTATAAATTTATATTAATTATTAAAATTTTAATACTATTATAATTAAAATTGTAATAATTTATTTTAAATTAACAAATTTTAAATTAATTAATTAAAATTATTTATTTTATTAAATTTAACATTATTATTACTTATTATAATTTATAAATTATTTTAAAAACATTTAAAAAATAACATTTAAATATTATTATAATTTATTTAAATATTTAATTATACTTATAAAATTAATTAATGTTTTAATATTTTTTAAATTTTTATAAATTATATATTAAAAATCATATTAATAAAATATATATTATTTATTTAGATAATATATTAATTTATAATAAAAACTTTAAAGAATATTAATAATATATTATAATTGTTTTTAAAGCATTAAATAAATATAATTTTAAAATTAAATTAAAAAAATGGAATTCAAAGTTATAGAATATGAATTTTTTAAAACTATAATTATAATTTAAAAAATTAAAATAGATTTTAAAAAAATTAATGTTATTTAAAAATAATTATAATTTTAAAATATTAAAGATATTTAAACCTTTTTAAAATTCTACAATTATTATTAATAATTTATTAAATAATATAATTATATATCTATTGTTTTTTTAGAATTAATAAAAATTAAAGTATATTTTGAAATGATTTTTAATTAAATATACGTTTTTAATATATTTAAAAAATTATTTTTTTTAATTTTTATTTTTAAACTATACAATCTTGATTTATTTATTAAAATTGAAATAGATGTTTTTGATGCTGTACTAGGAGTTTGCTTATGTTAGTTATAATTAATTTAGGAATAATACCCTATTGTTTACTTTTTTTATAAGTTTGATGTTATTAAATTACAATATTTTATTTATAATAAAGAATTAATAGTTATCATTTAAATTTATAAAATATGGAAAATATATTTTTAAATAAAAGAATTTTTTATTATATATTTAAATTATAAAAATCTTACCTATTTTTTATTATTTAAAAATTTTAACAAATGATAAATTTATTGATGGGAATTTATTAATTAATATAATATAAGAATTATATATTGTAAAAAAAAAAAGAATTTTGAAATTGATGTTATTAATCAACAATTTAATTTAATAATTAGAATCTAATTCAATAAAGAAACTATTTTTAAAAAAAAACAATATATAATTATCCTAATTAATAAAATTTTAATTTTACTCTTATATTTTAAAAAATTAATTTATAAAAATTTTAAATAAAGTTATAATGAATATTCCATTATAAAAAAATATTATTAAGAAACTTTAATATTTTAAATTATTTTACAATAAAAAGGTTTATTTTTTAGAGATTTCTTCTATATTCCTATTAAGAAATTCTAATAATAATTTATTAAATATTATAATATGTTAATCTATAGATACCTAAGAATTAAATATATTTAGAAATTTTTAATTAAATTTTATTTTTAGTTTTAAATACAATAATATATTAAATAATATATTAAAATTTATGATATATACTGTTAAAATAAATTTAATTAATATTTATTTTATTAAAATTATAATCTTATAATATATCCTTAAAATTATTTTAAATTATTTTATATGATTTTATATAAGGAATACTTTTTTTAAAAACTTTTTATAAATATTATTTATAATAAAATTTTAATTATTATTTATAAGTTTAGTAAAATAATAATTTTAAAATTATAAAATTTTAAATAATTTATAATAAAATTTAAATAAATTTATAATAAATAAATTTTTAATTAATATAAATTATAATTTAAATATATTTATAATAAAAATATATTATTTATTAATAAATTTTAAAATTTAATTAAAAATTAAATTAATATTAAAATTAATATTACTAATAAAAATACATTTAAATAAATAAAATTATAAAATAAATTATCTAAACCATTAAAATATAATTAAAAATTTCCTTAATATAATATAAAATAATTAAATTAAATTACTATTATATTTTAAATTTATTTATAATATATTTAAATATTTAGCTATTAAATATATATCTTATAAAATATTTAAAAATAGAATTTTATTATAATATTATTTTTATAATATTTAAAAAAGTTATTTTAAAAATAGAAAAATATATTATAAATATAAAAATTTTATAATAATTTATAAAAAAATTTTAATTTATAATAAAATATATATTATATTATTATAATTAACAATATATAAAAATACCTTTTTAAAAAAAAATAAAATATATTTATTTATTAAATATATTAAATAGAAAAAATGATAAAATAAAAAATTGGATTATTAAAATATAAATTTTTATTATTATTAAAATAATATTTTTAAATTTAAAATTTTAGAATTTATTTAAATCTATCAATTTTTTATATTTTATTTTAAAATTAGTTTCTCAGGTCTAAGAGAAAATCTAGAAAATAAAGAATTAAAATATAAAGATTATATAAAATATGAATTTGAAAAAATTTTTAATAGATTTAATAAAAATAATAAATATTTAATTAAATAATTACTATTTTATAAACTATAAAATAATTTATAAAAATTGAAAGATAATATCTTACTAATTAATTTAAAATATTTTAAAAAAAAATATTAGAATTATTGAATAAATGTTTTAGAAAAAAATTTAAAAAAATTGTATAATATACCCAGGTATAATTGAATAAAATCAAATATAATTAAAAATTTAATTAATACATTATATTTATTTAATCTCTTGTTTAAAAAAAACAATACTATTATTTAAAAATTATTAAAAATTAATATTATTTGATAATAATTTTAAATCTAAACTTTTTAATTATTTAAAAAATTCCTATTTTTTAATAACTATCTCTTTTTTTTTTAATACTAAATCAAACTTATTATTTAATATTTTAATTTCTTTCCTTAATTATATTATTTTAATTTGTAATTACAATACTTTAGTTAATAACTTAATAATTTTTTTTTTAAATTTTTTAAATTTTTATTGTTTATTATTAAGTTTCTGGTTAATATGATCTACTAAAAAGAAATTATTATTAAATAAAATTTATTAAAAAAATTAAAATTATATTTATTATTAGAAAATTTATAAAAACAATTTAAACAAAAATAAATAATATATTTACTCCTTTTACAAATTTATATTTAATAGAATTATTTCTTTTTACAGTAAGATTCATATTTAGCTTTAGATTTTCGCCTTTTTTCCTTAATTTGATAAATCTACTCCTAATAATGTTCGGTTGATGACTTTATATAATAATCCATAAGTATTAATAATTTTAAAAATATATTAATTATTTTTATAAATATTTTTTAATTTAAATTTTATTTTATTATTTTAATTTAACTATTATACTTTTATATATATATAATTATATAAATATTTATTTAGAAATAAATTTTATACTACAATATAAATTATTATTTTATATAAATTTAATTTTGATATAAAAACTAATAATATATAAGATTAAATTCTTATATAAAAATAATGATGGTATATTATTACTTTATATTTAACTACTATTATTTATATAAAATTTTAAATTTTATAAAAAAGTTGTTTATACGGAAGCTTATTTTAAAAAAAAAGAATAATATTATAGATTATAAATTTTAATAGTATAAATATTTATATTTTATTTTATATTATATTATTTTAAATTTTATTATTATATTTTATATTTATAAATATATATTACTCCTAGTATATTTATTTATAAATTTTATTTATTTATTCCAATATCTATACTATAATATAATATAATTTAATTTATAAATTTAAAAATCTTACATAAAGCCATAGAGTTATAGCACAAAACTATAGATCCATTATAATAAGTATAAAACCTATTATGTATATAATATTATTATTAAAATTAATAAAATAATTTCTATCTTTATTAATTAATTTAAATATAATTCAATATATTTAATTATTTTTATTTTATTATTATTATATATTTTAGACAAACTATTTTTGATATTTTATAGTTTTATATATACTTTTTATTAAAAGATTTAAGTATTTTAGGTAGAAAGAAAATTTTACATATTTTAATATTACATATTTGTACTGTTATATTAGGTAGTGTACAAAGTATAATATATTATTAATATAATTTTAATAAATAATTTTAATAAATATATTAAAAAAATAATAAAATTATTACTTAAATTATTAAAAGATTAAAAATTTTAAAATTTATTTTAATAATTTTTATAATTTTTATATAATATAGTAGATTTTATTATAAAAATAAATTTTTAAAAAATATTAATAAAACTATTAATATATTTAATTAAATTAAAATTAATAATTTTTATAATAATAATTATTATATTAAATAAAAATATTATATTGATTTTAAAATAAAAAAATAAAATATTTTTTATATTATATTTATTTTCAATTATTATATTCAATTATATAATATTAATAAGTATTAATAATATAGAATAAATTAATTTTTAATTATAATATTTAATATTATATTAAATAATAAAATTAATTAAAATTTTTAAATAATAATATATAAAAAATAAAATTTATACTATTATTATTAAATATATTTTATTATTTTTATATTATAATTAAAATAAATAAATTTAAATTTATAAAAGATTAAAATAATTATTAAATATAATAAAAAATTTTTATTTTTATTTATTTATAAATTAGAATAAAATTTTTATATTTTTAAATATATCTATTTTAAAAAATAAATTATAATTTTTATAAAAATAAATAAATTATATATTTTGGTTATAAAGGATTTTAAAAATTTATAAAAATATATTGATGGATGAATAAAAATTATAAATAATATAAAATAAAATAAATATAAATATAAAATATAATTTGTTAAATAATAATATTTTAAATATTTTAATTATTTTATATTTTTAATATATTAATAAATTTATAAAAAAATATTAATAAAATAGAATTACTATTATTTTATATTAAATTTATAAATAAAAGCTAAATTTATTAAAAATAAATAATTTTATAAAATTTATTATATTTTCTTTTAATAATTAAAATTTTTAATAATATTAAAAATATTATAAAATATTAAAAATATATACTTTTATATATAAGGTGCAATATTATTTTAATATTTATAAAAATTTAAAATTTTAAAATATTATAAAAATTATAAATTTTAATATTTAAATTAAATTTATTATTATAATAAATTTTTATTACTATATTATAAATAGGTTTTTATAAATTAATATTTTAAAACTTATAAATTAAAATATAAAAAAAAGGAAATAGAAAAACTATAGATTAAATATTTTATTAAAATTATTTTTATAATTATTTAATTTATTATATAAATAATTTTAAAATAGTTTTAAAAAAAAACATATAAACTATTATTACTAATAAAATTAAAAATTTTTTAATATATTTAATATTTAGAAAAATTTATTAAAAAATAATTAAAATAATATTAAAAATAATATTTTAAATATAATATTTTTCAACTATATTTATTTTTTAATTATAAAAAAACTTTTTAAATTATAATTTTAAACTAATAGCCCTAGAAAAAAATATTTAAAGAATTTAAATTAATTTATATTTAAGATTTATTTAATAAATTAATATTATTATTATTAATTTATACTTTTATATATTAATTTATTTAAATAGATAATTTTTTAAAATTATTATTTAATTATAAAATATATTAAATTTTTATCTTTATAAAAATTGTTAAAAAAATAAATTTTTAATTTTATAACAAAATAAAGGTAGCTTAAAATAAATTATTTAAAAATAATTTTATTTTTTTTATTTAAAAATATTAAGAAAATTATAATAAATATATTAAATTTCCTATAACTTTCTATTAATATTTAAAATTAATTAACTTATAAATTCATAATTTTAAAATCAATTAAATATAAGAAACTATTTATTTCACTTAATACAAATATCATAAAATTATGTTTAAGAAGATTATTATTATTTCTCAATATTTATAAAAAGTTTATTAATTTATTTAATATTTCTTTAAAAAGAAATTAAAAATTATTTTAGAAATAAGTTTAATATTATTAAATAAGTATAATTAAAATTAAAAAAATTATTATTAAAAATTTTTAAAAATTTTTTTAAAAAAATTTAAAAATATAAGATTTTTTAATTTTATAAAAAGAAATATATTTTATTTTTTATATTAAATTTAATCTTTCTTATTAAATTAAGAAGGTAAGTAATTAAAATTATTATCTATATTTTATAATATTTAATTTAAAAATAAATTTATAAAAGAATATATTAATAAAAATTTTTATTTAAATTTTATATATTTTTTTTACTATTTTATTTATATTAAAAAAATGAATAATTATAAATATGTATTGATTTTAAAATGTTTAATACTATAATTATTAAAAATTAAAAATTAAAATTTTTTAATTAATAAATTTTTTAATTAATTTATTAAAATTATTTGCTTTATTAAGTTTAATTTTATTAATAAATATTATAATATTTAAATAATTGAAAATAATGAGTGGAAGATTATTTTTAAATATTATTATAAATTTTTAAATATTTAATAATATTTATAAGATTTATAAATATATTTACTATATTTTAAAAATTTATAAATTATATTTTATAAGATTATATTGATAAAATTTATATAATTTATTTTAATATATTTAATTTATAATTAAATAATAAAAATATAATTATTATGTTTATTTTATTTTTAAACCTTTAATAAATATAATATTAAAATTAATATTATAAAATTTAAATTTTAATTATTAAAGTTAAATTTTTAAAAATTATTATTATTTTAAAATATTAAAATAAATTTAAAAAATATAAATAATTTAGAATTAACTAAAATTTAATAATAAAACTTTAATTTAAAAAATTTAAAAATTTTTAAAATTTTATAATTATTATTAAAAATTTATTAAAAAATATAGTAAACTTTTTTATTCTTATAAAACTTATTAAAAAAATATTAAATTTAAAATTATTTAAAAAAATAAAAAGTTTTGAAATTTTTAAAATATTTTTATTTTTATATTAATTTAAAATCTATAATCTTATATTATTTATTAAAATTAAAATAAATATTTTTAATACTATATTAAAAATATATTTATTATAATTATATTTAGATAATAAATGATATTTAGTTATATATCTTTTATATAAATTTAATATTATTAAATAATAATATTTTATTTATAATTAAGAATTTATAATTATTATTAAAATATGTAAATAATGGAAATATTACCTATAAATAACTAATTTATTTATTATTTATTTTAATTATAAAAATCTTATATATTTCTTAATTATTAAGAAACTTAATTGATAATAAGTTTACTAATAGAAATGCTTTACAAATATAATATAAAAATTATATATTTTAAAATAAGAAGAATATTATAAATATTATTAACAAAAGACTTGATTTTAAAAATATTAAATTAAATTAAAAGCTATTTTAAAATAAAAATAAAATATAATTATAATTAATAAAATTTTTAACCTTATTTACTACATTATTAAAAATAACTTCTCAAAAAATTTAAATAAAATTATTAAAATTATACTATTATTAAATAAATTTTGGATAATTTTAAGGAAGTATTTAATTATTATAAAATAATTAATAAAATTATTTTTTAAAATCTATTTTATATTTTTATTAAAAATTATAATAAAAATTAATTTTTAATATTATAATAATATTTATAAATATTTAGGAGTTAAATGAATTTAAAAATTTTTTTAATTAAAATATAATAGAATATTAAATAATATATTTGTATTTATAATATATATTATTATAATAAATTAAATTAATATAAATTTTATAAAAATTATATTTATATGATATACCCAATACATTTTTCTAAATTATAATTTACAATTTTATATAAAAATACTATATATAAGAAATTTTAATTAATTAAATTTATAATAAAATTTTAATTATTATAAATAAGTTTAATAAAACTACTATTTTTAAATTATAGAATTTAAAATAAGGAATTATAAAATTAGATATAATCTATATTTAAAAATATTTAATTAATATAATACCTAATATAAATATATTTATAATAAAAATATATTTTTATAAATAAATTTAAAATTTAAAATAAATTAAATTAAAATTAAATTAAATATTATTATTAAAAAATATGCACTAATAAATAATATATTAAAAAGAATAATCTAAATTTTGGAAATATATCTTCAAATTTTTTAAATTATAAATAAAATAATTAAATTAAATTTTATTTTTAGTAAAATTTATTTATAATATTTTAAATATTTTATTATAAGTTTTATTTTATATAAAATTTTTAAAAATAAATATCTAAATCATTATTACTATTTCTTATATTAAAAAATAATACTTAAAATAAATAAATATATATAAAATATAAAATCCCTTTATATTAATTTTTAAAAATTTTAAATTTATTAATAAATAAATAGCTTATTATTATAATCTAAAGCATAAGTAAACTCTATTTTTAAAAAATAAAATATATTTATTTGGTTAAAATATTAAAATAATTAAATTTAATAAAAAATTCGATTATTAGAAATTTAATATTTATAAAATTATAAAAATTTAATAATATAATTTATAAGTTAAAATATTAGAAAAATCAAAAATATATTATATTTTTATATCTTTCTATTAAAATTTGTTTTACTAAAATTAAAAACTTTAAAAAATTAAAATTAAAAATAAAGATTATAATAAATATAATATTAAAAAATTTTAAATAAATTTAATAAAAAGAAAATACCTTATTAAATAAAATAAATTTTATAAATTTAAAAACGATTTTTAATAATCTAAAACCAATATTACCCTAGAACTTATTTAAATATATTTAAAATAAAAATAAAAAAATTAATTACTTAAAAATTATTAATAAATAAAAACATAAATAATTTAAAAATATAATACTTTTATATAATTAATTAAAAATAATTATATAAATTATAATTAAGAAATTCAATTTATAATTATAATATTTTTAATTAAAAACTTAATTATTTAATAAAAATTAATTAAAATTAAAATTTTTATTAACTTAAAATAATTCACTTATTTTCTTATAATATCTTTTAAATTTAATTTAATTAAAAATAACTATATTTAATATTCTTTTAATTTAAAATTTTTATTTTATAAGCTAAATTAATTTTATGTTTTAAAATTATTATATTCATCTTTTTTATAATATAATATTTTATTAATATTTGAGTTTATTTTTATTTAAAAACATATAAATTTTAATAAAATTTTAAAAATTTTTATTTTATTTTTTTAATTTTTTTTTTTTTTTTTTATAAATAATTAAAATTTGTACTATTATTTAATTATTAGTATAAAATTTTAAAAATTTTAAAAATGAAATAAATATTTATAAAAATTATTTTATATTATAATAATTTTTATTTTATATAAACAAAATATTTATTGATTTCTATAATTATATATTTTAAATTCTTAAAACATATTTATTATAAAAATAACTATAATTAACCTAAATTCTTTAATTTTAATTAAAAGATTATAGTAACAATCACTAAAAATTACTTATTAACAAAATTTAATTTATATCAAATTTATTTATTAATTTTATTTAAATTTATTTAAAAATATGTTAATTATCTATAATACAAATATTTTTAAAATTAAATTTAATTCTTTAATTTTAATAAAATTATATATTCTTATAAGATTATTACTTAAATTTTTTAAATAAAAACAATTGAAAAATAATTTATAAAATTCTTTATATATAAAAATTTTCTATAAGATTTATTTTTTTCAAAATTTACACAATTTAATTAATTATTATTTAATATTAATTTTATATTTTAAATTTTTTATAAAAATCTTTTATAAAAATTTCTTATAAAAAGAAAAATAATATTATAAACTATTAATTATATATTTAATTATTTTATATTAGATTTTATATATACTATTTAAAATAAATATATAAAATATAAATATATAATATATTTATATAATTTATATATAAAAATAATTACTAAAAATAAAAGTATTAAATTTTTATTTTTTAAAATATTTATTTTTTAAAAATTAATTATATAATTTTTAAAGAATTTAATAAAAATTTTTTATTAAAAATGTTTAGTATTTATTTATTAAATATTAAATATTATAAAAAATATATAGAATTTTATATATTTAAAAACTATTTTAAGATTAATGATAATAATTTTTATTAATTAATACTATTAAATAATATAATTTTTAATTATTTATTATTTATTTTATTATTATATATTCTAATTATCTTATAAATATATATTTTTCTAAATTAAAACTTAATATAATTAAAGTTAAAAATCTAATCTAATAAAGATAGTTTACTTTAATACTTTCATACTAAGATATAACAAAAATATATTATAAATATTATATTTTTATAAATTTAAAAAATTAGAATAATATATTTTTAATTTTATTATAAAATTATTAAAGGAGATAAATATAATATTATTTAATAATTATATATAAATTTTTAAAAATAATATATTTATTATTTATTAGTAAAAATTAAATATTAAAAAATTAATTGAAATATTTTTATAAAATATTTAAAAATTATATAGATTATTAAAAAAATTATATTTAATTAAAAATATTAATTTTTTAAATAAATTCTAAAATAAAATTAATAAAAAATTAAAAATTATTATAAATTAAATATAATATATTATTTATAAATAGATGGATAAATAAAATAAATTAATTTTATTATAAATAATATTTTAAAATTTATATTAATTATTAATAAAATATTAAATAAATAATTATTATTAGTAAATATTACTATAATAATAAAATATTAAATATTATAAGAATATTATTTTTATAATTAATATAAATAAATTTAAAAATAATAATTATTAATAAAAAAATATTAGTATAGAATTAGAAAACTTTTAATTTTATAATTAAAATAATAAAATTATAAAAATTTATTAAAATAAAAATTAATTATATTATATAAATATAATAAAAATAAATAAATAAAAAAATAATTTATAATTAATTATAAGAAAAAAAGATAAATATAATTAAATATATATAATATTTAATTACTAAATTTAGTTTAAAATTAATTAATAAAAATAAAAAACTATTTAAATTTTTTAAATTTATAAATAATAAATATATAAATTAGATTTTCCCTTTTATAAAAATTTATTTAATATTTTATACTAATTTATTATAACAAATAAAAAATAACAAATTTAAAAAATAAAATAAAAAAAGATTTTACCTATTATTACTAATTAAAATAATAATATATTATATAAAATTATAGAATTTATTAATTTTAATAAAAAAATAATTAATTAAAATATTATATTTATTAAAAAATATAATAAATCTACTTAGAAATTTATTAAATATATTTAATAATATGGGATGATTTTTAAATTTTTATAAAAATATTTTAATAAATTAGTTTTTAATAAATAAAAAATAATTTTAATTTAAAATATTAATAATAAATTAATTAATTAAATTTATAAATATAACTTTAAATAATTTATTTATTTAATATATAAATTTATTTAATAATATTAAACTATTTATTTTATTTGATATATAATTTTTAAATAATTTAATAAATAAATCAATTAATATTTACAAATTATAATAAATAATACTTTATTTAAAATAATAAAATTTTTATTTTTATAAAATTAATATTTTATATTATTAATTTTATTATTAATTTAAATTTTAAAAAAATTCTCTAAAATTTAAAATAATATTTAATAAAATTTTAAATATATTAATTTTAATAAAAATTTAAGAATTTAAATAATTTTAAAAAATAAAAAACTTTAAAATCAATAATAAGTTAATAATTATATAATAAAAAAACTTTTATAAATATTAAAAATATTAAAAATAAAAAAAATAAAAATATTACTAATTTAATATAATTTTAAAAATAAATTAGAAAATCCAAAAAATTTAAAATTATAAAAATTAAAATTAGAATTAATTTTAAAATATTAAAAAAATAATTATAAAAATTTATATTTTTAAAAATTAATAAAAATATTAATGATGTTATAAACCATAAGTTTTAACAATATAAATATTTATACCTTACTTTATATTATATTGTTTTAATTTTTATTTGTTATAAACCATAAATCTTGATAATATAAATACCTATATCTTATTTTATATTGTATTATTTTAAATTCTACTACTATATTTTATATTTACAAATATATATTACTTTTAGTATATTTATTTATAAATTTTACTTATTTATTCTAATATCTATATTATAATATAATATAATTTAATTTATGGATTTAAAAATTTTATATAAAATTATAAAATTATAGTATAAAATTATAAATCTATTATAATAAATATAAAATCCACTATATATTCCACTATATATGATATTATTATTAAAATTAATAAAATAATTTTTTATTTATTGGTTAATTTAAATATAATTTAATATATTTAATTATTTTTATTTTATTATTATTATATATTTTAATAAATTATTTTAATATTTTATAATTTTATATATATTTTTTTATTAAAAGACTTAAATATTTTAGGTAAAAAGAAATTTTATATATTTTAATATTATATATTTATATTGTTATATTAAATAAATATATAAAATATAATATTTTAATTAATTATTTAACTAAAAATATATATAATAATACTTTTAATTTAAAAGATTTTATAATTTTAAAAATAAAATTATAAATAAAAAACAATTATTTTTATATATAATGTTTAAACAAATAAATTGAAAATTAAATTTATAAAATTAATTAAATATTTTTATATTTATAAAAATAAAAAAAATATTATTTTATTTTTATTAATTTTAAAACTAATTTATTTTAAAAATAAAATAAAATTTTAATTATTAATAATAAAATCTATCTTAATATTACTATATAAATATAAAAATTATATATATTTAATAAAGTTATTAATAGTTTAATAAAAATTATTATTTTAAATAATAATAAATATTTATAAAATTTAAAAATAATTATAGAAATTTTTAAAAATTTAAAAAATAATTATTATAATTTAAACAATTATTAAAATTTATGAGAATATATAGGATATGTTTGAAATGATTGGAGAAAAATTATATTAATTGTTTTAGGATTTAGTTAAGGATTAATAAGATTTATTTTTATTTTATACTAAATAAAAATAGACTTTGTTATAAGTTAATTTCTAATTTTAAAAATTTAAAAATCCTGATAAAAATTTTAGTGATGATAATGAAGGATACTTTAATAATTTTAATAATTTTTAATAGATTTTGTTAATCTACTTTAACCTACTATTTAATATAAGAAAATAAAAATATTAAATTTTAATAAATTTAATAGTTTATTATATAAATTTAATTAATTTATTTAGTAAGTTATTATTATTTTTATTTTCAATATTAATAATTTAAAAATAATAAAAATAAAATTTATTTTCTCCTTATATTTTTTATTAAAATTATTTTCTATATTTATAATTTTTATTTTATATAATATAAAAAATAAAAAATAAAAATGGAAAGTTAATAATAATTATGTTATTTAAATTTTTATTAATTATTTATATTTTATTAAAAATTTAAATAATTTTACAAATATCAAAATAAAATCAAAAAATTCTTTATATTATATTAAATTTGTTAAAAATATTTTTAAATTATTAATATTTATATTTTATAATTAAATATATAATAAAATAATTAATTTATTATATTAAGGAAAAATTAAAACCCATATAAAGATAGGAAATTATTAAAATAATTATATATAATTTGAAGATTTAATATTATATAATTAAAAATTTAATTATAAAACTCAATAATAATTATTTTTAAAAATATAAAGTAAATATTTTATAAATTTATAATAATTATAATTAATTTTCTAACCCCAAGAAAATTATTTAAATTAATAAAATAATTAATTTAGATTTTATAATAATAATCAAAAATCGATTTTCTTATAATTTTAAAAATTATTTTATAATAAATTAAAATTGATTATTTTAAAATTAAAATAATTTTTATATATTTTAAAATAACTATTAAAAATTAAATAATTAATAATAATAAAATAAAAATAATTAAACTTTAAAAAATATTTTTAAATTATTTTTATAAAATTAGGAAAAATTTAAAATTAAAATTAATAATTAGGAAATTATTTTCCAAATTTAATAAATTAATATATTATCAATATAATAAAAAAATATATTAAATAAAATTATTTAATTAATTAATATTTAAAAAATATCAAAATAGTTAATTAAAAATATTATAAAAATAATATAATTATAAAGAATATTTAAAAAATTATAACAAATATATCAAAATATAAAAATGATTATCAATAATTTAAAAAAATTTTAAAAAAATAATAATTTAATATTATTTTTATTAAATTAATAAAGAAGATTTTTAATATTAATTTTATTATATTTTAAATTTTAATTATATTAAAAGAATTTGAACTTTTACTCCATTTATCATCTCATTTAAAATATATATTTTTAAAATTAAAAACAAAAATATTTAATAGGAAGATAATATTAAATTTATTATAAAAAATATTATTTTAAATAAAAATTTTTTTAGAAGGAGTTATATATTTATAATTTATTTAAGATTTTTAAATAATTTATGAGAGGAATATAAGATTTATAAAAAATCTATTCATAATAGATTTTAAAACTATATATTAATATAAATTTAAAATTTATTTATAAAAAATTATAAAGTTATTTAATATTTTCTTATTAATTTATTATATAAAGAATTAATTTAGGAAGGATTTACTAATCTTTTAATAATTAATGATATTATTTAATTGTTGAGAACTAAACCCTCTATTAAATGAATTTTAAAAATTAAATATTGGAAAATTAATAGAAATTATAAAAATAAATATTATATTTAAGTGTTAAAAAAATTAGTATTTTAAATAATTTATTTTATTTAATATTAGATTTATAGGATATAATTATCTAACATTTCATATTAATAATAATAAAAATTGGTTTTAGTTTATTAATTAATATATAAAATTTTATAAAAATATTAATATTAATTATATAAATATTTTAATATAGATTTTAATAAATTTATATATTAAAAATGTGTGAATTAAATAATTATTTTTAATTATAAATATGTAGAAAAATAAAGAAATTTTTATAAATTTTATTAGTAGATTATTTACTTTGTAATATTTTATTATTATAAAATTAAATTAGTATAAGATTATAAGATATATTAATTTTATATAGAAAATTATAGTATTATTAAAATAATATTAAAATTAATATTATAAAAATTAAAAAGGAGGAAAAAATGTTAATTTTATAATTTAAAATTTTTTAATTATTATTTTATAATAAAAATTTTTATATTTATATTGATTATATGTAAAAATAAATTAATATTATTTTTATAATATATTAGAAGAAGTTTTAAGATTATATATTTATAAAAATTGTTTAAATTGTAAATAATAATTTTATTATAAAAAAATTTAAAATTTTATATCTAAAGTTATTAATAAAATATTTTAATTATAATAGGTATATTACTTAATTTTTAAGAATAAAAGAAATAAAAAATATTACAAATAATATAGAATTTAATAATATTAAATAATATAATATTTTAAATTAAAAAATTTTGGATAGTAATGTATGTTAAATTGTTTAATTTTAATTTTATTAAAAAAAAATTTGATAAAATTTTTAATTAAATTAAAAAATAATATTTTTAAATATCTTATATTATTAATAAAAATTTTATGCAAGCTTTTGCAAATAGTAAAATGGAAATTATATATATTTTAAAAAAATATATTAAAATATAATCTTTTTATATAATTTAAAATTACCATATATAATATTATTATTTTGAAAGTTTTTAAAAATAGTTAAGTATAAAACTGATATTACCCTTATTATTAATAAATATTTTGAAAAATGGATTATTAATATCTTTAATTTTGTTAATAATGATTTCATTTTAGAATATAATTAATTAGAAGATTATGATTTAGTTATAAATTTTAAAATAAAATAATTAAATTTACTTGTTGTAATTATTAACAAAATTTACATTAAATTTAATAAATAATTTATAAATAATTAAAAGAAGTTTATTTATAATTTACAAAATTTTTTTAATAAAAAATTTATTATTGTTTTTAAAATAAATTTAATATTCTTAAATGGATATGGCTTAAAATTAAAAATATTATTAAAATTATTAAAATAATTTTTAAAATATATTTTTAAAAATCTTAAAATAAATATTTAAATAAATTTAAATTTTAAAAATTAAAAACAAAAACATATTATTATTATTTAATAAATTTATTTATAAAATATTATTATAAAAAAGTACTATATTTAAATTTTTATTTATTTATATTTATATGAAGGAAGAATTTAAAGTACTTAAAATATATTAAAAAAATTTATAAAAAGAATATATTCGTTTTTAAGATTTTTGTAGGATATTTAATTCTCTTTATTTTTAAAAAATAAAAATTATAAATTTATATTAATTATTAAAGTTTTAATATTATTATGATTAAAAATTATAATAGTTTATTTTAAATTGATGAATTTTAGATTAGTTAATTAGAGTTACTTACTTTATTAAATTTAACATTATTATTATTTATTATAATTTATGAGTTATTTTAAAAACATTTAAAAATAGTATTTAAATATTACTATAATTTATTCAAATATTTAATTATATCTATAAAATTAACTAATACCTCAGTATTCTTTTAAATTTTTATAAATCATAATTAAAAGATTATATTGATAAAATATATATTATTTATTTAGATAATATACTGGTTTATAGCAAAATTTTAAAGAATATTAATAATATATCATAATCATTTTTAAAATATTAAATAAATATAATCTTAAAAGTTAAATTAAAAATAGAATTTAAAATTATAAAATATAAATTTTTGGAGTTATAATTATAATTTAAAAAATTAAAATAGATTTTAAAAAAGTTAATATTATTTAAAAATAATTATAATTTTAAAATATTAAAAATATTTAAGTTTTTTAGGATTTTACAACTATTATTAATAATTTATTAAATAATATAGTTATATATTTATTACTTTTTAAAATTAATAAAAATTAGAATACATTTTAAAATAATTTTTAATTGAATATGTGTTTTTAATATATTTAAAGAATTATTTTTTAATTTTTATTTTTAAATTATATAATTTTGACTTATTTATTAAAATTAAAATAAATATTTTTAATATTGTACTAAAAACTTATTTGTGTTAATTATAATTAATTTAGGAATGGTATTTTATTATTTACCTTTCTTATAAATTTAATGTTATTAAATTATGATACCTTATCCATAATAAAAAATTAATAATTATTATTTAAATTTATAAAATATAAAAAATATATTTTTAAATAAAAAAATTTTTTATTATATACTTAAATTATAAAAACCTTATTTATTTTTTATTATTTAAAGATCTTAACAAATGATAAATCCACTAGTGGGAATTTATTAGTTAATATAATATAAGGATTATACATTATAAAAAAAAAGAGAATTTTAAAACCAACACTATTAGTTGATGATTTGACTTAATGGTTAAAGTTTAATTTAATAAAGGAATTATTTTTAAAAAAAAATAATATATAATTATTTTAGTTAATAAAGTTTTTAATCTTATTTTTTATATTTTAAAAAATTAGTTTGTAAAAAATTTTAAATAAAATTATAATGAATATTTTATTGTAAAAAAAATATTATTAAAAAATTTTGATATTCTAGATTATTTTATGGTAAAAAAAAGATTTATTTTTTTTAAAGATTTTTTTTATATCCTTATTAAGAAACTTTAATAATAATTTATTAAATAATATTATAATATATTAACCCATAAATATTTAAAATTAAATGTATTTAAAAACTTTTAATTAAATTTTATTTTAATCTTAAATATAATAATATATTAAATAATATATTAAAATTTATAATATATATTATTAAAATAAATTTAATTAATATTTATTTTATAAAAACTATAATTTCATAATATACCTTAAAATTATTCCAAATTATTTTATATAATTTTATATAAGAAATATTTTTTAAAAACCTTTATAAATATTATTTATAATAAAATTCTAATTATTATTTATAAATTTAATAAAATAATAATTTTAAAATTATAAAATTTTAAATAATTTATAATAAAATTTAAATAAATTTATAATAAATAAATTTTTAATTAATATAAATTATAATTTAAATATATTTATAATAAAATATATTATTTATTAATAAATTTTAAAATTTAATTAAAAATTAAATTAATATTAAAATTAATATTACTAATAAAAATATATTTAAATAGATGGAGTTATAAAATAAATTATTTAAATTATTAAGATATAATTAAAAATTTCTTTAATATGGTATAAAATAATTAAATTAAATTATTATTATATTTTAAATTTATTTATAATATATTTAAATATTTAGCTATTAAATATATATTTTATAAAATATTTAAAGGATGGAATTTATTATAATATTATTTCTATAATATTTAAGGAAGTTATTTTAAAATAAAAATATATTATAAATATAAAAATTTTTATAATAATTTATTTAATTTATAATAAAACATATATTATATTATTATAATTAACAATATATAAAAGTACCTTTAAAAAAAAAAATAAAATATACCTACTTATCAAATACATTAAATAGAAAGGATAATAAAATAAAAATTGGATTATTAAAAATATAAATCTTTATTATTATTAAAAATTTAATAATAATATTTTTAAATTTAAAATTTTAGGATTTATTTAAATCCATTAATTTTTATATTTTATTTTTAAACCAGTTTTCCTAGGTTTAAGAAAAATTTAGAAAATAAAAATTAAAATATAAAGATTATATAAAATATAAATTCAAAAAATCCTTAATAAATCTAATAAAAATAATAAATATTTAATTAAATAATTGCTATTCTATAAACCATAAAATAATTTATAAAATTGGAAAATAATATTCGCCTTAATTAATTTAAAATATTTTTAAAGAAAATATTAGAATTATCAAATAAATATCTTAAAAAAGGTTTAAAAAAGTTATATAATATATTTAGGTGTAATTAAATAAAATCAAATATAATTAAAAAACTTAATTAATATATTATATTTATTTAATTTTTTGTTTAAAAAAAATGATGTTATTATTTAAAAGTTATTAAAAATTAATGTTATTTGATAATAATTTCAAATCTAAATTTTTAGTTATTTAAAAATTTTTATTTTTTAATGGTTATCTTTTCTTTCTCCAATATTAAATTAAATTTGTTATTTAATATTTTAATTTTTTTTTTTAATTGTATTATCTTAATTTATAATTGTAATATTTTAGTTAGTAATTTGGTAATCTTTTTTTTAAACTTTTTAAGCTTTTGCTATTTGTTATTAAGTTCCTAATTGATATAATTTATTAAAAAAAAATCATTGTTAGATAGAATTTATTAAAAAAATTAAAATTATATTTATTGTTAGAAAATTTGTAAGAATAATTTGAATAAAGGTAAGTAGTATATTTACCTCTTTTATAAATTTGTATTTAATAAAATTATTTTTTTTTATGGTAAGATTTATATTTAATTTTAAATTTTTATTTTTTTTTTTTAATTTGATAAGTTTGTTTTTGATAATATTTAATTGATAATTTTGTATAATAATCTATAAGTATTAATAATTTTAAAAATATATTAATTATTTTTATAAATATTTTTTAGTTTAAATTTTATTTTGTTATTTTAATTTAATTACTATATTTTTATATATGTATAATTATATAAATATTTATTTAAAAATAAATCTTATATTATAATATAAATTATTATTCTATATAAATTTAATTCTAATATAAAAACTAATAATATATAAAATCAAATTCTTATATAAAAATAATAATAATATATTATTACTTTATACCTAGCTACTATCATCTATATAGAATTTTGGACTTTATAAAAAAGTTGTTTATGTAAAAGTTTATTTTAAAAAAAAAAAATAATATCACAAACCACAAATCTTAATAATACAAATATTTATATTTTGTTTTGTGTTATACTATTTTAAATTCTATTATTGTATTTTATATTTATAGATATATATTATTTTTAATATATTTGTTTATAAATTTTATTTACCTATTTTAGTATTTATATTATAATATAATATAATTTAATCTATGAATTTAAAAATTTTATATAAAGTTATAGAGCTATAGTATAAAGTTATAGATTTATTATAATAAGTATGGAATCCACTATATATATAATATTATCATTAAAATTGATGAAATAGTTTTTATCTTTATTAATTAATTTACATATAATTTAATATATTTAGTTATTTTTATTCTATTATTGTTATATATTTTAAGTAAATTATTTTTAATATTTTATAATTTTGTATATATTTTTTATTAAAAGATTTAGGTATTTTAGGTAAAAAGAGAGTTTTGTATATCTTAGTATTGCATATTTGTACTGTTACATTGGGTAGCGTACGAAGTGTAACACTATTACTATACTTTATATTTATAAATATATATTATTTTTAATATGTTTGTTTGTGAAGTTTACATATTTATTTAGAATATTATATTATAGTATAATATAAATATTTATTTACTTATTTTTTAATTTAAATAAATAATATGAGAATTTTTAGAAATTTATCTGTTTGTATGTTTTGTTTATGTAAATATATGAGAAAAACAAATTTTTAAAAATATTTTATAATGTTTATATATATAAGATTATCATTAGAATTGATGAAGTATTTCTATTTTTATCGGTTAATTTAAATATAATTTAATATATCTAATTATTTTTATTCTATTATTATTATATATTTTAGGTGAGTTATTTTGATATTTTATAATTATATATATATTTTTGCTAAAAATTTAAATATCCTAGGTAGAAAAAAATTTTTATATATATTTTATATATTATAATATTATATATTTATATTATTATATTAATAATATATAAAGTATAATACTTTAATTAATTACTTTTTTTAGTTAAAAAGTATATATATGATAATACCTTTAATTTAAAAGATTTTATAATCTTAAAGAATAAAATTATAGATAAAAAGGCAATTACTTTATTTATATAATATCTAAATAAATAAATTAAAAACTAAATTTTATAAAATTAATCAAATACTTTTATATTTACAAAAACAAAAAGAAAAGTATTATTTTACTTTATTATTTTTAAAGCCAATTTACTTAAAAGTAAAAATAAAATTTTGATTATTAATAATAAAATCTATTTCAATATTATTATATAAGTATAAAAAAAAAAATTATATATATTTAATAAAAATTATTAATAATCCTAATTAAAATTATTATCCTAAATAATAATAGATATTTATAAAATTTAAAAATAATTATAAAATTTTAAAAGAATTAAAAAAATAATTATTATAATTTAAATATTATTGAAATTTATAAAAATATATATAAAATATATTTAAAATAATTAAAAAAATTATATTAATTATTTTAAAATCTAATTAAAAATTAAATAAATTTTATTCTCATTTTATATTAAATAAGAATAAATTTTATTATAAATTAGTTTTTTAATTTTTGAAAATCCAAAAATTTAATAAAAATTTTAATAATAATAATAGAAAAATACCTAATAATTTTAATAATTTTTAATAAATTTTATTAATCTATTTTAATTTATTATTTAATATAAAGAAGTAAAAATATTAAATTTTAATAAATTTAATAGTTTATTATATAAATTTGATTAATTTATTTAGTAAGCTACTACTATTTTCTATTTTTCAGTATTAATAGTTTAATAAAAATAAAATTTATTTTTTTATATTTTATTAAAATTATTTTTATATTTATAATTTTTACCTTATATAATACAAAAATAAAAAAATAAAAATAAAAAACTAATAATAACCATATTATTTAAATTTTTATTAATTATTTATATTTTATTAAAAATTTAAATAATTTTATAAATATTAAAATAAAATTAAAAAAATCCTTTATATTATTTAAAATTTATAATAAACCAAATCTACCAAAAATATTTTTAAATTATTAATATTTATACTTTTATAGTTGGATATATAATAAAATAATTAATTTACTATATTAAAAAAATTAAAACTTATATAGAGATAGGAAGTTATTAAAATGATTATATATAATTTAAAAATTTAATATTATATAATTAAAAATTTAATTATAAGATTTGATAATAATTATTTTTGAGAATATAAAATAAATATTTTTAAATTTATAATAATTATAATTAATTCCCAATTTTTAAGGAAATTATTTAAATTAATGAAATAATTAATTTAAATTTTATAATAATAATTAAAAATTAATTATTTTAAAATCCTAAAATCACTTTATAATAAATTAAAATCAATTATTTTAAAATCAGAATAATCCTTTATATATTTTTTATAATAATTATTAAAAACTAAATAATTAATAATAATAAAATAGAAATAATTAAATTTTAAAAACACTTTTAAATTATTTCATAAAATTAAAAAAATTTAAAATTAAAATTAATGATTAAGAAATTATCCTCCAAAATCTAATAAATTAATATGCTACCAATATAATAAAAAAGGATATATTAAGTAAAATTATCCAGCTAATTAATATTTAAAAAATATTAAAATAGCCAATCAAAAAATATTACAAAAATAATATAATTATGAAAAATATTAAAGTTATAATAAATATATTAAAAAATATAAGAGTGATTATCAGTAGTTTAAAGAAGAATTTTAAAAAAAATAATAATTTAATATTATTTTCCATTAAATTAATAAAAAAAATTTTTTTAACACTAATTTTACTATATTTTGAATTTTAGTTATACTAAAAAAAATTTGAACTCCTACTCCTTTTATCATTTTATTTAAAATATATATTTTTTAAAAATCGAAAATTAAAAATATTTAATAAAAAAATAAGGTTAAACTTACTATAAAAAAATATTATTTTAAATAGAAAAACCTTTTTTTAAAAGGAGTAATATATTTATAATATATATAAAATTTTTTAAATAATTTATAAAAAGAATATAAGATTTAAAAAAAAACTCATTTGTAATAAATCTTAAAAACCTTATACTATTACAAATTAAAAATCTATCTTCAAAAATATTATAAAATTATATAAAATCGGACTATCGAATTTACATTTATACCAATCGGCCCCCTAACAAAAGAAGAATATAACAACCAAATAAATAAGTTATACTATCAATAAGAAGAAGAAATTTATGATTGATTATTTTTTAAACCTAATAACACTACCCAATCACCAGAAATTAAATTTTTTACTAAATAAATTTTTAAAAATTAGATACTAAAAAAATTAACAAAAACTACAAAAATAAATATTATATTTAAATATCAAAAAAATTAATGTCTTAAATAGTTTACTTTACCTAATATTGGATTTATAGAATATAGTTATTCAACATTCTATATTAATAATAATAGAAGTTAGCCTTAATTTATCGATTGATATGTAAAACTATATAGAATACATCAATACCAATTATATAGATATTTTAATATAGATTCAACTAAATTTACATGTTAAAATTATATAGATTAAATAGTCACTTTTAATTATAAATATGTAGAAAAGTGATGAAAAAGTTTTTATAAACTTTATTAATAAATTATTTATTTTATAATATTTTATTATTATAGAATTAAATTAGTATAAAATTATAAAATATATTAGTTATATATGAAATTTATAATACTATTAATATTATATTAAATATTAATATTATAAAAATTAAAGAGGAAGGAAATATTAATTTTATAAATTAAAATTTTTAATTATTATTTTATAATAAAAATTTTTATATTTATATTAATTATATATAAAAATGGATTAATATTATTTTTATAATATATTAGAAGAGATTTTTAAGATTATATATTTATAAAAATTATTTAAATTGTAAATAATAATTTTATTATAAAAGATTTAAAACTTTATATTTAAAATTATTAATAAAATATTTTAATTATAATAAATATATTATTTAATTTTTAAAAATAAGAAAAAATAAAAAATACTTTCCACTATATAAAATTTAATAATATTAAATAATATAATATTTTAAATTAAAAAAGTTTTAAATAATAATATATATTAAACTATTTAACTTTAATTTTGTTAAAAAAAAATTTAATAAAATTTTTAATTAAATTAAAAAATAATATTTTTAAATATTTTACATTATTAATAAAAATTTTATATAAATTTTTACAAATAACAAAACAAAAATTATATATATTTTAAAAAAATATATTAAAAAATATAATCTTTTTATATAATTTAAAAATACTATATATAATATTATTGTTTTTGGAGGAAGCTTTTTAGAAATAGTTAAATATAAAACTGACGTTATCCTTATTATTAATAAATATTTTAAAAAATGGACTATTAATATCCTTAATCTCGCTAATAACGACTTTATTTTAGATTATAACTGGTTGGAAGATTATGATTTAATTATAAATTTCTAAAACAAAATAATTAAATTTATTTATTATAATTGCTAATAAAACCCATATCAAATTTAATAAATAGTTTATAAATAATTAAAAAAAATCTATTTATAACTTACAAAACATTTTTTTGATAAAAAAATTTATTATTATTTTTATAATAAACCTAACACCCTTAAATAAATATGGTTTAAAATTAAAAATATTATTAAAATTATTAAAATAATTTTTAAAAATATACTTTTTAAGAAAATTTTAAAATAAATACTTAAATAAATTTAAATTTTTAAAAAAATTAAAAATAAAGATATATTATTATTATTTAATAAATTTATTTATAAAATATTACTATAAAAAATATTATATTTAAATTTTTATTTATTTATATTTATATAAAAAAATTTAAAATATTTAAAAATATATTAAAAAAATTTACAAAAAAATATATTTATTTTTAAAATTTTTATAAAATATTTAATTCTCTTTATTCTAAAAAAATGGAAAATTATAAATTTATATTAATTATTAAAATTTTAATATTATTATGATTAAAGATTACAATAATTTACTTTAAATTGATAAATTGTTAAATTAATTAATTAAAATTATTTATTTTATTAAATTTAATATTATTATTATTATAATTTACAAATTATCTTAAAAAATGTTTGGAAAATAGTATTTAAATGCTAATATAGTTTATTTAAATATTTAATTATACTTATAGAATTAATTAATTTAATTAATGTTTTAATATTTTTTAAATCTTTATAAATCATATGTTAAAAGATTATATTAATAAAATCTATATTATTTATTTTAACAATATATTAATTTATAATAAAAATCTAAAAAATATCAATAATATGTTATTACCGTTTTTAAAGTGTTAGATAAATATAATTTTAAAGTTAAATTAAAAAAATAGAATTTGAAATTATAAAATATAAATTCTTTAAAATTATCATTATAATTAAAAAAATTAAAATAGATTTTAAAAAAATTGATGTTATTTAAAAATAGCCCCAACTTTAAAATATCAAAGATATTTAAGCCTTTTTAAGATTATATAATTATTATTAACAATTTATTAAATAATATAATTATATGTTTATCACCTTTTTAAAATTAATGAAAATTAAAATATATTTTAAAATGATTTTTAATCAAATACATATTTTTAATATATTTAAAAATTATTTTTTAGTTTTTATTCTTAAATTATATAATTTTAATTTATTTATTAAAATTAAAATAAATATTTTTAATATTATACTAAAAATTTATTTATATTAATTACAATTAATTTAGGAATAATATTTTATTATTTATTTTTTTATAAATTTAATATTATTAAATTATAATATTTTATTTATAATAAAAAATTAATAATTATTATTTAAACTTATAAAATATAAAAATATATTTTTAAATAAAAACCTTTTATAATATATTTAAATTATAAAACCTTATTTATTTTTATTATTTAAAATTTTTAATTAATAATAAGTTTATTAATAAAAATTTATTAACTAATATAATATAAAAATTATATACTAAAAAAAAAAACTTTGGAGTTGATGTTATTAATCAATAATTTAACTTAATAATTAAAATTTAATTAAATAAAGAAATTATTTTTAAAAAAATAATATATAATTATTTTAATTAATAAAATTTTAATCTTATTTTTATATTTTAAAAATTAATTTATAAATAATTTTAAATAAAATTATAACAAATATTTTATTATAAAAAATATTATTATTATAATAAAAAAGTTTATTTTCTTTAAAAATCTTTTATATTTCTATTAAAAAAATTTTAATAATAATTAATTAAATAATATTATAATATATTAGTTTATAAATATTTAAGAATTAAATATATTTAAAAATTTTAATTAAATTTTATTTTTAACCTTAAATATAATAATATATTAATAATAATAAAATTTATAATATATATTATTAAAATAAATTTAATCAACATTTATTTTATAGAAAAATTATAATTTTATAATATATTTTTAAAATTATTTTAAATAATTTTATATAATTTTTATATAAATATCCTTTTTAAAACTTTCTTATAAATATTATTTATGATAAAATCTTAATTACTTATAAATTTAATAAAATAATAATTTTAAAATTATAAAATTTTAAATAATTTATAATTGAACTTAAACAAATTTATAATAAATAAATTTTTAATTAATATAAATTATAATTTAAACATATTTATGATAAAAGATATATTTATTTACTAGTAAATTCTAGAATTTAATTAAAAATTAAACTAATATTAAAATTAATATTATTAGTAAAAAATGTATTTAAATAAATGGAGCTATAAAACAAATTATTTAAATTATTAAAATATAATTAAAAAATTTTTTTAATATGGTATAGAATAATTAAATTAAATTATTAATATTTCAAATTTATTTATAATATATTTAAATATTATTTACTAAGTATATATTTTATAAAATATTTAAAAAATAAAATTCTACTATAATATTACTTTCTATAATATTAAAAAAAATCATTTTAAAAGTAGAAAAACATATTAATAATATAAAGAATTTTTATAATAATTTATAAAAAAATCTTTAATTTATAATAGAATATATATTATATTATTATAATTAATAATATATAAAAATACCTTTTTTAAAAAAAAAAATAAAGTATATTTACTTATTAAATATATTAAATGAAAAAGATAACAAAACAAAAAACTAAATTATCAAAAATATAAATCTTTTATTATTACCAAAAAATTTAATAATAATACTTTTAAATTTGAAATCCTAGGATTTATTTAAATTTATTAATTTTTCTATATTTTACTTTTAGAACTAACCCCCCCAGGCCTAAGAAAAAACCTAAAAAACAAAAAACTAAAATATAAAGATTATATAAAATATAAATTTAAAAAAATCTTTGATAGACTTAATAAAAATAATAAATACTTAATTAGATAATTACTATCATATAAATTATAAAACAATAAATGGATTTTTAAACATAACTTATTTTTTATTATTATTTAGACTTATTTTTAATAAAAAAATATAATATAATTTATAAAAAAAAAATATGGATAATTAAAAAAAATTTAATTTCAAAATTAATAATTAATAAAATTACTTATAGCTTTTTAATAAATTTATATTATCTTTTTTTTAATAAAAATTATATTTATATTTTTATAAAATTTAATTTTTACTTACTTAATTACCTCTTTTTATTTAGTTAATTACTCTAATAAGTTATTTTTATGGATGATTACTTCTACATATTTTATTTTTAATAATTTTAACTTTTTATATTTTTTTATAATTTTCACCTAAATTTTAAATATTTTTTACTATATCAGAATTTATTTTTTTTCTAATTTTTCCAATTTTTTTTCTTTATCCTTTATTTGATGATTTAATCAATCTATTATAAATTAATTAATAAAAAAACTAGATATAAAAACTTAAAAAACACCTATATAAGTTTACCAAACAACTACACCATTTATTTTAAATATAAATAAAATAATTTATATTCCCAAATATAATAAAATAAAAGTATTTATTTTAAATATAAAATTTATAAAAAAAAAAAGTAAAAATATTGGAATTTTCAATCTAATTAGCTTAAATAATATAATATTAATAAAAAATTTATTTTAATTTTTTTTAATATTTGTTTACTAATATTATTATTTTTAAAAATATATTAATTACTTATACTTATAAAAATATTTTATAATTTAAATTTTATTTTATTATTTTAATTTAATTACTATATTTTTATATATGTATAATTATATAAATACCTATTTTAAAATAAACTTTATATTGTAATATAAACTATTATTCTATATAAATCTAATTCTAATATAAAAATTAATAATATATAAAATTAAATTCTTATATAGGAATAATAATAATATATTATTATTTTATACTTAATTATTATTATTTATATAGAATTTTAAATTTTATAAAAAATTATTTATATAAAAGCTTATTCTAAAAAAAAATAATATTATAAATTATAAATCTTAATAATATAAATATTTATACTTTACTTTATATTATATTATTTTAATTTTTATTACCATATTTTATATTTATAGATATATATTATTTTAATATATTTATTTATAAAGCCTATATACCTATTTAAAACATTATATTATAATATAATATAAATATTTATTTACTTATTTTTTAGTTTAAATAAGTAATATAAAAATTTTTAAAAATTTATTTACTTATATATTTTATTTATATAAATATATAAAAAAAATGAATTTTTAAAAATATTCTATAATATTTATATATATAAGATTATTATTAAAACTAATAAAGTGTTTCTATCTTCATTAATTAACTCAAATACAATTCAATATATCTAATTATCCCTATTTTATTATTATTATATACTCTAGGCAAACTATTTTTAATATTTTATAATTATATATATATTTTTTATTAAGAGATCCAGATATCCTAGGTAGAGAGAAAGTTTTATATATCATAATATTGCATATTTGTACTGTTATGTTGGGTAGCGTACGAAGTGTAACAGATGATAAAAAAAATTTAAAATAATCTTAGATATTAAATTAAAATATTAATAGAATATTAATATTAAAAAAAAAAATTTTATAATAAAGTTTAAATAATATAATGAATTATACTAAGAAATAATATAAATAGGGGGAGTTATAAAAATAGTAATAGGAAATATTAATGCTTTTTTTTGGATTGATGAAAAGATATAAGAATAATATAAGGGTAGGAATATCTAAAATGAAGAATTATTTTTAAATTAGAAAGAATAATTATTTTAATTGTTTAAAATCATTTGTTATCTTCTTTATCTAGAATTATTTATTATTTCTTTATTTAGAATCATTTATTATCCACTTTTATTTATAAATATTTATACCTATACTTTTGGCATTATATAATTTAAAAAATTAAGCAATAATTTAAGTATTAGTTCAAAATATATATATGTAGAACCTAGTAAAAACCAAGTAGCATCTTATCTGTCACCTTGTTACCTTATGCCTATTATACCAATTCTTACACCTGATCTATACTTCGAGCCCTTTCAGATACCACGCCCGTCTCCAACCATTATTTAGCTGTCTTGATTTCACAGTCTGTCTTGAGATATGTTGAACTATATTTATGTTTTTGTGGTAAGTAACCCACAATAACTAGAAATAATAAATCCAACTAATCTACGCCCACCCTACCACTATGAACCTGCTTTTCCATCCATATAAGGTCGGTCTATATGAACCAAAAGGTTCTTTCTTAATAGCAATCCGTTTAACCGCCTTGAGTTATTATGCTGTTAGAGGCTTCCTATATATATAACGGAACATTGACATCAACTGAATTTAGTGACGAAAGGACAATCCTCACGGTTGAATATAAAGTATGATTGACATATCTTCTGGTGCTTTTTTCTTTCTGTCTTGTTTTTTTTTTCTGCTGCGACGTGTGGTGTCTCGTTCGAGTCTATTTACTTGAAATCGCGAATAACCCGAATTAAAATTTACATGTGTTCCACTACGAACCAACTTTAAGATCGCCTTAGCGGAATCGTTATTCTTTGGTCAGAGCCTCTATACGTCAGCGTCAGCTCCTTCTTTTTCAATACCTCTGCCTGAGCTTCGAATCTCCTGCGATCGCGACTCGACCTCTTCAACTCGATTATTGACGGATTTGTATGCCGCTCGCATTATAGGTTATATAGAAAGCAATTATTTACTTAAAACTGAGTTCTTAGTGATGCTATCACTTACGGCTTTAGTGTCATTGATGAATTCACAAATTGGGATGTTCATGTCCAGATCCACCAATAAGAATCTATGCCGGTAATAATTAAGAATAGGTTCGCCAAAAGACAGAGTGTTTATCTCGTCCAAATATAAATGCACCGAGAGTTTGTTTGGTAAGTCATCTCCCGGTTAACCAAGTTCTGCAGTAGCGATTAGATCATCGCATTTGCTATCTTCTAAGAAGCGACATTTTTATCATCCTGGTTGGCTTGTGAACCGAAATGGGGCCCAATCTGCTGCATCTTGGTTACGGGGGCGTTCGGAATCAAATATATGATGATACAAACTAAAAATCATAAAAAAGCGGTGAATCATAGTAAGAAATCAATGGAATAATCTACTACTATTTCATTTGTGGTATCGCAGGTTTACGATTTTAATTTTTTATTTCTTGGAGGCTTTCGAAATTTCAGGGGGTTTGCAACGTCTGCTTGCTGGTGTTGTGGATCGTGGGTCTACAGTGGGGCGCTTTGTAGATCGCGATAGTTGATTCATGGTGAACACTGGACCACAAAACGGAGTGGGTGTAATTTTGACATATATTAAATTATAAAAATAGTTTATTAAGTTATAAAATAGTTCTAAAGTTAATTAAGTCTGTGGTGTGCAACTAGGGGGGTTCCTGGCGGGGCAATCACGGTTATAATACGATACCGTTTATAATTATCATCAAGTCCTCGTATGCTTCCGGATGCCCTTTCAAGTGCATTGGATTGCTTTGGGAAACATTGATGAGATACTGGTATATACCAATTTCTGAATAGATTAAAACCTGTAAGGATTTCCCTATGCATCACTTTAGATTATAAGCAGCGTCCCATAATAAAAGGTGTTTATAGATCTTCGTAATGGTCATAATGAAACATAGCATTGTGTATATATTTCCCACGTTCGAACTACAACTAATATAATTTCTAAGGGTTTCTTTTTTTTTTTTAAAAAAAAAACAAATGTTGTAAACTCATTTGAGGGTTGTGGAAATAGAAATACTCTGGCTCATGAACATGAACTCATATCGTAGGTCAGGTTATAACTCCTTGGTCTTGAGCACATCACCCTCTCACAAATTGGATATCTAGAGTCTTGTATCATCTTAATCCCTTCCCATAATCCGAACTCTGGGCAATCCGGTAACGATCTATTAGAATACTGGGATGCGCCTACAAGAACAGCTCCCATATCTCTCATCGTAAGTAGTGTTACGGGATGTCTTTCCCCCAAGTTTTCGATTTGAAGCAACAGCGACTTCTGATAAAAGCTATACCCTAAAGAATAATGTCCTAAGATGTAAAATATTCTCCCGACGCTGTTCCAAACTTTGCAGTGAAAAGCCTGTAGAGATTTTACCCGCGAGTCACTTTGCTCAAAGTTTCGCAAGCAACGGAAGTAATACGATAGAGCTTCTTGGTACTTCCCCTGCCTCTCACACACATATCCCAACTTGAACGGAAGCGTGAAAAATAGAAGGTCTGTTTGATCTGTGCCGATTTTCTGGAACCTATCTAGTGCGAATTTGTAGACCTTTTCGGCTCTGCCATAGAGACCTTGTCGCTCACGAGTTAGGCCTAGAAAGGTCAGCGGGTACCACGTTAATGGGTCTCCCGCGCCACGGTCCATCAGAAAGCCCTTGTATGCAAGGGAAAACCAAACCTCAGAAGCGTTCTGACCAAGATTTTGTTGGGCCAATCCAATCCAATATGCCACAGAATTAGCATCGCGGCTATACGAGCCGTAAGAGCTGACGTGCAGCTCGTGAGCTTTAGCAAATTGTGTGAGAGCTTCATCGTATCGGCCCAAATGTAAAAGCCGGGTAGCTATATTGCCTAAAGTCAAGGCAATACTTCTAGTGTACTCGTGCTGACTGAGGTCCACCTCGCCAGCCAGCACTAGGTCTCGAAACCCATCTAAAGCCTTTCTTTCAAGTTCTAGTGCTTCCGAAAACCTGCCTTGGCAATGGAGGATTACCCCTACAGCTTTGGCTAGACTTAGGACCCTAGCGTTGCGCCACCCGTTGATCTTCTGGTAGCCGAAAAGGGCAGTACGGTAGCGTTTCAACGCCTTGTAAGGCTCTAAACAACGGACGTATCCATGACCAATCATTGTAAACAACAGAATTTCTGACAATCGATCATTACCGAGTATTATTTTCTTTTTTGAAAATGCGACATCGTACCAAAATTGAGCGTCCACAGACTTCCCGAGATCCCCGAAGACACGAGCAACTAGCAAAAGAACTATGAGGATGAGATCGCGAGGGCTAGCATCGACATCCGCATCTCCGTCGTAAAGCGATAAGAGTTGTGTAAGTTGAGGCTTCAAATGTACACTAATAAACTCCAAATGGGGCGTTACAGCTGTCATATTCTGCACCCGTTCCATAGCTGTAATGTTCAGCAGGTTAGTCCTATTTCCCCAGTCTCCAATAGTTTCAGTTGACTCTTTGAGGACTTGAAGGTGCTCGATCTTAGTGCCACGTTCCCTAGCCCAAGAGTGAACAACCGGGTGAATGCGAAATGCAGCCTGGTTCAGTCTGTCCACCAATGAATAGGATGCTAGAAGCGCTATCTTGCGTTTAACTAGTTCCTGCAAATTAGTAGCCTAAGAAGGCATGTCTGAGTTTAAAGTTTATGATAGTAGATAGCTAAAAAGAATTTCCATACCTGAAAGCTCCGTTTGAATGTCCCCGTCGGGATATATCCATAGAAACTCTTGAATTTCAATTGGGTTCAAATACGAGCAGACTAATAACATTCTTGCGGCGGCGCTATCTCGTTGTTCAATTGCTCTGAATGAAACTTCCCATGTCGTAGCAATAGTATCTTTCCGGTATTGCCACCCGGAAAGGGCCCTCCGAGACTGAGTTTCCATGAAAGCATTCGTATAAAACTTCATATACTCGCTAATCTGAATTCGCTCTTGGGCAACAAAGGTCCCGGCTTGGACAATAGCAAGGGGCATAAGACCTAGCTCATGTACGAGAATTGAACTCTCATTTTTCGTAACTGCAAATGCGTGTAAATTAGCCTCCTAATAAGTGGTGGATACCGCTCTTCCGAAGGAATGAAACCGCACCATCTGTTACCTCTAGGTCTCTTCTTGAGGCATGACGAAGTAGAAGCTCAGTCGCGAACTCTGGTTCCAGGCCTCCAAGAAAGTATTGTTCCGAATCGGCAGAAAACTCTTGCCGGCGACTGGTTACTACGATGGATCCCTGTCCCGTAGAAGGCAGATAGTCGTCGAAATCGAAGCTTTCTAAATCGTCAGCATTGTCGTATATTAGGAGCCAAGGGTCTGTAGAGGTCGCCAGCCAACTGAAAAACGCTATCCGCAGTTCTTTATGCCTATTGATCTCCGTATCTGCTACTTTCACAATACAGTCGTGTGCGAGCTCAGAAACTTTAAGAAGCTTCCCAATAATCTCACAGTCTGGGGCTACCCCAGGGAACGAAATCTTCGCTTGTTGATCGATGATTGTTTGCATTATTTTCAGAATCGATGACCTCATGTCAGACTCGGTGTTCGCGTTGATCCAAAAGACTGCGGAATAGCTTGAGTGGTATCGATACGCATACTCTACGGCCGTTTGCGTTTTCCCCATACCGCCGGCTCCTATGAGAACAAATATTGAGGGAGAGAATATTTCTGTATACTTGGTTTTTCTAGTAAGATATTGATGAACGGCTGTCACGACGCTTTCTCTACCCAAGAAATGGTTGTTCCTTCGGAACGGGAGTGTGAACGGGACAGAAAAGTTTATTTCAAGTTTATTTTCTAATTATTGGATCACAGTTCAGATTTAGTAAATTCTTCTACAGGGTTTAACAGGGTGCGTAAGTTCTTGAATTTGATGGTTCTATTTGAAACAAAGAACAAGCATATACAATTCTCACTTACGTTGTTTTTTATAATGGCGTAGCTCAGAGAACAACGCATTCGGGTCAATGAAACTAAGCAGCTCCTTAGCAAAAGCCGCAGCAGTTATCGAAGCGTACGGCTGCCATTCTTTATTTTTGTGGCTGTCCGCGTAGTCACAGACACCTCGAACTACCAGGGTCCGAAATATATTCATAAGTCCTGCCGCTTCCATCTCAAAACAGAGAGCACCGGTTTGTTTTGCGATTTCATCTCTTGTCGCACCATCCTTCATGACCTGCTCATATCTTAGCCAACAAAAGAGTCTCATATAAAGAGGACGGATGAACAAACCTGGTTCGCCGAGGCTATTACTCCGTAATGAACATGAGGAAACTCGTGCTTCCTGATGGGTCGCCGAACCAACTCTGACGACTTGCATACCTCGCTGCATGTAGTATGCTGTCGTCCTTTAGGATGATTGTACCGGGCGCTAAAAAGCCTGTCCTCATTAGATCCCGGGTACACGAACCTATCATCATTTGTTGAAACTTCCTGAGTTAAGTCAAAAATCTTGTTCCCTAGAGTTTTCGGATGCATGGCTCGCAATTGTGTGAGCGCCGTTAAAACTATCGGCGGAGGTCCATCAAGCGATCCACCTCTGACAAAGATGCCCCCGGCTTCAGTTTTCCCAAAATCGTATTGCACGATTCCGCTAGAACTACCCGTCGGTATGCCGACAATGACATCTCCAAGTCTAATGTCATTAACCTCACTGGGAGCGCCGCCTCCGATGCCAACCATCAAGCCGAATTGAATGCTAGGGAATGTTGAATGCATCCCGTTTGCTACTGTTGCCGCCGAGACGAGTCCGTATCGACCGGAAGGCAAACAGGCAATGATTACATTGTGCTTTCCGATGCGACCGAACACGTAAGCATTATCGTCCGGACTTGATGTTCGGAAATCGGGTGTTTCGTGCTGCTCCTCAAGTATCAACTGCGCCGCTGCCAGCTCAATAGGAAGAGCGGAGATCCAGCCGATATTGTATTCATCTTTTGCCAGCTTTATTCCCGCGACTACGGTGCTGAGAAGCAATAAAGCCCCTAGAAGTGATGTATTGTTATTTGTTAACACCCTCTAAATAAAAGTGAAAAGCCATTTGTTCTAATGCTTGAGAAGGGTTGACTACTTAGGACAGCCATCTATAAGTACCAGTATAGTACTATCAGGTCTTTTCATTTTTTTATTGGAGTTGTGTACAAATATTTCAAGAAGAGTGCCTTTAGATTCCGATGTTTTTGTATGTATGGGTTTGAAGAGGGGGTTGGGCTAATTTGGGGGTTGCCTGATATTTAACGTTAAGAGCCTCTGCTAATATCTAGCAGACGCGAGACTGTGGCACAGCCGGTGCATGTTTTGGAGAAGGATCTTGTCATCGGGCAAGGCTATATTGCAAATGCTCCTTGCTGTCATTCTCCACACCTTCTTAAATACTAAATAAAACTCAAAATATAGCTGCTAAATTGTATCTATGTTTGCCTTAATTAAAACTAGGTTACAAGTGCAATGTTAGATCAATTATAGAAAGCAGGTAGCTGGTTGGTTACCCAAGCCTATCTACCCATGCGTTGTGTTTTCTATCAGTATACTCACATACCGTCTGCCCTTTGCGCTCGCCGTTTTAGTAATCGCAGGGACCCGTTGTGGGCCTGTGCGTACCCCCTATCTGTGACCTACAGTGTGCCAGATTCCTGTTTTCGATGTCTTTCCGTATGCTGAGCACAAATGGTGACAGATAGTTTACTGCTGATGTATTCTGCCCTTAGGGATTTTGAGAACCGTCTTTGTACACTAAATATCAGTTCACGTGGTTAGGACTTCTCTTTTTTGGTATACTATTCATGTATAACGCGTTAGAGATCTACCCTTGCCTATTGAATGTTGTTAACAGGGGAGCAATATGGCTAGCGTCACGCCGCTCAGACCATTGTTTGTGCTCGTCTTTATATGGTGCGGGCTTGAGACATGAAACAGCCTCAGGCCGGCGCCCCTACGACTTTTCCTGTATATGCTATGTCAATAGCCTACATTAGCCTCGAAAAGAACCAATACAGGTTTAGCTGGGCTTGTCAAGTATACCTTCTTATATGCTCTGCCAGACTATAGGATTTTCACCTCTTGCCCTGCTTAGCCGGACAGGACTTTGATGCCAACCAAATTAAGCGAACAACCGAAAATGCGTTGTCATGAAATTTAAAGCAAGCGAAAAGTTTGAAAAATGGTATCATCCAATAATAGAAAGTTAATATAAAGGATTCAATCATTAGGAATGCCTACAGAGCGTACGGGATACCCTTTCCCCCTCGTTTTATGGTCACAGATGTATGTCGTTGAGTCCGGCCGGTAAATATCTCGACGCTAGCCCAAAAATCCCCTGCTTGAAGTCGCGACCCATGGTGCATGAAGTCAATTTTTTTTTCTGGTAATAGCATTGCAGCTCTATACAATACGATTATGAATAGCATGCACAAATGATCTAACCTAATTTCAATAAACCTGTATGAACGAACTATGACTGTAAAGCCACCCTTCCCGGCCCTGAGCCTCAAATACCACGGCGGTGTTTGAAGCGCGTCAATTTGCAATTCTGTGTCCCCGAAACAATTAAAGGGCTTTCAAGAGAAATTCTTTCGCCGCACCGTATCAGTGACAGAAATTAAGGACCGAAATATCGTTAGAAAAGTAACGATAAGAAAAAATACAAACGCCCCAGGGCCCCGCTGCCGGAAACGCGCGCCAAAAGACGGGCAAAGACTTGCAAAAGTTACACTTTTTGGTCCTCCCCTGCGCTATAGTACCCGTACAATATAATAACAACAAGAAGGAAACGGGCTAGAGATGCTGAAATGCGGTCTAGAAAAGTCAAATACCGCCACGACACCACTCAAATAAAAGTGAGAAGGAACGCCATAATTTCTTGGTATCATAAAGAAAGGAAAATTTTTGTCAAGACAGGTCCGGGTGTTCATGACAACTCTCAAATGAAGTTGCATACTGCTGAACGGGACGGGGTGCAGCGATGAGAGAAAATGTTCTCTTCACGACGCCAGACTATAAATAAAACCATTATATCGTGGTGAACCCTGTCCATTCAATTCGTTTTCAGTTCTAATTCCTTTTTTCTTTTTTGGGCGAGATATTCGGGGGATCCGGCGTGAAAATCTACTGGAGGCGGCCGCGGTCGCACTTGGCGTGTCTGAAGCGAGGTGTGTCTGGAACCGCCTTCATGAAGCTCTGGCTCTGGCATTGCGTCGGCGACCGATGTGTAAACGACAAAGTTCTACAATAGGCTGACACCAGCGACTGAGCCGAAAAATCCACTAGCGGCAATCCCTCAAACTCCTCGAAAATCTATGCCACGTACATGGAAGCTTAAACTTGAGGGCTTATAATAGCGTGCGCGCCGAAATAGATTGCCCGAAGCCGACATGATCAAGCTGCGGTTATGGAACCCTGTTCTATGGGGCACCGATCCCCGCCAACTGGACAAGTCGAGGTCGCACTTCGCGCGCACTTTCTTTATTTTCACGAAACATACTACAGATTGATCTCGTCCCCAGCCTCTACGGATACCCTTATCTTCTGGTGATAAGTCAGCCTTCTACCCCCAACCTATACGGGCTCTGAAACTATGGTTTCGACTCTAGTAACTTATAAACCTCTAATGTACTACTTTACAGTATAAAGATTGTGTTATGTGCTACTATCGATTGTCCACAACTCTAGCTCTAATCCTCGTGCACTTCAACGGCATCGATATGAAGTTCAAAATCAGATGCGCCGTTGCTGCCAATTCTGAGAGTATTAACGGCCCCAGCCTTAAGGTGAATCCTGATAGGTATTTCTCCATGATGGCCCGCACGTGAATTGAAGTCGGAAATATTACGTGGAGTTTGCTCGTCGTTAACGTACACATGCGCTTGTCCAGCTACAATTTTCTCGAGCAATTAGAAACAGCCGCATTCCCAAAAGTAGGTTTTAAAGGAGTTTGAGGAGCAACTAACCGTGTGGATCACTAACTTTGTAGTGAATAGACACCCATTGCGCTTTGTCTTGGCCTATTAAACCAGTGAATGTAACCTCGCTTGAGATGTCCACTAAACCTTTGTGAGCCCTCCTGTCATGATACTTGCAAGGCCTTGTGGCAAACGCCGTGATTAAAATTATCATACCTTGGTGAACCGCGCGCTTGCTTATGCAATGCTCACATACGGTTATAGCTGCACGACCTGAGAGTTTTGCGAGTTCGGCGTCATAACGCTTACTGTTCGCAGGATAAGATACTACTCCAGTATTCACATCGACTTTCCACATCGCATGATACTGTAGAGTCACGGTGTGGGCGCTGAGTCTATGTTAGAAATAGAAGGGTACGAGATGCAGGACCCGACTTACGAAGTGCTCACGGCCATTGGAAGCCACATATAATTTGAAGCAGTGGTTCCGCCATTATCCCAGGCATCACCGAGGTAGAGATAAGTAGTTACTGAGGTCCCACGTATCACGAGCTCGTGGGTGTTCTGGGAACCGTAAGTGTTCTCAGCCTGGGGAGCGATATCTGCAGGGCCCGTCCACGGTCCACTGAGGGAGGTTGCCCAGTACACTTTATTTGGATTTGCGCGATATCCTGTTTTAGCGGACGCTATCAAGAAATATACATCTGAAAAAGGTTAGTGTAAAATAATGTAAGTATTTGAAAGACAATTCAATCTTACTCCCAGCTCTAAAGATCCCCGGAGCCTCAAGTTCGCCACCTGCCATTGTATCCTTATTAGTTTACAAGACTTATCAACAATTGATCTTATTTATCTTACCAAGCTTCGTAAGTCGTGTGCCTAAGGTACCATCGCCGTTGATAGCGTTTATCTGAAGGACATTGCCGTCAGCACTAGTAGCGAGATACCATTTCCCTATTCAAGTGGTCAGTAGGTTTCTGAAATCTTGCTGAATAGGATCCGGATGAAATACCATCATCATCCTGAAAGATTCCCATATCGCTATAAGTGAGACTGTAAGGAGGTAAAGAGAAGGCGCTGCCAGCTAGAGAATAGCCTCCCACGACATTACTCGATGATAAAGGCTGTACTAGCCGGTTCACTTGCCCATAAATCTTGCATGATACAAAATTAGTAAAAGTTCTCATTTCAACATCCAGAGACTTCATACAAAGTACTTAGAGGTTCCCTTGAACATTTTTGGCCTGTAAGCCCACGATAAAGCGTATTGGATACCCTTATCTGTCCAGTTTATCAAGTCCGTTGAAGTGTAAATACGTGGTTGGACACCTATTCAAGCCACGACGTTATCACTACGCCCTTTATCTTGCATGATATCTTGGAGAACTCACTAGTGCCATAGCTTGCTCCAATCCAATAAAACGTGCTTCCAACTTTCCAAACTTGGCCCCCATGAGCGTCAATTTTTTTACCCGAAGTATCCAGCCAGACAGCGCCTGGTACAATCCACCCTGAGGGAGAACTCGCCGCAGATGTAGTCGTGACCTGCTTCGTGGTGGTGGTGGTGGCTTTTGTGATGGTTGTGGATTTTGTGGTAGTTGCAGCCGTTCCAGGAATACATTGCGAATAATAATCGTTAGAGTATCTAAACGAGTTATTAATATGAGCCTTTATCTCGATTAATAAAAGTTTTGAACAACTTACACGCAAGCGTATCCCGAGATACAAGTAGTAGCGCCAGTCCATCCCAAGCCGCCGCATTGGCCCCAGGCCGTTTGCTGAGCGAAGGCACTACCCACATATCCTAAGATCGCCAGTAGCAAAACCTTTAGGCTCATCGTGACTAAATTTTTAAATCTAAGGCCGGTATAATAGATCGATTGGAGTCAGCTTGGACACGAGAGGTATCCAACCTCTCATTAGTGTAGTGCGAATAGGACATATATATACCTGGTAGATTACTACATCTTAGCAAGCGTGTAGCTTTTAAGCTCTCTTGGCCACTCAATCTGTCAATTAACGGCATAACGATCCGAGATTCCAGTTTTTTTATTTTTGATATTCTAGATAATCATGATATCAGACCCAAAAATAATGCGTGGACGACCGTATAGTTAACGAAAAAATACTTCGTAAATAGTACGGGTCGGCTAAGCTTGATTTACATCCGACGAGACATATATCCCCTTTTCTCTATTTCCTCTACCAGCAATCTTTTTTTAATCTAACTTTCCAGGGGCTCAATGGTTCAAAAAGGATGCACAATGATTTCTCTAAATTTATCCGCCGCGCCGAGTTTGCGTGCTTCCAACACATGCAAGATGGAGTACACTCTTCTACGGAAGAAATTTTGGACACCCCGGCAGAAAAGAAGCTTCGCTATACAACAGGGTGTAGACTCGCTTTCTTGACGCTTTAATCTCTTATTTGTGGAAATACGGTATTCGGAACTGACCGATCGACCCTCCTAACCGGTATAATGACCCAGTGGAATGCAATCTCGAACCATGGTACTGTGACTTTTACCGAGCTCGGTAGAATGATCTGACTTTCAGCCTAAATAATAAAATTCACTTACCCCTTGTTTTTGTCAGGGAAAGAAAGCTTAGACTGTACGATACTCGATCTAGTCATGGAGAACGGTACGCCGGCCCGCTCCGATTTTTAACGAATTGGTTAGAGATGGGGAAGAGTGGTTACCATGGTTGGGCGTTCATATTTTATAAATAAAATTTGAAAACGCCCAGAAAACTCGAATGTAAATACGGTAATAAGCTTTGCATACCAAGATCAATCGACTTGGCTCGCACTTGGCTCAGAATCAACAATAATAAATCATACATTTTGGTTTTCTGCAGTCTAGAAGCGCTTGTTTTTCACCCCTAAAATGATTCTTCTCCAATCCCTATCTTTAGGGGCAGTGGCCCTCTCATACTTCTTTGAAGGCGTCGCTGCCCAGCTCTCCGGGAGTGTTGGTCCTACAACATCTCGTGCCACCAAAGCGGCCTTTAAGACTTGCAACGTGCTCGACTATGGAGCAAAGGCTGATGGCGCAACCGACCTTGGGCCAGCTCTTTCGGCAGCTTGGACAGCTTGCAAAGCAGGTGGTCTTGTGTACATTCCGCCCGGCACTTACGCCCTGGCAACTTGGGTTAACATCAGGGGAGGTACTAGCAGCGCTATTCAATTAGACGGTACCATCGTTCGTACAGGCACTGCAGGTGGAAACATGATTGCTGTACAGGACTGTCAGGATTTCGAATTCTTTAGCGGCAACTCGAAGGGTGCCATGCAAGGATATGGATACCAATATATCTCTCAAGGTCAATTCGGTGCCAGATTTCTTCGCTTCACTGATGTTGTGGATTTCTCTTTCCACGGTATCGCTCTGGTGGACTCTGCATCTTATTATGTGGTATTTGACACCTGCAAAAATGGAGAGATTTATAACATTATAATTCGCGGCATTACCATTGGCGAGACGGACGGAATTGATATATGGTCTCAGAATGTGTGGGTACATGATGTCGAAGTAACCAATGGCGATGAATGCGTTACCGTTAAGTCTCCTTCCAAAAATCTACTGATTGAGCGTATCCATTGCAATATCAGTGGTGGGATGGCAATCGGTAGTCTAGGCGTGGGTACCGCCATATCACAGGTATATTATAGAAATATCTATACAAATCAAGCTACTGGTGCTTATCTTAAGACGAACGGGGGCACCGGAACCGTTAGCGATATAACATGGGAGAACATTTTGGTAAAGAACACTGCCTACACGTTGGTTTTAAATGAGGCTTGGGGAAGCGATAATGGTGGAGCTGGAGTTCAGCTTAGCAACCTGAAATTCCTGGTAAATAGATCAACCTAATCAGGTTCCAAATCCACACAAGTATGCAGCCATACTGACTTGATAGTAGAACTGGTACGGTTATAACGGTGACAACAAGCGCCCGGTTATCCGACTTGAATGCGACCCAGATTTCCCATGCACAGGAATTACTGTGCAAAATGTTAACCTCTGGACATCAAATGGCAACTATGTTACCTGGTCTTGCGGTAGTGCTTATGGATCTGGCGCCTGTCTCAAAAAATCTGGCAGTGGTTCCTATGCAAATACTGTTACCACTATCTCATCTGCTCCGTATTTTATTTCCTAACCATACCCTTTTTGCTTAGCTTTGGCTATATGGAATCTGATATTGAGACCTACAGATCGGGCTGGCAAATATCCACTATGCCGAATGATCATTCATCTGCCTTCCCGTCTACAAAATCCTTCACCATTCCTCCAGTCCCAACTACATTCTATCCTGGTCTTCAGCCGTTCTCGAGTCTTTTGAGCTTGAATGGACCCGGTGGGAATTCAGCCACAACGACCTCAAAAACAACAACAAAAGCAACAACAGGAGCAACAACAACAAAAACAACGACAGCAACCACCACCACCAAAATCACAACAACTGGTGCAAGTTGCACCGTTGCCCTGTACGGGCAATGCGGCGGAGTGACTTATAGCGGGTGCACAGTGTGTGCCAGTGGAAGCACCTGCAAGTATAGTAACGGTAAACTTACCTATCCCTCCCGTATCTCTTGGGCAGCTCCTTGACTAACTGGTCGAAAATTACAGACTACTATTCTCAGTGCTTATAGGTGCAGGCTCATGCATGGCTGTTAGGCAGTTGTACAGGAAGGCTACGTGATAGCCGAACGAACGAGTGCCGTATTCGAAAAAGCATTAAATATATATTTGACAAGGCAGAATCGGTGTATTCTAATCGTCTATCTGTGAACATTATATATTGCATACAAATACATTTTTCGACTCTCTTTCTCTCAGGTAATGATTTACCAGCATGAATCTTGTGATACAAAAACCATCAAACTATTTTATGAAATTCACCAAGATTCAGACCATGATATTTGATGGATTTGAGGTAAGTTATTTTAATTCAATTAATATCCCAAAAAGCTTATGATAAGTCTAGTTAGCTAAAAGGCTGTCTGGTTTACGAGACAAAGTCTAATTATTGTTTTAGTTTAATAATATGAAAAGATGCTAGAATTAAAAAGAACCATACTTTCTTTCCTACTACTTGTGAAATCGCTAGTAGCTGTGGAAGAATATGGAAAGTCACCACTAACGGTCCAGAAGGCGCTGTAGATCAATCCCGTTTGAAAAATACTTGGATAGATTGTCAAAGTATTTGGATTTCTCAGCTCGTGGTAGAAGCAAACAGCGGAGTCGCTAGATGTTGTGACGTATGTTACGATCAAGGTATTTTGTCCAGGCTTGGGAGTAAAGTTGGTGCCGGGTCGCGTTGTAGGGGAGGTGCGTGAACGATTGGTGAACTGGAACCATTGTTATTCAGAGCTGTACAGGTCGGTTCAACGGTATCTCCGGTCGTATTTCGTCGTTTCGCCGTGAGAACCGCTGGAACAACGATTACGACGATCATAGCGACTACCAACGAACCAATAAGAATAGCAAACCATCGGCGTGAGATAAGAAAAGCTTTTCTTGGGTAGAGCTTCTATAGAATTCTACAGCTAATTCTAGACTCTGGAGCATCCGCGGGATTTGTAATTTGGCTTTGGGACCCAGGGTGGGACTCGGAGCGGCCCGATCTACATTTTCACTGTATTGTTAGTCAAGTAAGTGGAGTATACTCTGATAAGCGCCTGGTTGAGTTTTTAAGAAGAATAAATTTTTGATTAGGAATATAACCGAGGGTGACCGGTAGTATGTAGAACCAGCGAAGACGTAGCGAGTTATTATACATCCAGTCCATACAGCCTAGTGCTGGTGCCCTTCAGAAATGTAGGTTAGGTACTGTAACAAGGAACCTAATAGGTTAGCCACCGCCATTTAAATTAATCTCAGGGTCCGGTCGGGTTTGCGGAATATCTTGTCGGCAGAAATGAGTAATCATAAATCCTCATTAGAATTCAAGGTAAATGGTGCTTCATGATACAACGAAGACTTACGCAGGTATATCACACGTGCGCCCCTGAGCGGGTCAAATCTACCCGTAACCAAAAGCCAGCGATATAAAGTTTGGTTCTTGAGTTATATTATGGAGATTAGTTGTGATTTTTAGGACCCTGTCGCTGCGCCCGCTTTGACCGCTCTCAAATTAGCCAGTCGGAATCAACGCGCCAAAATGGAAGTAGCACAAACGCCACACGCGGTATTGAGCTTGCGTGATGCATCAATGGCGGCCACGGAGCTCCTACCTCGAGCAGGGTCTAATCTTCGAATCGAAAATTAATGCAATCGGAAACTGTCAAAAAATATGGTCTACTGAATCTGGTGTAAATTGGGTACTCCGGCACCGGATGCATCAAGGAAGGAGATACAACGGAACTATACTCGAGGGTTTAGAATATATTTATATCATAAGAGCTCTGTGTCGCTAGGGGAACTTTATATAAAACGTCTCACCTGTCTCCGGTCTGTTAACTGCAAAAAGCCTGTAGCATTGAAAAAACCTCAAGGCTTGATCAAATATCATTTGTCTATATCTCTTTACTCCTCCTCGCGTTCATCAACATGCGCGTAGCCATCGTCTTCAGCGTCTTCGCTGTTATCTCTCTAGCTGTATGCCACCCAAAACCGGAGCCTATACAGCCTTCCCGTCCAGCAGAGATTGGAAAAGACCAGGCTCCAGCTGCTATTATTAAAATAAAGGACATCGACCCAAAAGCGCCAAATGGCGATTTGATTCTCGGTAAAATATGGAATCTACCGAATACTACAGCACCAGAACTGGCCCTTGATAAAAAAAGCCTCAATAAGCGCTACAACCTCATATGCTATAGTGGCTCGCATTGGGTGAACCAAACCCCGGATTTATATAACGCTAAAAATGCGGTATGCAATTACCTTGATGCAAACAACCAGATCGCTTGGGGTGTCGGCACATACGTGGAATGGCAACACTACCAAGATCAATGGGGGAATTGGATTCATATTGTAGATACGGCTGGTAACCAAGTAGTTACACGTTGGACTATATATTCGGCTTCCGGTTATCCATGGTCCTGGAATTCCTGCTTCAATGTACTTTTTGAGTTGATTTGGGCGTGCCACGGAAGTAACCCGGATAGTGCGGGTGGATACATTTCTTACTACGGTGACGGGTGGATTGCAACCCTCGGCATTGGAGGTTTGTGAGGCATCAAGTAGGTGAAATAGCCTGGTGTATGGCGCTAAGTTGATGTTATCTTTCTATGGTTGTACAATCAGAAATTTCGATTCTTACGATCAACTGCTGTTGTGTTTATGCATATGCGATATAGGAACTACTTAATTTTAAAGTTTAAACGCTTTGAGAGCCCTAGCTAGATGTTTGTCAAATATCAATATCGATCATTCTATAAGTAGTTATACATCTTTCTCCTCTTTAGGGTTAAAAAAATACACTAAAATGGTTAATATTACTTCAATAAGAGTTCAAGTTTAGGCCTTCTTCCCTTTCAACCTGGAGTCTACTAAGCCTGAAGTGAAAAGAAAGATAATAGAACAAACATCATATTTCATCCATTTTTTTAAACTAAATAATATTTTGTATAGTGTTCACCGTGGGGCGGATTTATCGACGGACCCGCGGTCACTAATTATAAAAAATTTAAATAAAATTATATATTTGACAATATTAAATTTGTAATAACAAAATAAATTAAAAAATATTATAAGTAAATAAAGTTTTTTATTTATTATGTATTTCTAACGTCTATAGAACATACGGGATACCCAATTTTCCACTTTCTGTGGTCTTAGATATCAGGTAGTGTGTGTGATTGCTATTTATTGTTATGTGGGCTAAGCTATCCCTGTCTGCCTTCGCAAGGATGCGAGAACCAGGAAACACCACAATATGGAGGTCCAAGAGGCCGCAGAGTCAGGCCTGGAGTGCAACGTACCGGCAGCTAGGCAGGATGGCGCCTTCCGGAAAGCTATCCGCGGTAGTGGACGGGGATCACAACTGACCCCGCCAATAAAAGGGAAGAAATGAAATGACAACATAATCGAAGAAATGGATTATGATGATCTATGGGCCAGCCTGTTAATATCAGATATCACAGGCTCGTTCCTGGTGACGCGGCCATGCCATCTGACTTGCAACGTCAAACTTGCTACAAGGTGTAGCAGCGACCTTTTGTCTCTTCGTTTGTCGGAATTATACAATTTCTTTTGCAGCGAGGAATGCAATGCATCCGGCCGACTCGTAAGGCAAAGTGGGGGTATGGAGTATATATGCATGCAAGGGGCCGATCTACTTTCCTGAGCTTTCCTCCTCCTCCTGCAACATCAACAACAACAATCCGGTTATCCGTGAATTCTCGAGTTCCGTTCTATCTGGCGCACCACCTAGAATGTTGATATTAAAAGAAAAGCGAGCCATTTCCAGGCTTCTATCTGGATGGATGGCGTTCCATCGCGGTCGCGAAAATCACTTTCGTTCTTAGGTTCAACTACCTCAGACATGATGGATGGTTATTTCCTCGCAAGAGGGGAGAGTTATTACACATTCTCAACCTGGCTTGGAATGCCAGGAACCGTGAAAACCTGAAAATGTCACTACAAAAGCCACTTGGGGGCCAGCAGACGCCAGAGGCATTTTTTCATCATGCTGCTTCTTCTCGTGTTTTTTTAACGTCCAGATACTTTGATAGTTCTGTCGTTCCGCTTTGCTCCAGCATCGCTCCAACCCTTTCCTTATTCTTTTAGGTGCTATTGTTGCTTCTACAGCTGTGCTGTCGATCCAAAATGGCCCGTCCACTCTTTTTCGCTTTATTTGTTTTCAGCATCATATCATTTACTTCGGCGGCTGCTGTTCCGACACCTTCGTCACAATATAATGGCCATATCGATAGCCAAGCGGAGGCCTGCAGCGCTCGTCGTGCGCTGGGATTTGTCACCCCATCTCCCGGAGCGAAACCGGTCCCTATAACGATCCAAGGCCAACCGGTCACAACATACATACCGACCGCACTTGCGCGTGAAGAAGAAGGCACAGATACGGTTACGATAACAAAATATCTAAAATCAACATATCTGTGGTATTCGACTTATATTCCGGCGTACCCGCATGGAAACCCCCAGTTTATATCGCGGGGCGACCAGGTAATGACCCTAGCACCAAAGGAGTTGCCAAAGTATGCTGTGCGTACTATGACATATACAACTCCAGGGGTGTACGAACTGGAAGGCCAAACCCACAAAATCGAGGTTGTTCCGGCCGAGATCCAGTATGCAAAGCAAATCAACAGAAGCTTTGGCGTTTGTCGAGTGCACGACTATCTTGAGTGGATCAAAATGAACGACGAGCGTGCAACTAACTTAAAATCCAACAAAGCGTCCGGTGGGCGAATCAATCATTTGTTAGGATACGGACAAACTCATCCCGATCGACGCAAGTCTAGTTTCCGTCGACTTGATGTTGAATATATGACATGCAAAGATGACTTTTGCACCACCGAGATCCAGAAATGGTCTGTTGGATATCGATCTCAAGTCCGTAAACGGGTGATCAAGCCCGAGTTTACTGGCTGGTGTGATGGAAACGGCCTTTGCGAACTTTGCGCCGAAGTTCCTGGTCATGGAAAGCTCTTTACAAAATTTGAAGTGTCTACTCGAGGGCCATGTACTACAACCGCGAAAATTACAACAGAAGAGACTGTCACAAAAACTATCACCAGGACGAGAACTATAAGCACTGTTGTCCATACAACTCTCGCTTCTACAACTACAGGCACAAGCTCTCTTCAAGGCCCTAATTTCGCAGCTCTTCGGACTACGGCCACAGTCTCACCAGCGTCCGTAATGCAATCTGACTCCTCGATTATTCCTTCTATTTCGCCTTCGCAAGAAATATCTGCTACCGCTTTGTCAAGTGATATCAGTACCAGCCAATCAAGTGCACCATCCTCATCCTCTGCATCACTTCCATCTTCTAATCCATCACCATTCCGAATCCGAATCCGTGACACTACTCCGACAAAGCGTCTCGGTAGGCGTCAATCCACACCATGGTATATCAGAATATCCGACAATACCATGTACGTAGCGGTTAATATAACCGAGGCCGCTATATTCTCAATCTCAAACCAACAATTAAAACTATCAACGAATGAAGTCGCATTTGCGAACCCCGCCGACATTAAAGACTGGGGTTGGGGTCCCATTCTCGTCGGCACTAATCCAAGCGGTCCTAGCACTATATTCTCTGTCGACCCAGATACTGGTTCTATGACATGGAATAACGCACAATTCAAAAGAGGCAACGCTGCTTTCTGCATGGATGATGACGAGGCTATCAATGGCGTCTATGCCGGGCCGATCGATGCACTATGCGAGGAAGTTGAGCTTTCCGCAGAGTACATCGATAGCTCGGCCATGTCTTCAGCTGTTCAGACTACTACTAGTGCATCGGCCCCCACAGGCGCAGCATCGAGCGCGGTGACCACTCAATCCACTAGCAGCGGCCCAAGTTCTACAAATATATCGTCTAGTATATCTTCAAGCTCATCGACATCTAGTGCTTTATCATCTCAGTCTAGTATGACAGACTCGGTCACACTAGGTCCAGCGGCTACATTCTCTCCACCGGCATCTTCCAGTAGCTCTTCAAGCGTAGTCCTAACTTTCGCAGTTACTGGTCCCCCACCAATTTCCTCAAGCCTATCCACAATATCCAGCACCTCATCTTTAGAGACCTCATCCCAACTGGAAGGTATTCCAATTTCATCAGTACGAGAACTCCCAACTAGTTCAAGTATCCCAACCACAATGTCCACAGTTCCATCGTCCTCAATTGTTCAGTCCACCATCGCGCCATCTTCAGAGCCCCAGTCGCCTTCCTCCACGTCTGCGACGCCATCATCTACAACATCACAACTACAATGCACCCCCGTCGCGACGGGCGTAAACCACATCCAAAATCCGGGGTTCGAATCCAGCTCCCTCGCACCTTGGACCCCTCTCCCGATAGCCGGCGACGGTATCAAATATTCCACATCGACAGCCCACCCAGATAAAGGAGTTTCATCGCTCTTCATAGAGCTCACCTCCGCGCCCATCTCCCTCACCCTCTCACAAACAATCACTACCTGTCCAGGCAGAGAATACATGGGCTCTGCCTTCCTTAACCTCGCAATCGAAGGTGAAACAGACAGCTGCTCGCTCGTCATCCTCATCAACGGAGTCGCCGTGGCAGTACAAGATTCCACAACGGGAAGTTACTCCGAAGTCCCCTTCGAATTCACGGCTGCCACGAACCACGCCACGTTAGGCCTCTACGCTACCTGCCAAGAAGGTGCGACTAAAGGAACATTCTACATTGACAGCGTAGAACTCCTCGACAAGACACCCCGATAGGAAGACGGCAGCAGACAGGAATGTAAAGCTCACGAAGACTGGACGGTACAAAACACACGACACGGACAATACAGAGGCAATAATGACAACAATAACAATAACAATACTATGGACAATTCCGGCGGGAACGACGAAGGGGAGAAGAGGGAAGATGAGAAGGGGATTATGACTGAGGTGTGGCATTTCTTACAGATGCTAAGTGATATCTTGGAGAGGTTTTTCGTTCTGATTATTGGGGATCTTTGAACGAGAACCTTACCTCGATTTACTTGAGATTAGACTAGCATCTATCATTTAAAAGTATTATTATTAATTAATGTGCGGAGCGGGTAGCGTTGTTTATTCTTCCGTTTGGTCGTAGAAATGTACCGATCTTTGCTATTCTTGAGCGGCGCTTTCGATACTATCGGTTGTTCTTTCTTTGTAATATCATATTTTACTTTATTTATCCTTTCTTGTAGCATACTTTTTTAATACACCTTTCGTATTCTTATCTTTACTAGATAGTTGCAGGTATATAACTAGAGAATTTGCACACGTGTGGTCTCGTGGACTCTTGTCGGCACGGAGTGCAGATGTTCCGTCAAATTCAGGTGAGTTCTTGCTTGCTGCCTCGATGTCTGAAGCCATGACCTCTTTGATGCCTTCCTGTAAGCTGCTATTCGAGCCGTTGGGCGAGTTTGCCTTTTTAAGACGATGTTTATGCATGGGCATTGACCACAGACCTGTCGGCATCCCTCAAAATTTAATTTGTTTGCCATGCAGATCTGGCAACCAAATATATTAAACAGCGAATGAGTGCATGTAAACGCGCCAGAACGCGTTGACGGATCAGTTGTGAAATACAACCAGCCGCAAATTAATCTAAAGTTGAGAGTTTTCAAGATTAATCAGAGTGCTGAATCCAATTAGCGGGAGCCTCTTCTAAATGGTGAGGAAGAAGCTAGAAGTTTCTGAAATCTTAGCTAGAATTCTAACCAGGAAGCAAGACAGGCAACTTGCATGTCGGCACTGGAACACTTTGCTGGGTTGGAGACAAACACCAACCGACATCCCAAATGGGAGCATCCAGCTTTTGGCTACACAAGCTGATTCTTCCAAGTTGAGCGTTAGAAGGTAGCGGCTATAGGAACTTATAGACAATCATGAACTAGAAATGCTGTCAAGGTCATTGATCAACCTGTTGAGAGTTATGAGCAACTAAGAGTAACGAAAATTTCCCTTCTACTCTAACCTTCACTTTGAAACACCTTTCCTTTACACTTGCAAGCTTTCTCCATGCCCAACCATCCGCCTCCTACACGAAGCTTCCATATCCCCTGGAAACATATTTTGAAATAAAGCATTGCATTAAAGATGCCACCGCGCAAAACCCCAGCAAAGGCACCTGCTACGATGGCAGCGAAATATGGTGTTAGAAAGAATCGCTCTCCTGCGAAACCCAAGTTGACTCCAACCGAAGCTCCCAATAGACCAACAGAGGAACCTCAAGAAATACCTACAGTTGCCACACCAAAGGGGAAAGCGAAAGCTAAGTCCACAGATGACAGTGAATGCACATGCGAAGTCAACGAATGTACCCACACCGTCGAAGCCAATGTTGCGCTCGCGAACACCCCGGCTGCTCCATACACGATGGAGCAAGCATGTTGGCTCGAACAAATTCAAGATGAATACGCGCTTGTTTCCTCCTCTGGAGACTCAGATTTCGAGGATGATGGGGACAAGCTCTGGTTCTACACCAATGAGTATGGCAACACCGCGGGATATTTCGATGCAGGCATCAAGGACTGTTCGTTCATCGTCAGCAGGCCGGAGCGTCCATTGGTTCCTGGCAAAACCAGAACTATCTGGTGGAAAAAGGGTGCCCGCAAGCAGGGGTGGCATGGGCAAAGAAAAATCTATCCGTCTTTGTCGGGTCGTGGTTCTCTCACCGTCACCGAGGATTTCAAAGTTACGTGTGCCCTGTTCAACTTTATGGGACGTAAGTACGAGATCAAAGGACAAAAAGTGGACAAAAAGGCAATGAAGTATTACGAATACCGCCGGCGTAGAAATTATCTGAGCGACACTGAATCGGCAGACTTCGATAGCGGCAGTTCAGACGAGGCGTTTCCTTTGTCTCGTAGGACCAGAATTTTCTCCACCCGATCAAAAGCATTTATTTGAGTATCTTTCTTCATGATACTTTTTTTAGACTTTCAATAGACACAATATAAGCCATGCAGAATTATAGGTTCGTTTGCTCGTTTGGTTTAAGCGGAGGCTTCAATATCAAAGTATGTGAGATAATTTTGCAGAAAGTATGAATTCGAATCCATATAAGTAATGACAAACCACAGTATTTGGACACTAGAGGTAGTTTAAATATCAGTGTAGCCTATGAGCTTAAATTTTCACTTATTTGAAAGCGATATGCTCATCGATGAGTTACGTGCTAGAAACTTGGTCTACTTCGAACCTTTTGTAATGCGCATTCGTACACATCTCACTTCGAGATGGCCAAATCTAAACCTTTATTAAGGATGCCGCCAAATTCTTTATTGAGAGCATCCACCGCGTCTTTAATAGCCTGGTCTTTGAGACCTTAAGAGAGGTGAGGACATGACAATATTGTCAATGGATTGCGAAATGTGGGACATGGGGGTGACCGTGTTGGACCAGCCTGGGATTTTTTCTGTAACCTCTCAAGCTTGCCCGCCACAAAGCTTGCGGTGGCTTTGTCGACACGCCATCATCCCGAGGCTAGAGGCAATAGAAAGCCAGAGAGAACCGACACCACCAGAAAAATGTTCGTACCTTTTTGATAACGCCGTTGATTTGTTCCGCAATTCTGCGAATTGTCTGCTCGATATGCAGATCTTTAATGAACTTAGCTCCACTAGCGATAATAGATCTTACTTCTAGTATGAGCCTGTCAAAAGTGTGGCATAGATCCAGTGCCTCATTCGGCAGAGCACAGACACGCGAGATCATAGTAATTAAGCCACGGGCATGCATCTCCAAAGTAGCCGTCAACGCGAACCAACAATCTCGTAAGCTCTTGGACGGGAGGGTTGACGCGCAACAGAACTGGCTTGTCGCGTAGAGGCCGTCTGATGCCTTGGCTAAACTTGCCGTAGCTAGCGATGGCCCAACCATATCCCCAATGATCCTGGTAAAAATCATGAGGATATTAAAGCAAAATAAGCAACTGAAGAGTGGAAGCGAGTAAATTTTGAATCTTCATAATACGATTTAAATGGAAGGGATCTTTGATTCCTCCTAAATTATAAATTCCACCAACTATCTGAGCCTATCAATGTTTTTAACGTTTTATTAGCAAGCAAAAACAGACGGTAGAGTAGTGGGGTAGTCGCTTTCGACCCTGATGGAAATCCTTGACTGCGAAGAGTGATCCGGCTATGGAGTTTACTATCAATTTGTGAATTAGATATCATGCTTGTCTCAGTATCAACTGCAAATTTCCTGCAAATATTCAAATACGTTCGGTCCTCGCCCATCCAGCTTGACGCGATAAAGTTCTCCTCAGGCCTCGGTCAGTTGTTACAGTTCAAAACAAGCGCCCCACTTCAAATATTTTATAAAGGTTGCTGCATGTCTTACTCTACGGTTGCTTCATGTCTTACTCAACGAGACTTCGTTATTCTTGAAACTCGGGGACGTAGGTTATGCGTATGCATGATGAACCTACATGTACATGCATGTGGTACGGGGACACCATTTTGCTCGCTGGGATTGGATTGAAACCTAGCTCCTACTAGATTACTCGGCATAGCTATAAATTTAGACGGTTAGAGCTTTTCGACCTTGCGGGCCAGACTGCATTCGTCTCGCAGGCCAGCATACCGCAGTACGCTTCGCGCAAAGGTCTGCACGTTGTCAGAGTCGAGCTTCGTGTTGACCAGTTGCACTTTGTTGCCTCTCCCGCAGAGGATCACCCTGACTGAATTACAAAGTCTGATTGGCCGGGAATCTGCAATCCCTTGACATTATTGACAGGGAACTTGTTGATGTCCATGCAGCGCACAAACAGCTCGCGCGCGAGTGGGGTCGCCGCGGCCCGGACCACCTTGTAATCTCCAGTAGCTAAGTAAGTAAATACTCAAGTGAGGAGGTATTTAAATTTACACTCACAACGATAGCTACAGCGGATGCGGTCAAGTCAAGATCTCATTCTATCTATATTGGCCATCAACCGATCTTTACAATACAGAAAACGGTAAAGTGAGTAAGGATGATGCGATGAGGCGTTCCATTGGTGTCCGCTCGGAAAATGAAAACGAAAAGTCAAAACACCTAGAATCTCGCGATCCTGCTCTCTACCTAGACGTCTTCGTGCCGTCGCACAACCCAACCGCGGACTGTGGAGCTCGGCCCCTGTGACCTCACCGGAAACGCAGAGGTGCAGCTCCGGCTCCCCAAATTCGTTTTCTTCCCGTAAAATGGACCAATCAGAAATAGTGTGGGTAATATTTTTCACAGGGGGTTATCAACCTCGCGGGATCGCGATAGCATGCTATAGCATACGTATAAATGAAATAACGTGTTGCCACTGTGAGGAGGATTGATGCGATGAGGTTCTCAATTACGCCTAGCTACCACTTCTAGCTACTAGGCCGTTGCTTATCCAGCGCTCCTACTCCTACGAGGATGGCGACCCGCCAATTGCGGGGGCCTGGTATCTCGATCCACTACCCTCCGCAGTCCATCTGGCCCCACTACCGCCACCAGTCCATCTCGGTTTACCTGGACCATAAAGGTCATTGACACAGGATAGAAAGTGTCCGGGTGAGCCCCAAAGAGCGTTATTGTCACCGTCCTGAACTGTTGGGCCAGATCCCGCAGCTGCGACCCACGAATTCGAAACGTATAGGAACAGTTCGCTGGATCAAACCCCCGGGACTGGACACTGTCGTCGCCGAAAACAGCCGTAGCATGGCCAAACGTACCACCCCCGTCTTCCAAAAACACCTTGAATATCATTCCCATTTTTTCGGCAGGAACATCGCGAAGTACCATAATAGGTAGTCGGAGCTGGCTTTTACGCACAACACGCTCTGCTAGGTAGTTATCGCAGCGCCCTATGATCCCGTGCAGGGTATCGATGGCGATTCTCGTGGGAGTTGCGGTTCTCTCGGGAGTTGCGGTTCTCTCGATGTTGAGCTCAACAAAAAGATTCCCTCGCATGTAGAGAAGAGACGTGCTAGTTTGCAGTGAGTGGTGGCCCACGAAGAAAGGAACTATAGGATCTGTATTGAGATTTGGAAGACGGGAGAGGGCGACGAGGTTCGATACCTTGTCCGTAACTCGAGAATGCATGGCAAGCCAGGCTGTTGAAATATCTAGGAAAACGCTCAGCTTGAAGACCAGCTTTCCTGTTTCCTCTTGGGTAACAGGCATTGAGTTGAAAACCAGCGTTATCGTAGTGTGTTCAGATGCGACAGCAGTTGCCGTGTCTAGTTGAAGCTGGGTTGCTCCTGTTATGATCCGCGCAAGTCGTGATGGCTGCAATGAAGCGTCATTGTATGTCCGTGCCTGGTAAACTGTGTTTTCTCCATCTTTCATCAGTACACTAGCGAAATCTATTGAGGAGGCCATCCTTTCGAAGCAAATGGTGGGTGCGAATTCAGAACGCACTGGTTTTCCTCTATGGCCGGCGAGCTTGATAGATATAATCGACCCTGCTCTTCCTCCGGACGATCCCCCAACGAGCTTGGAGTGTCAACTGACCCGAGGACGTGGCCCGGGTGAGGCACGATTGAGGGGTTTTTGAATATCATACTCTCACTTTTAAAGGCTTTTGCAAGGATCGCTAAAGACAGTGCATCAGCAAGTAATGCATGATACGCTGGCTGAGCGAACTACCGGCTACGAGCTACTTCTGATGCCATCAACTCCGTAATTTTCAAAAGGTCGCAGACGGCTACGCGCGCACCCTTTGCCCATAATTTTGTAGTTCCCTGATAGACCGATCCAGAAATAATACCATTAATTGCGTTGCAAAGGATCAGGACTGTCTTTGCGATCCACCATATTCACCGATCTTTATTCTGACAATGGCGCCCATCACTATCCACGGGCGTACGTGGGATCCAGAAGGGCCCGTTAACGCACTGAACGCTAATGACCCAGAGCACACTATATACCCCAAGCGTGCGGACGACGCTACCAACACTGATTTCATCATTATCCAGACCAAAAAGCATCTGTCAGACAAGCAATATAACTGGCTGTCGGATCACAAAGTCCACATAGAGTCTCGCGTCGACGTTGATACATTTCTGTGCAGATACGAGCCTACAGAGCTTGGTAAACTACGAGATCAAGACTTCGTTCGCTATGTCGACGTTTATCACACGTACTGGAAGGTTTCACCTGCTCTGTCTGAGATTGCTTTTCGTAAGGATGAAAAGAAAATAGGCAATGAGGATGAGCCAACCGAGTCCACGGTACAGACGCAAAATATCATTATCGAGCCGCACATAAGCGCAGAACGAGAAAAAAGCATCGACAAGCTATATCAAAAACTCATCGACGACAAGTTAGTAAAATCGGAGGTTATGACAAGATTCAGCAATCGCATCGAGGCCGTAGTGGATGTCAGCAATATCCATGACATCGCAAGAATTGATCTTGTTCGTGCTATCGACCAAGCTTATGAGGAACAGCCGCACGTTACTGTTGCCCGCGGCTTGCTCAACTGTCCTAGTCATATTCCTAGATTAACACGCCACCGTGTCGAAGACGCGCCAGTCAAGCTCAACGGTAAAGATGAGGTTATTAACATCGTCGACTCTGGCCTCGACAAGGGTGACCTCAACGACATGCACCCAGCTTTTTCAGCAACCCGTTGCAAAGCCCTCTATGAGCTGCCTGGCTCAAGAGCTGCCGATGACACATCCGGCCACGGTACCCATGTGACAGGTTGCGCCGTAGCAGATGGAACTTCGTTGACAATGGGCGGTGTCAACGCCAATGAGAAGGGCATGATTCGTGGACCTGCCTACGGCGCTAATTTCACAGTGACGCAGTACTTGAGTGACGAGGGTAGAATTCTTGTGCGCGATCTAGCCGATTTCATCGACAGGCCATACAGGGAGCATGCTTGTCGTATCTCGAATCATTCATATGGTCCAAAATATAGTACCGTGATCAGGAACATGTATGACGCCCGCAATCGTGATGTTGATACCTACCTTGAAGCACATCCAGATCTCGTTGTTACATGGGCGGCTGGCAACGACGGCGCTACTCCAACTCCGCCAGGATCTGGTCAGATCCGTGGCCAGATCCGTGGCCTTGCTATGTCTAAGAATGTCATTACTGTTGGCTCAACATTGAGCGCTCGGAAGATCAACGTTAACCGCTATAGTCCCGTGGCAGCTGAAGCTGACACATTTGCCATGGCGGGCTCAAGCAGTCGCGGGCCAGTAGATGGAGGACGCATCAAACCCGATGTATGTGCTCCAGGGCATGTCATTCTATCGGCTCGTTCGCGCCTTGGGCCTAATGCTAGCACTTTCGGACCTTCCCGCGACGAGAATTACGTGTGGAGCACAGGAACGAGTATGGCCGCCCCAGCAGTGGCTGGCTGCGCAGCGGTTCTACGGCAAGCCCTTCGAAAGCGACAAATCTCGAATCCAACAGGCGCCCTCATCAAAGCCCTTTGTGAGTTTATTTATATATATTTATCGATTCATTCATTCATTCATTTTCATTTGTCTGAATCGATTGCCTGTTTTCGCATTTGTCCGACTGGCTTTCCCCCTCTACTTTGAACACGAACCTAAAACTAATTTGTTTGACTATTTCAAGTGGTTAACGGTGCTGTCGATATAATGCGCGAGTCCGGCCAGCCACCTCAAATCCCAAACAATATTCAAGGCTTTGGGCGAGTGAATTTACAAGGCTCCTTGCACATGGTTGTTGTCGGCACCCAAACAGGCACTGATAATAGGGCAACCTATCTACCACATGCCGGCTTCTTTGACGTTGATGACAGTCACCCAACCTACAAACCTATCGCTGGCGGTACAAGACAACGTTTTCGTCCACTAATAATTCCTGATGAAAGACCGCTAGTTTCAAACCTTCCTGAAAACACATCTGGCGGACCAACACCACCAGAAAGCACCATGGTTCCCCGTGATCTCAAGGTGACACTGACCTGGTACGATTCTGACGGTGAACAATTACAGAATAGACTCGGGCTTGCTGTTAATGCCGGAAATGGCGAGAGACGACATGGCAACAAAGGCGCTCAGGATATGAGAGCCACACCTGATGATTTTGATGTTGTAAACAATGTGCAGCTGGTTGTGTGGGAAAACATGCCGTCCGTTCCAATAACATTTGAGATAACATGCAGGACACTCTCACCTAGGCCTGCTGGGCAGGGTGTCAAGTATGCGTTGGCCTGGAGCGTTGAATAATGGAATTAGATACTGCCAATCTTTTCAGGGCCAGAAGTCTGTCCCTCAATCAAGCAAAATTACGTGTAACTTTGTTTCCCTTAAATTCTCAAATAACTATAAGTTGCGTTTTGTCTTTTTTTGCATGTCGAAAAACTCTAATTGCCGTGTTAAATATCAATATATTGTTCAGTTATGGTCAATCACAACTTGTTGAGCTATTGCAGTACATACCGTAGAGTGTCAGGCTAAACAGGGCAAAAGGTGAATATCCTGTAGTCTAACATATCATATACGGAGGTATACCTAAAATAGAGCGAACGCCGTATCTCCGAACAGAGCCAAGGACCAGTTTCGCTTAGTCTAAACCAAGAATGGTGGATATCAAAAAATAAAACACAGGGACATCGATTCATAAACCAACTCCACCCAAGTGAAGTACAGACTACAAAGCGTATGTCTCGACTATCGTCTCATTCTAACCCAGATTGTAATTCGGCAAGTTTATCATTAACTTCGTCAACCTTAGGCCTTTACGGAACTTCGTAACTACACTGTGTCCTAAATATTTACATACTCTGAAAGGTGAGGAGGTCGGATATGTTTTCAATGAGTTCAACGTCTTGAGGAGCTCGAAGCTCCTCTATTCATCTTTATGTTGTGTCCTCTTTTAGATAACAATTTGACGTAGTGTAGTAGCAATCCATTGGAAAGGCAGCCATCCGCTCCGTATTTAAGCAAACAAAATTATTACAAATCCGACTTCAAGAGCACAGTAGATATCCGCCATCTCACTACGATTGCCCATTTGGATTTGAAAACGCGTTTGCCTGGACACCAAGTGGCTGATTCTGAAAAACAGCTTAGACCCCCAAAATTAATCTGTGCAACACGATATCAAAAATGAATGCACTCTCTGTCTCATTTCCCTGACGGGGTTCCTTTAACACGACTCTGAAAGACGCGATATGGTGATCGCTAGAAAAGCCCAGAAAGCTCAGAAAGCTTAGAAAGCTCAGCTCAGCTTAAGATAATTAACAAAATTTCTTTCTTCCTTCCCCAGCTAACCAGCACCTTCACCCTTGCGAACAACTCCGCTGCTTCATCTCAACTACACATCCACAGTCAAGCATATCGAGACATCAAGACAGCAATGCCGCCACGCAAAAGAAGCCCGTCAAATTCGCCTGCTAAGTCCTCCGAGACGATGGCAGCAAAAGCTGGTGTTAAAAATCAAGGCCAGCCCCCAAAATCGAAATCACCACTCTGTGGAGCTTCAGCTGCTCGTACCCAGGATACCGACGAAAGCCCTAGTGAGGGCGGCAATGCGAAGAAGATGGAAGACCCCAAACCCACCGATGCATGTGCGTGCGAATCTTCCAAGTGCTCCTGTGTAGCTGAAATGTCGACCCAATCTGCCGCCACCACTGGGTCCTCAGAGCAAAATGCAACCTGGCGTAAAGATATCCCTGGCCGCTACCAACTTGATTCCCCAAACGATGACCTTGATAGATACGGCGATCTTGACTTCGCTCTCTACATCACCCCAGATGGATTCTTCACCGGAGGATTCAACTGCCTCGAATGGCAGGTTACCTTCACGGGGACCAATCCCGTCGCTCAGATCATCCCAGATAAAGTTACAGGACTCAAGTGGGAAGCCAAGAATATTGATGCTGATATATACGACCCTGTCGAATTGAGGATCAAAAAGGGAACGGGTAGAATAATGGTCAGCAAAGATTTCACCGTCAAGTGCCTCTTCTACGGTTTTTTGAGAGACAAGCATTATTGCACAGCATACAAAATGACGGCACCAAGGTTGTCAGAGATGGGCACTGTGGATATGCTCATTCACATGGGTTTGATGGGCCAGCTCTGATGGATACTATTTCGTGTCTTGCATCTTTTTCCTTTGGAAATTTATTAGGGATATTATCTTCGACATTGGACTTATAACCATAAAGGAGTTTTGCAAATTTTGTGATTTAATTTAAAAGCAAATATTAGGTCATGATCATCGTTTAGATATTCTCTATCTTAATACGTGCTAAGTGCTAAAAGTGCAAAGTTCCAATCTCGATGTGCGATTTAAAGAAGTGAAGTAATTATGATTAAGATTCCATACATCTTCACAACTGACCAGTAGCTGTTGAAATATATACGAGCAATACCCTGGTTGGAGCGTTGTAGCATTTGTGATATATGGGCTGGATCAACTGAGAGCAACGCACGATGAAGCGGGACACTGCAAAGGCGACCTGCAACATTATTAACTACAATCTGGACTTCGCAACTATCCTTCACACCCCAAACCTTTAGACATTTTGAAACGCAAAGAGGTATTTTCGACAAATTCAACATCACGAGGAGCTTGAGGTTCATCCGTTTCCCTTTGCACAACCCTGTATTGGTATCCTTGCTGAGATACCAAGTTTAGCCAAGCAGGCCAAAGACTTCTTGGCCTGAACAGGCCGCTCTTGGCTTCAAATTCGACCAACCAGAACGAAATCCAGGTCGCCGCAGACAACGCCACTTCAATGATCATCTCCTAACCCGAATTCAGCTGGAGCGCGGCTCTAAATTTTGGAAATGCGCGGGATCATCCTGCGAAACTAGAAATACCAGATGCCCCTGTGATAGGTCCGTCGCATCCAGAAGTATTCTCGAATATGTTTCCGTTTCGAAGCTCTTCGACCTGCCAACTGGATACCTGAAATCGGATCCGCCTCATCCATTTAAAGTTCAGAGTTCAAAGCGGTGGCTGGTGAATAGGCCATATAGTCAAGCTTCCCCTTTCTTGCCGCGATGTCCGATAGGGAGGATATAAACGGAGATGGCATCAAGGATGTTTGGATAGACACCGACGGCGACGGCATCCCAGACGCGATAGACTTTGATGCAAACGGTTTCGCAGACGGTACCCTACTAGACCTCAATAGCGATGGCATCCCTGATGCGATATCTCTGTTCGGTGTAGCCAATACGTAAGGAGCCGCTATCGCCTGCTATCAGTTCAAGCGCCACGCCGGATAACGGCTCTTGTGGATGGAAGGAGGGAACGACTAACTTTATTTTATAGTTATTTCTTGCCGGTTACCACAACTCTCGCGACTTCTGTCAGCCAAAGAGCACCAGAGACAACCAGTTTAAGCCCTTCACCATCGATAACTAGTTCTCAAAGTGTACTTTCAACCCCCACAAGCTCGCCGTCTTCGTCTTCATCATCGTCTTCCGCCACTACACCGACTGATATTGCCGATTCATCGTCCACTTCGAGAATATCTACCATTGTCACCTCAGTCTCAACGTCACAACCATCCCAATCGGCAATACCGAAGTCTGATACAAGTGGTGGATCTAGTACACCTGTTGCAGCGATAGTCGGCGGGGTTATCGGCGGGCTACTCGTAATCGCACTGATACTAGGGTTTGTTTGGTTGATAATTCGAGAGAGGCGAAAACGGGCGGCATTAGAGAAAATGAACGGCCAAGTAGGAGGAATGCAGGCCTCATATGGCGGTATTGAAAACGCAGCTAAAGAATAGAGTGGTTCAACGACGAGTCCACGGATTATGGGCCATAAGGTGAACAAATGGTGCACTGCTGTTTGTAGGACTGTTTTTTATGTACATATACAATTTCATGTCAAATTCCTCATGTTATTAGAAATGAAAGCTCATAAAGAAGTAAAGATAATGATAATTCACACATTCATACATTCACACAGGGTCAAATTAAGTCAAGGTTCAAATACAGTCAAGTAAAATCTTCTTAGAACGACCAAAGCAAATTAGAGAATAGCAGTCCCATTGACATGCGAACTGACTCCTCGCTCCACATTCGCCGGACTACTAACAAAGAAGAAAACCCACCTTCCGGTCTCGCGACATCGCTTAGCTAGTTTCTCGAGATCCAGCATCTCTCCAAGCGGCATACCCCATAGCGCCAAAATATATTCATGCATATAATACTCCTGCTTTGTCGGCCACGCCTCAAAACTAGGCGCATCACCGGCAACAGCTGCAAAATATGAATCGTGCAGCCAGTCGAGCATCGTCTCGCTCTGCTCCAAACCCGCCCATTTCAAATCCGGATCCTGTCTCAACGCCGCCTTCGCGCGCTCTTCTGGTGATCGATTCTGATATGCCACATTGAAACCGCTTCGTACAAACAGAATATCACCAACCTTGATATCTCCACCCTGCGCAGCTGGTCGAATATCTATCCCCTGCGCGGTTCCACAGGCGCGCAATTCCTCCCACGAGATCGAGTGGTGTTCGTACGGATCGTATTTGATCCCTTTACTCTGCGCGTACCCCCAATAATCGAGTAGCACCCCACGACCCGCGATTCCATGTTGAGACCAGAAATGCACGCTGCACTTATCATTGGCCGCATCGCCCATGATATCTTCCTTCTTCGCGCCATTGTAGAATGTCTGCGAGGATAAATGGCTGAAGTGTCTGAAACCGTCCCATTGAGTACCACTCTGGGTGTTCAGGTGGTATAGATCGTCAAACACGATACCATCACGAATACTCTTGATGGTATGCTTGAAGGTTTCTCGGCCAAAAGATGGCTGCTCGGGAACGTTTAAAGGTAGATTGACGGGAATGAGCTCGCCTGTGCGAATTTCAGCGCTGGCCGCCTTTACACGTGTCGGCGTGAGAAGATTCAGGCGGCCGAGTTGGTCTTCAGGGCCCCAGACCCATGCTGCATCTTTGGGAGCGCCTGGAAGCGCTGGGAGCTGTGAACGGATGGGGAACTGTGTACTCTCCGGATCCCACGGTGTGGCCATTTGAGCTCCAGTGCCGGTGATGAAGTTACGGATTTGAGAGAGCCGAGATTTCGCAGTACCTGACATGATCAATTTAGTGAATGACAAGATTATATATTCTGTATTCTTCTCTAGTGTGGCGTCTTGACACAGCAGGAGCTTTCCAATCAATCGAATGAGAAGTTATCGGGGGTCCTTTTCGTCCGAGCCAAGGAGCTTTTATACTGCTGTCGTGTGATGATGACCTAGCTCAAAGCGTCCCTCCAGACCCCAGTTTTCTCGCCATATTGACTCCGCATTTTAGTCTCCACAAGATCCACTTTCCCGCGCGAAGGTAGTGATCATAGCTCGAATTCACATCACTAGGGCCGACCCGAGGTTGACGTCGGGTGTTGTCAAGAATGACGCCAAAAAGAGCAACTCGTTTCGGTTGAAATTGGCTTTTCGGCCGCTACTTTGCAAGCTTTGTATGACGAATTTGTTATTAAGTCGGACGCCCTCGATCATCCCGCGAGAGTACTTTTTACTAACTTTTGATCATATAAGAGCCTCAAGGGTATAGCGTCTATCGCTTAGCTGTTGCTTACCTCAAATTTTATTGTGGCCAAAAGTGGTCAAAAGTGACAATTATGTCAACCACCGCCTTCAGCGTAACCAGGAAGGTGGTGATACAAGCCTGCGACTCCGACGACTTCTTAACTGCGATCACAGCTGTATTTATACCGCTATCTCCTCGTTGGCTTTTCCCGTCGCGAAAATTTATAATGTATAGACATAAAAATATGAGCACTTGAATTCTGAGAATTACATAAAGACTTCAAGTTTACAATGCTAGATAAATTTATTGCGTTGTCATTCTAGAATTCTGTCTCTCTTCGAGGTCTCCACTCTAATATCAATATTATAATAATAAGCCTGGATCCCAAGAACACCGACTTTCTCGTAATTACCAGTTCTATGGTAACGACGTCCATCACTATCTACTAGACGTGTCTAGTCCCTCATATTACGCTAGACCTTCAACATTCCTCTTCAAAAAGTTCACAATATCATCAATCTCATCGGGTACTTTATACCAATGCCCAAACTCCGCGTACGACTTCCACGTCACACTCATAAAGAAAGTGCCGACTAAGGCATCTCTAATCTTCTCCCCAAGCTTTACGCTCACTTTCTCATCCTCCTCTCCGTGGCCTAAAAAGACCGGAGTCCTTAGAACTGACAAATTTTGGTCGTCAGCTCCAGCTTCGGTGTCGATGAGGGCGAAGTCGATGTTTTCTCTGAGAAAATTTAAAGCCTCTATGACATTTAGCCGCTGTTGGGGTGTACTTGTGGATTCCGTAGTGGGTGGTGCTGTCTTTTTAATGTGATTACTAGCCGTATCATTGTTCTCATCCTCATCCTCATCTTCATTATTATCTTCCTCGTGACTTTCATTTTCCTCGTGACTTTCATTTTCCTCGTGACTTTCATTTTCCTCGTCACTTTCATTTTCCTCGTCACTTTCATCTTCATCAGATACTTCTGCTTTACTCCCAAACTCATCACCAAAATCAATCCCATGCGTATTAATACCAAATCCCCGATCTCCACTTAGAATGTCTTCCGCTTCTTTTACCTTCTCCCCCTTGTCATTTCCATTGACATACTTAACAAATGGAAACCACCCACTCATCCCAATATAGCCCCCCAACCTACCCCCTTCAAAGGTCAACATCGCATAAACCGATGAAGCACAGCCTTGACTCAATCCTCCGAGCACAATCCTCTCCAAAGGTATCCCCCCCTCCACTTCGTCTCTGATAAGTTGATGTACAACTTCCGTTGTCTCCCTCAAACCATCAACTTGTAAATGTTCTCGCTCACTGGGATCATCAAGAGAGTAGTTATCAAACCATTGGTTTATGGGTATCCGTTTAAAGACTTTGGAGCGGCGTTTTTTGGCGGTTGGAAAGATAAATTTGACGTTTGGGAAGGTTTGTTGGAGGGTGCTGCTGTTGCCGTTGTTGTTGTCGGCGGAGGTTGGGGTAGAGTATGTAATTGCAGATTCAACGAGGACCTGGCCGAATTTAGGCCCATTACTACCGCGGCCATGGAGGAGGATGAAAGTATGGGTATGGTCTGAGAGTGGGGCGATGATAAAAGGGGCGGGGTAGTCGTGCTTCATTTTTACGGTATTTAGAATCAAGGTATAGTATATCGTTGTAGGGGGTGAGTAGTTGAGGGGGTCACGGTAGAGGCCTTGATATGTAGTCGTGATGTTCATAATGAAGGCTCAGTCATGGTGTTGGATTTTTGGGTGACTATGAAACGTTGAATGAAACAAGAGGTTCTTTGTGTAGGTACAAGACTGCAAGATTTTAGTAAAAAGCGAAGGACCTACCAAAGATCTCGTTTCCCCATGCACGAATTCATGCATTCAAGGCATATTTTATTCAGCTAAGTAGGATTAACGCTGCGAAGACATCGATTTATCGCGCTAGAACTAGAACTATGGACTTTTTAAACCTCCTGTTACGCGGTAGACGAAACAGCCAATACAATGGTTAGAAAGATATGTTTCATGTCAATTATATGCTTTTATATTTCCAGAATTCTAGCCTTAATTTCCGGGGTCTAAAATAACAACGAAGAACTCCAACTAGGTACAGGATTGGAACTCCAAGTTCACCAAATTACTTCCCGCGCCTGGATCATGACTGCTAGCTCGGCGTAATATGGCTTGGTAAGCTTATTCACCATTCCATCATTGAACCAACCCTTGAGATACGGCGGCCGATAGAATATTTTTGTGTACTCCCAATATTCGGGATACCAGCCAGACATCTCCCAATCTAATATTGCTGCTACCTTTCCATCCTTAACCATTATGTTTCTAGGAAGAAAATCCCCATGTGTGAAGACAATTTTGTGACCTTTCAGAACGTCTTTGACCATAGCGCACACCATTCTTGGAAATGCCGTATCTTCTTTCTCTAATAGCGTATCAACTATTCCTTGCGAAAATTCTTCCTCGGAATTGTAAGGACCGCGCGGCACATTTGTTTCCTCGAATAGAACATCTTCACAATGAGCATGATCCACAGTTCCAATAAATGTACCCTCCAGAGAACGCAGCTCAGTGAGGATGTCTCTGAGCTGGTTGACGATATCCTCCTTCGTTTGTAACTCGAGGCCGTCCCAGACATCTTCCAAACAATCTCCCTCGATGTATTCCATAACAATATGTGTTTTCTGTGTCTTCTCATCTTTATAGCACCCGTAGAGCTTGGGAACCGGTATTTTGGTGTGTTTGGCTATATATTGCATCGCCGCGCCTTCGCTGAGTCTGTAATCTCCGATCTTCACGACAGTGGTATCATCGATTTTGCGGATATCCTTGAGATCCCCTGGAATTATCCTCGTCCCCTGTTCTATCTCTTCGGTGGTAAGGATTCTCATTTCGAGCTTTGGCGATTGGTGACCTGAATGCCGGATGTACCCCTCTTTTGGTTGATTTGGTTGAGAAGTGGTTTCTAGGGATTCTTAAGCGCTGAACTAAGGAAGGGAATTTTTTGAATTTCAAGGTGGATGCTGGCAGGAGGTGCTGTGCCGCAATGTTCTGTTGTAATAGCAGCCCAATTTCTTCACCACTCTGCACCAGACACACGCGACTCACAAGGAGAACAAAGAAATCGATCAGAGAGACAAATTTAAAAGAAACGTTCGAAACGGCAGACTATAGTCATAGTGATCCCGTCTATTCTTCGTACACACCACACAGTAACCTCGTAGAGGTGAATTCAGGCGCACAGCCTGCCTCCAACATGTTTTTATTGGTAGCAGAGTCCTGTGGAAGGTTCGATGCGACGAGGACTCAACTCTTGTTTGTAATTTCGCACGTTAGCAACACATTTTCTCCCTTTCAATCTCACAATTGCAAGCTTGTGATTTGTTAAGAACCTCCTACGAGACTAGAAATATACATACGCGTCCGCGTGTATTAAGCCAACATGTGAGCTATAGCATGTTGGAAAATGCTAGAAGCTGCATAAATTCGTAACATATTATAGGTTAGGGAAAACTCGATAGGCCAGACGATCTTGGTCACCTTGATGCAACTGAGCTCATGCGATATATTACAAAATTACGCATCGTAGCTAGCTTGTTAGGAAAGAAACTGAGACTCATTCTTATAAAGTTGTAGAATTAATTTTACTTCGTTGAATTGTCTTCTTGCTAACCTACTTCAAGCTTCAAAGATCAGAGCTTAAAAAACAAGCGCTGGCTATTTCAGGCGCGCTGCGGCCGGCTTGGAAGCGTTTAGATCGGAAACCAGTAATCTCTAATCTCGCGTAATCACCGAGACAAAGATTGACCCATCTGAAAGCATAGCTCAAGATTCAAAGACTCTATCAACATGATATCAACACTCTAGAAACATGAGTTCGGAGGGCTTCTGCTGCCTTAGGTCAAATTCACAGTTTCTAAAGTTCAAGGATTTCACCTTCTCACCCAGAAAGCAGGCACTTTCGAATCATATTCAATTCAAACTCGATCATTTGTTACATTTTTAGGTGTCTTTATATTCTCTAGATTTGATTTGATTGCTTCTACTATGTATTCCTTTCCTTCTCATAGTACCCTTTCTGGCAACAATGTCGACCCTAGATCTTTACATTTGTCTCTGTCACCGACGTAAGTCGGATGGAGGTAGACACTGGCTCATCATGACTGCACTCCCAAAGGCTGAAAAAGGAACTTGGTACCACGTGCAAGGTGGCCCATCTCTAAAAACTGATTATACACTGCAAATCCAGGCCGGCAAGAGAGTTGAAAGTCATGGTATAGAAGAGAGGTATAAAATCGGTACCATCTCTGAATCCAATATTAAAAAACTCAAAGCAGCTGTGCAAAACGTTCCTGTTCAGAGCTGCCAACGGTTTGCGGTTGCTGTTCTCGCAAAACTTGAGAAGAAAGGGTTGGTTCCCGAAGGTACTACAACATACTGGGAGGCCCAAGTCGAACCGTCTCTATATGAGGCTGGTCCGAGCTCTAGCTCGGGCGACTCCAGCTAACGATCTAGAAATCTTGCGTGACCATCAGGTTCTTGGAAGTGAGTAAGGTCTCACTTTTCTCTTTTATGCCTATGATAGCTTGTAAGGACGTCAGCATGCAGCAGGAATTTGAATGGTATGGAGAAATCATACCAGCTATCTTGTCGAAAGTCAATCGTTTTGCAATTCATTACTTAATTACAATAGCTACAGCTCAACTAACTCGCCATCTCCTCTAGATCCCTCTGTTTGATTTGCCACTTTCTTTGTCTGGTTCGCTTAATTATTTCTTTTTATCCATTAATGTATTGTAATTGCCTATTTCTGTTGTTAGTGTAATTCTTTTCAAGGTGTATTTCTGACATGATTTATCTGTAAAATTTAAAAATTCGAAAATTCCGGTTTTGTACCCGGACATCACAAATTTAAGTACAGAAGGTGCTAAAAATAATCGATTGGGTTTAACCCACTCTTATGCCTTTGATATCCTCAAGCTAATAGAGTTTACCATGCTCGCATGATACTCTTATTTTACCCGTACAACGGCTTGATTGCATGCACTACAAGATAGATATATATTTACACGGCTGAGCATATTAAACTACTTTGAGCATTACTATATAAATTAATTAGAATACATAGCTAGACAGTGACAGTCCAACGCCGCGGCCTAGATACGCCCCACAACACATATAGGCACAAGGCTGCGCTTAGTAGGTACCTTTGAAGATGCATATTCACATATTGACCACAGTGCAAATAAGTACCGCTATATGCAAGGCTGAAGCTCAGGTAGCAATTTGAGAGGACATTGACCCCGCTTGATCGAAAATGGGGTTGGTATCCAAACCTTCAGACAAACATCACCAGAATACCATCTAACTCTTAGCATATCAGCCCGACTCGGCAACCCGCCACAAAGAGACCAGATGGCTTTCAGGGGATTTAAAATCCAAGGAAATGCAGAAAACAATGGTGGGCCCATGTTTTTGGGTAAAACCAAGATTCAGGCGGAAAGTATCTGCTTTAGTGACCGACACGATCCCGGTAAGTTTGAAGGGGACTTCGAGCCTAGCACTATATTGCTAGTAAAATACCACATCCGGGAGGAGGGCTGATCGAAGTTACTGAATGCATAGGCCGATTTCTTTGTTTAAGAGATCTCTATTCAATCGATTCGGTAGATCCTTCAGCAGAGAAACTTAGACTCGAGCAGGCAGCGAACGGGTTGATCGAGTCTGCATACGACTGGGTCTTTGAAGACCAGACTTTTCAACAATGGCTCAGTGATGACGAGCACCGAATCCTACGAATCACCGGCAACCCTGGCAAAGGAAAGACTATGATGATGATTGGAATCATCAATTACTTAGCAAACCTACTTCCGAAATCGAGGCGTTGCGCAATGTCGTTTTTTTTCTGCCGTGCAACTGATGATAGACTAAGCACTGCGGATGCAGTCTTACGAGGGCTACTCCACCATCTTCTAGATCAAAAATCGAATGAAGTGCTTGTTAAATACCTCCAAGCTAGACACGAAACGCGGGGAGCCAAAATTTTTGAAGGCCCCAGTGTAAGGTTTATCCTTCAGGAGGTCTTAGTGGAGATCCTCAAAGACCAATCTTTCGACGGTTACTTTCTGTTCGTTGATGCTCTCGACGAATGCGGTGAGAATTGGAAAGACTTGCTCAAATTAATTAAATTTACGACAGAGAAGGCCCCAAAACTGAGATGGATGTTATCAAGCCGCAACCATGAAAAAATAGACAGATTCTTTCGAACCGTGGACCACCATCGCACAATTGTATTAGAAGCGAGCCAAATCCAGGTCGATAGAGGTATAGCAACGTTCATTGAAAAAAAGGTAGATTTTCTGATGCGAGAGTATGAGTTGGCAGCAGAACAAGGAGACAAAATCACCGAAGTTCTAAACAAAAATGCACAGGGGACGTACTTGTGTGTGCATCTCGTTTGTAAATCTCTAGAAGAATCAGATCGGTGGACTGATGCTGAACAGATACTCAACGACATTCCACCTGGGTTGGATGCCATGTTCGATAGAATGGCCAAAAACATATTCCAAGCGACTTCCAATAGTAAAAATCGGCGGCTTTGCTTTTTACTTCTTTCCACCGTTACCTTTGCTTTTCGCCCACTTCGCTGTTCGGAATTAATATCAATTGTCAGCTCGGAAACTCGGGAGTTGGAAGAAAGCTTAAAAGAGCTTGTAAAAATCATAACAAAGTGCGGCTCTTTTTTAACATTACAAGCTGAAACTAGTCTCGTGAGCCAGACAGTATCAAAATCTGAAGACACTATATATTTCGTCCACCTATCAGCGAAAGATTTTCTAGAAGATCGAGTTGGACTCAAAAACTCTATAATTCCCGGTACCATCGACTCAAACCATCAGTGGATTGTTAAAGGCTGCTTAACGCTTCTCAGAAGCCGGCTACAACAGAATATTTGCAATCTGGATACTCCTGAGGGACTTCTATCGAGACCAGACGATACTAAGATATCTTCTATAGTCGATTTGGAATACGCGAGTTGTAATTGGGCTAGCCATCTTAAAACCATATCAACTGATCCCTATCCGGAGCTCACTAGTTTGGTTCAAGACTTTGTGAAAGAAAGATTCTTGTACTGGATAGAAGTTCTTACACTTCTTGGGAAAGTTAGCTATGGGGCTGCCCAGATTCAATATCTGCTAGACATATATCAGGTACGATAAATTTTCAAAAATTAGAGCATAATTTTAGTTGACTATTTAAAACCAAGAGCACTAATAGATATCTTTATGCCGTCTAAATAGGGCATAAGCGGAAGCTTGATCTTATATTCTGAGATACAAGATGCTTCGTGCTTCATACTTGAACAACGAGGACTCTTTGAAACGGCTCCTTTACAAATATACTCGTCCGCGCTGATATTTAGCCCAAACAGCAGTTGGATTAAACAAAACTACTCTCCTAAGATACCTACGTGGATCAGGTCACAACCTCAAATTCAAGAAAAATGGAATGGTTGTCTACAGGTTCTAGAAAACTCAAAGGAATCGGTACAAAATTTAGCGATTTCCCCAGACAATCGCCTTGTTGCTGCCGTATTTATATCCACATTGCTAAAAATCTGGGATATATCTACTGGGATATCCATTCTTGAGACATCTTGGAGGGAGGCTCTATCATCCGAAGTACAAGTGAAAACTCGGAACTATGATCAACGGATCCAATGGGCGCCTAGTGGTGATAGTATATATATCTTGGCTAGGGGAGATTTTAGTCCTGCCACAGTTGCTTCGTTAGCTATCTGTGTATTCGAAATACCGACAAAGACCTGGATTTCGCACTTTCCCTTTTATTTTCCGAACACAGGGTGGCCAAGGTACAAACAACATATCAAGCACTTAAGATTATCTTTTGACGTTAAATATTGCATTGCGTCTTATGAGACAGATGTGATGATATTCTACCCACAAAAAGAAGGTTTTTTCTCTAATATAACCAATTGCGAGAGACATCGGAGGAGTATTTCGATATTGGAGTTCTTACCAGATGGGCAAAATTTTATAGCAGTTTCTCGAGGAGAAATTCGGATATATGAGTTGCTGGAAGGAAGCACTGTTTATCAACTACAGTCTCCGGCTTCCGGTAACTGGTTGCTGCATGAAATGACATTAATTTTAAGGAGCAATCGTATATGTCTCTTATACGGGCGTGGGTCTATGGATACTATCACGGTGCTGAACTTTCGGTCTGATGATAAGGTCTTAACTTTTAGTGTTCCCGGTGATATAAGGGACATCTATTGGTCAAGATCTAGCAAAAGATTGATTTGCATCTATGGAAGGAGTACTTTCAGTGCAATTTGCTTGCACGAAATTTCAACTGTCACTGAAAGTAGCCCAATTGAGTGGGCAGAAGAAGATGTTGTTTTTCAGAATACAACAATATTCCCTTTACCTGGCGGAATTTTCCTGTGTTACCTCAACCGTGAGGGAAATTTCGTCCTCTGGGACCCAGATACAGGGTTTATACTAGAGGTCGACGGTCCGAGCGACGTACCCGAAGCAATTGTGATGCCATTGAACAATGGATCTTTGTTCGCTACCTATTCAAAGAGAAATGGCCATGCAATTAGAATATGGAAACCTGATCAAAAATCTGCAGTAAGCCGATTTATGGATCATATTCATGCATTCCAATATAATAATTCCGAAAAATATGTGGAAACTTCTAAAATCGAAACCAGAGATATCTATAGACAAAAAATACAAAGCCAGTCTCCTAAGATTTCATCCAAACCATTTCAGAACGATGATGGACCCGCCGACGCAATAGCAATCTCACCAGATGGTCTTAAAGCAGCGGCGATGGATCACAAATATTGCAGATTGGTGGTCTGGAATCCAGTTACTCTCAATATAATCAGCCAGACTATACTGGATATGGGCTACTTCAAAACAATTGTTATAGCGTTCTCGCAGAACGCCAACATTCTTGTTGTGGCCAACAATGGGGAAATTTACATTTTGGATGTATCTGATTCGAAAACTTTATACCAAAAAAATCTTCTGGGAATCTTCCACGAACCTATAACTATAACTGCAATAGCTATTTCGCCGGACGAATCCACCATTGCATTCGCGTGCGGTTCAAGCATCGGCTATTGGGTCATGTCAACAGATGATTCTAAACTAGTGCCCCATCTAAAACTGGATACCCCAATGGCGATGGAATACTCTCGAGATGGAAACTTGGTGGTAATAGTGAATAGGTTCAGTATCAGATTGTATAATCTTACTAATGGAACGACTGTAATCTCAAAACATTTCAACATCCCCATAATCTACCATCAGATAGGTTTCTGTTCGAATAATTCCTGCATCGACCTGGGGTTTTGGGTGATGAAACTTTCTCAGGACAATTTAGAGAAAATACAACTACACGAAAAGACCGAGCATGATATTGCGAAAGCAAGATTCCTACACTTCAAAGGCGAGTGGTTATACATGGGAAAGCAGGCCTTCCTTCGAATCCCGCCCACCTATCGCCATAGGGTATACGCTGGCGGTAAAGATGATAAGACTGGAGTTATTGGGGTAATACGTGAAGGTGGGAAAATATATTCATTAGCGATTGACTTACAGATTCTCGGAAAGTCTTTGGGGGTTCCTCTTGGACAAACCGAAGATTCTGAGTGTGTATCGTGCGCTAGATAGTTATAGAGTACCACTTCGAGGCGAAGAGAAAGGAAGATATTCGTAGCCAACCCTAATATATGGTTTATGTTATTCTTTATGAGTGTGATTTCGTGGCATTTTTTCCTGTATTCAGTTCTTTATAATAATGTGATTTTTTTGAGGTTTAATTCGGGTGTTGGAGGCATTCCAATAATCTTGTCGAATAAAACACTAGACCTAGCGTGGCATAATAGGAAAGGGAAGGGAGAGACAAAAGCTACGTCCTTGATTGCTATAAACGGAAAGAAATCAATTGGCTAGAAGAGTATGCCTGACTGAAAGGAAGGGTTACTTCGGGCCCCACTAAATTAACAATCACAATTTTCTGGTAGTAGTGCTCTCAGAAAAATTGTTGTTTTTCTAGGTTCTCTTTCAGTTTGGTCACTTTTTTTAAAACTTTAATTATGAGCCCTGTATTATAATATATATATATATATTAAGTAATAGAATACTATCCATACTTTGAAGGCGAGCTCGACTGGGAAGCGTTGGGGTTACTTTGGATAACAGTCGGGTTTAGTGCTGCGCAGCAGCCCTCTAGTTAATACGTATTCTTGTGTCATCCTCAGTGTCGTAACCAGACTTTGTCATCCTGAGAAAACATTGCTGTCTTAAATTTTGTTATGTCATAACGTTTGTAAACTATTTTCCAAGCCTCCGAAATCATCGCTTCAAGAACCAAGCTTCCGCACGCTATTAAAATTGTAGCCAACGAGGAACATTTACAAATTTGATTTCTTTACAACCCAGAGGCTCCAATAAACTAAGAACTCGATGCCACCCAGAGATAGTCCCCGAAGCCAACTACTACGTCGATGGCAGCAACATATGGTGGCGACATCGGGCGTCAGGAAAAGACGCCCGCATCCCAAAAAGGCGTCCGCAACCCCTAAGGTTCCCAGCACGCGTTCTTCGCTACCAAAGCGAGCTCGCGCTAAATTGGAAATAAATAGCCCCAGCAAAAGCTGCCCAACTTGTGGCTGCATCTGCAACACGAACAACACGACAGCCCGCCAAACCTGGACCGAAGAGCAACTCGAAACCTGGCGGACCCAGATTGGTGGGGACTACTCCTTCCGCTTCCCCGACATAGAACACCGATGGTCCGACGATACCGGCAGGGTCTACTCCTACTACTCCCCTAAAGAAGTGGACCAATGGGACGACGACGGCGAAGAAATCGGCAAAACGAGCCTTCAACTTTATAGTGACGACAAGGAAGCGAGCGGTGTACTCGGCTTCTTCGAATGCGGGCGGCGGGGAGGAATCTTGACGGTCAACAAGGCAGCGAGACCGCTATTTCCAGACGAGCCAGTACCGTTTGAATGGTGGGGGGGTCGACTCAACGGGGCCTGGCGCGGCGGCGGCGAGATTACAATCACCGAGGATTTCAGTGTCAAATGCATTTTTTTTGACATGGGCGAAGATATCGTGGAGTGCGAAGGGGAGAAATACAACATGGGCGATGAGTCGAATCGTGAATCAGCGTTCAATATCACTCCTGGTGTTAATTTCCTTATCTAGCGAAGTTTATATTATATCCTTCACAAAACCGAAATCTATAATGCCCGACTGAAGGGAGGGTTACCTCAGACCTCACTAACAAACATTTAATAGTCTTTCTTAATCTCATCTCAATTTTCTGGTGGTAGTGCTCTAAAAACATGTGTTATTTTCTCTAAAGCCCTAGTTATAAGCCTGTACTATAATGTATATATAAAGTAATAATGTACTATCCTTACTTTGAAAGAAAGGTCGTTAATATCATGTATCCCTTCTTATATAATCTGCCAGACTACAGGATATTCACCTTTTGCCCTGCTTAGCCTGACAGTTAAAGGCAAGTCTGACTGAAAAGCATTTGGGGTATTCTGGACAACGGTCGGGTTTAGTGCTGCGCGGCAGCCCTCTAGTTTTAGGATGTAAACTCCGGATGTTGAAGGCCTTCCAATAATCTTACCGGATGAAACACTAGAGCCGGCATATGAGAATAAGGAAGGGGAAGAGAAAATAACTGCGTTTCTGGATAGCGAAAGAAATATTCGAAATCGCCTGGGTAGAAGAGCTGGCTTTACATTCTGTGTTGTTTCGTCCTTATCGCTCATTCGCTTCAAGAACCAAGTTTCTACAGTGATTAAGATAGTGCCAGAACTCGCCTCAATCGACCGGGAATATTTACACTCTAGAGGCTCTAACACACTAAGCATTCAATGCCGCCCAGAGGTAGACCTCCGAAGCCAACTGCCCCGTCGATGGTAGCGACATCTGGCGTCAAGAAAAGAGGTCCCCGAACTAAATCAGCATCCGCGACTCCTGAGGTTACCAGCACGCGTCCGTCGCTACCAACGCAAGCCCACGCCGAACCGACAACAAACAGCCCCAAAGCCTGCCCGACTTGTGGCTGCACCTGCAACACGAACAACACGACAGCCCGCCAAACCTGGACTGCAGAGCAGCTCCAAACCTGGCGGAACCAAATCAGCGGGAGCTACTCGTTCTACTCTCGCCAAGCTGAGGAGCAATGGCCCGACGATATCGACGAAATGTACCTTAAACTCGAGGTTGGCGAGCAATGGGGTGGTGTATCCGCCGAGTTCAACTGTGTGCGCATGGAAGGAACATTGTCACTCAGCCAGCGAGTGACGAAACTATTTCCAGACGAGCCAGCCCGGTTTCAATGGGAAGGAAACGATCCAGTGGAGTACAGCGAGACTATGCACGGTGGCGGCGAGATTACGATCACCAAGGATTTTAAGGTCAAGTGCGACTTTTTTGACATGGAGAACGATGCGTTGGAGTGTGAAGGGCAGAAAATGCTAAGATGATTGACGAGTCGAGGGTGAATCACCCTCCAATGTATAATGTTTCGCCTGTAAATGGAGTTAATCCGCAGTTATCTGTCAATTCGAAGTTTATATATGTACTTGTGCTCAAGCAGATCCGGGAAGATCACCCCAAGATATCCAGGGGATTGCAATAATTCAGTTAAGAGTCACAAAACATTTCTTCCTTGGATTCACCAATATGAAAAGCAAACCGAACACCAATAAAATCTTCCGCGCCATGAATAGTTTCCGAGACAATATAAGATTACATGCTGCTGCATGGCTAAGGAGAGGAGAACAGATTAGGGAGCGTATTCCGGTTGAGATAGTAGAATTCGTATAATCAAACGCAGCGGTAGCCCTAAACTTATCACACGTCGCACGGAACAAGGAAATCAGAAGATTAGAATCCATCCACCTCATGTAGGACATTTAAATGATGAAATTTCCACAAGCTTGTTTGCTTGCTTATCGTCTACTCGAATATCGTTCGTTAGGTGTGATATTCAATCTCCCACCTCCACTGTGTGTCGTATACGTGTATACGCGTATATCGTACAAGTTCCTCCGTCCAATCATGCACACAAAATCTCGCAAACCCTCCTATCGTTACTGGTTCATGGCGGAATATTAATACAGAGCCAACGGCATAATCATGCCACAGTAAGGAGACGCTACAAGACCCCAGCAAAAGAACCGCCTATACAACCGGTGCAACCTGCGGGTGTACATCATTTCTCAACATAACCAACTAAACTCCGTCGGCTGGCTTGCATCCGAACTCACAACCTGACGCGGGAATATCAAGCATAAATACACTTTAAACTGCGGAACCATCCGAAGATATCCGAATAGAAATAAACCAATCGCACAGACGTGAGCTTCAAAATATACAAAGATAGGCGTCATAATCTTCGCGGCAAGTTTAAGACTATCAAAGCATGACACCCTCGTCAATCAACAGATAACCCAAATGTATCCCGGGGAAATTTAGGCAGTTCGAGTGAGCTATTGCAATCAGAGGTGAGATATCCCGGACAAGTAGGCAGCGGGTATCCAAGTTTTAGACCCATCATTGGTGGCAAGAGAAATGATCTCAAGCACACGGAGAATCCCGTATACGAGTTACCAGGTGAAACATCCTATCAGCAGATGCATACTTGCACTTACTATTCCCAAAGTTCCGCTGAGTAAAATCTCAAAAATTACCAGATATACATCAATATCATACGACAGATATAGATACGTGATATCATAGTATAGATATCAATTTGGGTATTAGCAAATAGGAAGCGTCCATCCAGGATATACTTACTACAGATACCATCCACCCAGTAAAAGACACCTAATCAATCCTATGCTTTGTGAGCGAAGACCCGGAAGTTCCTGCCTCCGGTGTACACGTATACGGCCAACCGCACGTCGACCTGAAAATACGATCATTTTATAATTTATCCGCTTCAAACAAATTTTCATCACAGCCCACGGACAATAACAGAGATTAAATTGTATTTTTCAAACGAAACTAAGTTCTTTGATTGGTAACATATCAAGTAAATTGGTATACCCGCTATATACGTACATACATCTCAAATCCTGAATAGAAATAAGAAAAATCTCATCCAAATATACATGAAGATATAGAATATAAGAAAATAGACATTACCCAACCCACATCCCATGAACCATAAGACATGTCATGTCCTACATACATATACATATATAGTAAAATAAACAAAAGAAAACAAATAAACCCAATATAAATGCCCATGAACATCAAATATTCAATAAACGATAATGGTAACGGTAAAGACGACAGGCTTGCTTAACCCGCTATACAAACCAGATTAAACAAGCAGACACAACACACAAAACGGCACGCAGATATTTTTTTTAAATCCCAAGTAAAGCAAACAAGGTATCCCGTTTAACACGAACGAAACATCGCACAGCTTACCTTTTTCTCACAACTAGCGAAATCCACATATATGGACTCATACAACCTGACTACCACTGATAACCCGCCCCCTCATCCCCGCCCCAGCATTAAACATATGTCCAAAGTCCGCCCCGGAATTACTAACCACCCGCGTCCCACCCTCCTTCTCCCTTTCAACATCCCGTTCACGTTCCCGCTGATCATGCAACTCCTTCAGACTCTTCCGCCTCCCCGACTGCATCTTTTTTACTCGCGGTGTCTTCGCGGCCATCTCCCCACCGAGCGTCTGCTGCTGCTGCTGCTTCTTTTCCCACGAGGTAGATCTACCCGGTGAGTTTTGAGCCAGATTCTCGTATTTCTTCTTTTTGTCACGCACGCTACCCGCTGGACTTCCAGCTTGTGGTGGTAATTGCTTCGTTGGGGACGATGGGGCAGAGTTACCGGGTGTTATTGGGGCTTGGTTGGGACGGTTGTATAGATTGTTACCGTAGCCGTCTGCCATGCGGGTGCCGGAGACTGTCTTTGTGGGACTGGTCTGTGGTGGTGTCAGGCTTGTTTGGGGCGGTGGACGCGGGTAGTTTCCTAATAGTGTGGATACATGCAGAGGGCCCGAGTTCTTTGGTGGAGAGCTGGAGAAGGAAGCGGCGGATGTCATGGTGTTGCTTCTTGAGTATGGTAGTCTGCCTGCGGAGTTTCTGTGCTGGTGTTGCTGGTGGGGGAGTTGGATCGGTTGCTGGTGCTGTTGCTGTTGCTGTTGCGGGTATTGCTGGCTGTGTCTGGGGGAACCTGGAGCGGAGCGGTTTGTGGGGAAAGACAGTGGACGGGGAGCGAGGTCTGTGGCGAAAGTTCCGAGGGTGCCCATGTTCATCATGTTCGGAGTGGACATGTGTGCTTGTTGGGCCATGTTTGGGTGCATAGGAGGGGTATTCATGTTGTTCATGTTCATGTTGTTCATGCCGGCACTCATACTGTGGCGGTGGCTGGGAACAGGTGGAGCAGAAGAGATGATAGATGGCTCAGTTGCGTTAGAGATACTGCCGGCGTAAGAGGAAACATGTGGTGGAGTGCGCGGTACATCCGTGGTATGATGAGGTGCACGGCCAAAGGTATTACGAGACGAACGTGGGTCTTCTTCTTGCGAGATAGTGCTGTATCTTTGATCTTGGGGATTACCAGCGCTCCACCAGTCGTTGGGACGCTGTCGGTATGTCTGTCTAGGAGGACGTGGAGGGGTGTTTGGTTCACCGCGCATGTTTTCTTTACCGTCATAGTAGCCCTGGCTGCGTCGCGGGGAGTTGGGAGCGGACCTGGAAGTTTCCTGCGAGGTACGGCGGGAATCACCAAAGTCGCCGAATTTGTGGGCGGGTGGCAACAGTGGGGCGTTACTCCTGTGGGAGGGGATGTCTGGGAGATCAAGGGTGCTCTTGGTGTAGTCCTCGGAGTCTTTGGTGAACTCCCAGTTGAGAGAGCCATTGTTCGTACGCACTTCAAGGAAGGGCACGCTGCGATGTTTTTCTTTATCAAGAGACTCCTCGGAAGCATTGGACGACTTGGAGAAGCGCTTGCTCGAGGGACGGGTGGTAAGCGAGATGTAGGTGGTGTCGTCAAGCGGGTTCATATCCGGCGGCATGCGCGAGATGCGACGGAAGGTTACCGCGAGGAACAGACTGAGCATGGAAGTGAGAACCATGAGGCCACCGCCGCCGGCAGAGATGCAGAATGTGATAAACACCATGAGCTGGTTCAAATCCAAATTGGCCTTGTCGAAGACGCTGACCCAATTGTCCTTGTTGAGCGGGTCAGCGATCATAGCCTGTCTTTGCTGCCATGTCCAGATGCAAGTGAAAACGTAGAACGGGATGATACAGCAGTCCGCGGCGGCGGCGAAGAGGGCATAGCTGGCAGAAGACGCAGGCGGTCTCTCCTTTGGATCTCTCGCGTGATGGTAAATAGAGTAGAGAACGTGCAAGATAGCGACACCGGGAGGCACCCTCATGATCCATCCGTTCAGATCTTCCATCCCTCTGAGGGTGATGAGAATGACAACCAAACCAATGGCGGCCCACAGTTGGCACATTCTAGCCAGCAGAATGATCCATCTCGCCGCCTTGACCATCCTCACGGTCCTCTTCGCGAACTGGATGTGCGCCTGTCGCTTCAGATGCGTCTCCATCGACATACCCGCAGCGACGTGGTATTTACCAGCGGGGACGGCATCGATGAAGGGACCCGTGGGAACAGATTTGCGCGGTTTTGGGTTCTGGGCGGCGTGCTGGACGGCCTTTGGGTTGAAGTCCGTTGTGAAGCCGGGAATATGCTGCGGCGGTGCCTGGAAGGACTTGCGCGGCTGCGGTTCGGCCACCATCGTGTTATCTCCAGTCGATCGAGTACAATCTAATGTGTCGACGACTCTTTATGATATATGTAATTGATGAATGTGTAGATGTGTTTAATTTGTGAATGATATTTTAGGAAGCTGGAGTCTGCGCCTGTTAGCACCGATAGATAGATAGGTAGATAAACCCAACTCACCCAAGACTGTGAACTGTCGGAACGGCCTGCTGGACGAAACAGTGGTACTTTCTGTGCTCGAACCGGCCATATATTGCACGTAGTCTGCGGGGCGCATTTGTTTACACCTCTTCCCGGTGGGCTGTGCTGGGGACGCTGCGTTGCGACGCTGTTGTTGGGGGGTTCTGTGTGTGTTACCACAACAACAACCGCTGCGGTTGCCCGATCGGGACAGCCATGTGTCGCACATCACAACTCACCACGTCGCATCACCAACGCCTTTTATTCTCCACGGATACAAGTCCCATTCTCCCTCCTCTGGCGCCCTCTCCTGTTCTCTATAGCAACTCTGCCGCTGTTCTTTTCCTTATAGTAGTGTTCATGCGACGGAGCAGAATGCTGCATTGAAGAGTCTAGAACGTGTTACCGTATTATATTAGATGCTCATGCTTTTTGGCACGTTCCTTCAAAGCTCGTGAGAACTGCATTTACTTGAGAGGATTGAGTGCATATTGCTTATCTGATTCATTGTGCAGTTCCTGGTTCCTGGTTCCTGTTCTGTTCTTGAAGGTCTCTCAGCTTGCCGTACTGTTCTAAGCGAGATTGATCATGACCTTCACTTTTACTAAGCTAGCGAAGGATTCACCCACTTGGCGACAGATGCGCATATTCAAAGCAGTGATTTGGCTACTCTTTTTCCTCGTATAATTAATTGTAGACGGGACCGACCTCCGTCGCCGTTCGCCTACCCCATTCGTCCTGAATAATCATTATTCATATCATGCCACCCAAGAAGAAACAGTGCACCCACCCGCAGCTGGTGCTAACCCCTTCCCCCAACGCCGCGCTGAAAGGCTACAACCAACCCGCCGCCGCCACAGCTCTGAAAGCCGCCACATTCCGCACCCCAATAAGCGGCAACCCGCCGTCTATAACCACATTTCCAGGCCCGCTCGTGCTCCCCTACGACGACCTCTCCCACGATCCCAAATACCCTCCCCAATCACTCACCGCCTTCAAAAGAGGCATCCACCGTAATCAAGTAACCGGACGCCGTAATAAACTCTACTATTTAACACTACCGGTCCGTTCCGCAGAAGTAGAAGATTACCAATCCTGGACAACACCCGTAGATATCACCACAAAAGCACCAAACCCCACGGCAAGTCCCGACTGGGACGACGTAGTTTCCTATCTCTCCGCCTTCTTCCACCCGCTAGAAGTACTACCCTACCCGTCTGTAACCACCATATCCAAATGGTCCGCCGCTGGTAAAACCCCACATTTAGCAATCTCGAGCTCTAGTTCAAACCTAGCCACTAGATTACGCTATAGAAAAGCACCGGACGGCGACGAAGCATGCTATACCCACCAACTCAACCTCTGCGACCTCCTCGACTTTGCGATCGATATACTACCTGAAGATGCGTATTCTTTAATAATCCTCACCGGACACGATTTATTCGAAGACGCGGACGACGATTTCTGCATCGGCCGGGCCTTCGGGGCAAGTAGAGTCTGCGTTGTCAGTTCGGCCAGATACCATCCGTATTCCGAACAATTGGCCGGCGTGGGCGCGGAATGGACGGGTGGGAAGGGGCACGATTGGCCGGGCAGTCACTGTGCAACATTCGTGGAAACCCTCTGCGACGACGAACTGGACGATGCGGAAATCGAGAAGCGGAACAAAACCAAGAAAGTTAAAGCGAATAATAATAATGCGCACGGGATGGAGAATACCCCGATGTACCGCGCTATAATCGCCCACCGCGACGAGAATAAATCTGCAACCGTACGACACCGCGAACACAACAGGAGTATCTGGGTGTCTCGCGTGTGTAAAACGGCGGCCCACGAGCTGTTACACTGTTTCGGGCTCGACCACTGCGTGTACTACGCTTGTTCGATGCAGGGTACCGCGAGCACCAGAGAGGACACCAGACAGCCGTTCTACCTGTGTCCCGTGGACCAGGCGAAACTGAAGGATGCGTTGAGCGGGTACGATAAAACCATCGGGGAGACGAGCGCGAGTCAGTGGGAGGTCGAATGGTGTAGACGGATGAAGGGGTGTTGTGAGGAGATCGCGGGAAAACCATTCGCGATGGGCTGGCGGCCGTTCATCGCATGGTTGGATGCGAGGATTGATGAATTACAATTGGAGATGCAGGACGGGCAAGTGGGGTCCGAAGAGAACCCGATAGAATTGGACTAGCTAGCGAGCCATAGACATTATAATATTATTCTTTTATATGTATTTAAACATTTGCGATACTCGACGACATCGAATGAATATGAAACAGGCGGTTACACGAAAAGAAGAGCTCGTCGCCGCTAAGAGAGCAGCCTCTGCGGGAGCCAAGTTGCACAATTGGAGGCTCGCAAACCGGTATCTTCCGGTTTAACGAGAAACTACAACTAACCCGATCGAGAGTTCGCTCGGACCGCGATAACATCACGAGATATTTTATTTTCTTCGAGAAAATTTTTTGTTGGAACGGCAGCCAATAAATATTGCTGTATTACCGCCTGAGAGCTATAGAAGCTATATCTCGTCCCGTCGACGGCTCGAGCTCACCTCTGTCGTGCAAAGATTTTTCTGCGCTGTGGATCCCAGGACGGCATCGCAATTGAATTTTTGTTGTGAGAGGGCAGGTTTCAGACTAGCGAGAAACCTTTGGATACCAGGAAGTGGCAGTTACGTGTGTCTGGGACCGAGCTTCTACATCCAGGAACTGGTCAGACGAGAGCAACCTGGAATTGATGCATCATGCCCCCACTATTTACCGTCGATGGAGGTTCACATGAAGTTGCGATTGGGAAAGCGCGCCCCTGCCGTGGTTAACGTTAATTAGCGTCGGCTTATCTGCCAATGCTGGCGACCTGCTGGATGCGGTAGGTATCAACGTCGGCCTGTCCACGAGCCAGTATCTATTCCGTCTCCCCTATTCTTTATTTTTGTTCTATTTTCCTGTCAATTGATCCGCTTAATACAAATAATTGTTCCTTTTTTGCAATTAATACTCATTTTAACGTTATAACAAACAATATTGCCGTGTTTATCTCGGGTGAATTAACCGACCTTGTGCTCCGTGAAATTAAAGCCAGGGCCGATGACGAGGCCGGGCTGAAAGCTGAACCCTTTCCAACTCCGCACGGTTGGAACACCGCAAGCCAACACCCCCATCCACCCAATGGGAGTTATAACTCCCATGCAGGGAGCTGCGAGGACATGCGATCATGCAGCGAGATCCATCTCGCAGCCAGGGACCCGTCTGGCTTTTCCCTGTCTGTGCTGGTTCTGGTCAAGTAGTACCGAGAGAGTGAACGACGCCCACCGCTCATAAAACGGAAGGTCCCCTCCCCGTTCCCAGCTGCCCAGAATGCTTGGTTCCGTTCAAGCTTTCCCACCGGCTTTCCTCTCGTGTTCAAGGCACCAGAGTCAAAACTCTCTATCGATACCCCGTCCGATATCCTTGGACCCAGTCTAAGGCTGTCCGCGCAGTTCCCCGGATACGCGGACGGGCGAAGCGCACCTGCCTACTCCGGCAGCGAAACTGGCGATAGCGCACCGTCGATCTCCCAGCATTCGATGGACATTCCACACGCGTAATTCCGGCCACTTGCATATTCTGGAATAGAAATAAAGAATTCTCGTATAAATACGCTGCCATGCGGTATATTGACATTCTTCTCTTAATATTACCATCACACGGTCAGCCGATTTTAAAAAGAGCTACCGCTGATATATAGTCCTTTTTTTATTTTTGTAAAGATACAGCTCGGAGAAAGCACGGATAGCTGCACGAGAGCGCCGCCTGGTCACCATGAAGTCCGCCGTTATCACCACATTCCTTACCGGCGCCCTGTTCGCTACGGCCACCCTCGCCTCCTCGGCCTGGAACAAGTCTCCCCAGAATATCAGGAAGCTCTACGATCAATTGCGAGGAGAGACTTTTACCAAGCCGGTCGAGCGTATTCCTGAGTCAACGAGCCGCATAACTCCTAAAAAGTTTCAATACCTCAACCGGCACACAAAACGTACTATCCCCGTTCTTCTCTAAGTATACCAACATTGACGCTAATTTTATTATAAAGAATTCTGGGTCAACGGTTCCGCCGGCGCAATCCCAGATGTAAACTTTGATATATCCGAATCATACGCCGGTCTGCTCCCCATCAGCGAGGACAAGAACGAGTCTAGGAAACTGTACTTCTGGTTCTTCCCGACCACGGGCGGTCCCGAAACAAAAGACGACCTGGTCATCTGGCTCAATGGCGGCCCTGGTTGTAGTTCCCTCGAGGGACTGTTGCAGGAGAACGGTCCCTTTACGTGGCAGTATGGTACTTTCTTACCAGTGCAGAATAAGTACACTTGGGTGAATTTGACCAATATGATTTGGATCGAGCAGCCTGTTGGTATGTTCTATATATCTCCACTTATAGTATTTAGGTGGGAGTAAGGTTCTAACGGATTTGGAATAGGCACCGGTTTCACACAAGGCGAACCAAACATCCGCAACGAAGAAGAGCTCGCCGTGCAGTTCCTCGGTTTCCTGAAGAACTTTGTCAACACCTTTGGTCTTCACGGGAAGCGGATCTGGATCACTGGGGAGTCCTATGCTGGGTACTTATCCTCAATTCTACCGCACTATCTACACGGGTGACTAATATAATTCTATAGAAAATATATTCCATATATCGCCGACGCAATGTACGCCAAGAAGGACAAGAGGAACTTCAACATCAAGGGAACTATGCTATACGACCCTTCGTATGTTCTCTCTACAACAACCAACATAGTAGTGCTCTAAAACTAACAGGGTGTGTAGAATCGACGAAGACCTCTACCTCGAGGAAGCCCCCGCTGTTCCATTTCTCATCCGCAACAACGCCATCTTCAACCTTCCAGACTCCAAGGTGGCTGAATTGAAGGATAAGGCTGATACATGCGGGTATACCGATATCTACACCAAGGGTCTGACGTTCCCACCGCTGGGTCCTCTGAACGCTACCGCTCACCAGAGCTGTGATCTTTGGAATGGTACGTCCCTTCCAAACAAACCCCCACCACCCCACAAATACTGATTATATCTTTTATACGAAATAGAAATCTTCAATGAGGCCCTCAAAATCAACCCCTGCTTCAACCTCTATCACATCATGACCACCTGCCCGAACCTCTGGGATGTCCTCGGCTTCCCAGGCTCCTTCGGCTACCTCCCCGCCGGCGCAAAGATCTATTTCGCCCGCCCCGAGGTCCAAAAGGCAATCAACGCCCCACTCCTCCCTACCTGGGAAGAATGTTCCGCCAAAGACGTCTTCCCCAAGGGCGACAGCTCCCCCTATCCAGCTCCATCCGGCGTCTTAGCCCGCGTCATCGAGAAGAGCGAACGTACCGTCATCGCGCACGGATTACTCGATTACATCCTCATCGCCGACGGCACCCTCATCTCGCTCAACAATATGGTCTGGGGCGGTGCTCGCGGGTTCTCTCAGAAACCTGCAGGGAAATTCGTAGTCCCCTACGAGAATCAGGGCGAACTGGGAACCTGGCACGAAGAGCGTAAGTTGACGTATATCGAAGTCAAGATGGCGGGACATATGGTGCCGCAGTATCAGCCCGGAGCGGGGTACAGACACCTCGAGTACCTGTTGGGCCGGGTGAAGGATTTATCGCAGTAATTCGATCATAGTGTTCTTTGGTGGCGGTCTGGTTATTCGAGACTATTATTATATTTAAGCATTAAGCATTATTCTTGGACGCGGTGGGCGTCTGGGATGGATGGCTGGTTGTGTTAGGTGTATATATTATTATCATTAGATGGGACGCGCGATGCACATGCATATTGGTGGATTGGGATGGTGGGGCTCTTCTGTGCTTCTAAAGTTTTTGCATGAGGATGACGACGATGACGTAGCCGATACCCTTTTTGTTAGGTTTTTCTTTTTTTTAATATTATGAATGAAATGGATTGATTGTTGGGATTGATCTTAATTGCGGTTCTGGTAGAGGTTTACCCATGAGGAGACACTAAATCGCCCGTCATCATAAGAGAGTTCATGCGTTGATAATCTTGAAGTGTAGAATTGAAAATACAAAAGTCAGTTTTGTGTGCATGAAGGTATTATACAAGCTACCTGTAGCCATGTACTTGCGAAACGAGGCAAAATAAACCGCTAGTAATTCTGGCAAACTTGAAACGACCGCCATTATGAACATTGAAATAGACAATATAACGAGAGCGAGCTAGGCTGGAAATGAAGATATTTTCTATTTTCTTTTTTTTTGCGAGTACAATCCCATCCACCAACACCGGATACAAAAGAAAAATATATATATACCGCGCGCAGAGTAAACTTTTTTTGTTCTCGCTCAGAATTTCAACCCGCTTTCGTGAATAAAAAGAAGGAAGCAATATTTCGAATCACGCCAACTCGTTGTATTGGCCATTTCTGCTCCCTCCGAAATTTAAAGATTGGCGTTGGAGTAAACCAGACGATCTATAATGAGATAACGAAAGAATCCGCAAAAAACAATTAACAAACTTGATGAACCCAGAGAAATCTTGCATGTACGGTTTGCGAATAAACAATATAAACAACTGAAAAAAAGAATGAAACCCCAGAACAGCAGCTTCGCGTTCAACGAACAAAGGAGATAATAAAAGGGGCGAGCAGCGGGAAAGCTACTTCAGCTCCATGCGAGCTATTGCCGTGGTTTGAGGTAATCACGACTGGACAGCGCGGATCCGGACTCGACGTCGCCGAGTTGTCCGTGGTTCTCGTTCGCGGATAGGTCTCTGCATGTTTTTAACGTGAAAGTTGTTGGCAAGTTGTTTTTTTGAATTTTAATGTATCGGGGGTAGGGGAATACATGAAGGAAAAATAAGAGAGAGAGAGAGAAATGGCTTACCTTCTAGTCAACTCCAACCCGCCAGCGTCTTTCCGTCTCTTCCATTCGTCGAACAAGTCACCGTAGGGCTTCACGACGATGTACAATGCCACGACGATAAACATGAGGGTGGCGTCAAAGACGTAGAGGTATGCTTCCTTGGCCAGTAAAGGACCGTCGTGGGGCATGATATACTCGACCACCCTGAACACGCTTCTGACCAGGATCAGGCCATTGGCAGCGTACATTGTCCAGATGTACTTGCGACCCTTGAGCTTCTCCACGGCGTGAGAAGGGGAGGCGCTGAGGCGTTTATGGAAGATTGTGGCGATGATGATGAAGCCGCAGAAGAAGAAAATTTGGATGAACAGACCGCCAGTGATTACTTTTTGGCCCAATTTGGCCGAATCGGGCTTGCCGCCCGCCATGAGGCCACCTCCTGTGATACGCGATTCACCGTTTAGTTCATGTTATCTTATCAATTTTAGGTGGGAGGGCATGGATTGGCGCACCTGAGCTCTGCGCTAGGAAGGACAGAACATCACCGGTGACAAAGAAAGTGGTCAACCAGCGCGCCCTGATAACTAGGAATTGTTCGGCATGTAGGGCGATTGCGATACGGCTGAGTGTCATGTATATCGATGCGGCGAAGAGAGCTGGTGCGAGAAGGAGGAGCAGGGATTGCATGATATAGAAGCTGAGCGAATTGAAGTTGTAGTGCGAGCCGATACGGCCGGCATAACCAACTGCCTCAACTGTTTTTTGCTCTTGTTAGCTTTATCATAAACTTCTTTAGGTGCATATTTGTGGAAGGGTTGTTGGCTTACAAAGTATCCCTATGATAAAAGGAATGAAGTACCATCCTTTGTATTTGAAAAGGCGGTATATGTGGATTACGGCGCAAACCGCGAAGAGAACAGTGAATATCGCCGCCGCCGGGACGCTAGGGTAGTAGAGGTAGGGGACCCAGCCGCCGCGGCCGTTGTCTGGCGAAGTATCGATTTCCGGCATTATAACTATGTAGGTGCCGTTATCAGAGACGATGGCGAGAATTTTGGTGGTTTCGTAGAGGTTTTGTGTTGCGCCGTTGGTGATTCAAGGACGAAGCTTTTGGAAAATTGAAAATTAATTGAGAAGTTTAAAGTTTGCGACTTGGAAGAATCGCGATTGGTGAAGAAAATATAAGCTACTGCGGGTCACTTGGTATGGCCTTGTGAGCTTAAGCTTGTTAGTTTGATGGGCGATACAAAGCAGCAGCCCGGAGTATTTATGTAGTTCGCATCGTAAAAATCCTAAAGGGGTGTCATTGAACATTACCGGATTAGGAAATCGTCTATACGACGTCCGAAATGCGAATCAAGATAAAACTGAAAAAAAAATAAACACTATCAATCGATCAATTAACCGGACTCGTAAGCTCTTCCAGGAAACCAGATCTGAATCAACCTTCTTTGTAAGCATGGCAATCCGAAGCTAAGCCGCCGCAGCATGCATAGGCGATATAAACATTTCGAAAACAGGGAGAAACATATCTGGACAGAAGAGCCTTTCCGCGTACCTGGAACCAAAGAAGCTCTATACGCGGATAGATGGGCCACGCAATCTTAAAATGCAGCTTGGGAACCCTAAATCAATAGGAAGATCTTTTAATAGACGTCCGGAAAATTACAGCGTCTCACGGTGGGATCCATGGTATTTCCTGATCGTTTCATTCCCGTTCGCGAATGGGCGTGGAAGTGAACCAGTTTTGGTGTGTTGCGAGCCTTTTTACGGTCCCAAATAGGAAATCTCGGGTGCTCCTGCGGTACGAGCGACAACCTTGCAGCCTGTGGCCGGGTCGCAACTCATCCGGACACGCAACGTCGGTAGTCGGAAAGGCAAGTTCAAGCATTAAGGCTGAGCTTAAACGATCGCCAAGGCGAGTTACTAAGCTAACGGAATATACCGACTGCTATTTTTTAATCTCCCTGTGCCTTGCCGCTGGACGTAAGCCGATGCGTGCTCAGATCCTCTAAGACTCTCGGCGGTGTTTGGGAAAGTATGGCCTCTTTACGGTCCCGATTCGGAAGTGTCTGCAACCCATTTATTCAGGCTAGTCCGCTGCTCGCGACGAGGGAGGATTGTCAAACTTCCTTGGATTTGCTGGTTCTACATTTGTCTCGCAGGCAGCCCAGTTCTCCTGTTCTCGTACAATTTCTCGTATATCCATTTCCATCTTCAACTTTCCCTTTTAAACTTTTCGCTGACCCAAGTTCGGGCACTGTCACACCGCGCGAGAGGAGAAGAAGCAAGCCCTCCGGCTAGTCGTCTCGAGCTCCGATTTGCATGCTGGTCCCTGGCACATTTCGTACGCACACCTCTTTCTCAAACAGCAGAAATCACTTATGGCCACAGAAGCCCAATCAGTTAGCGGCCTGGCTTCGAGAACACGCCGCTTCCACAATAAGAGCCGCGCGGGTTGCAGGGGCTGCAAGGAAAGGCACATTAAGGTATGCATCCGCCCCTCGTTCCTGCGCTTGAGTGCGGGAGTGAATGATATCATACAAATGAGGCGTGGGTTCGACAACGCAAAAATGCAACAATGCTTCAAGAACTTTACTTTCTGATAACCTCTTGGTTCTAACAGTCGATTTTTGTGTAGTGCGATGAAGAACGTCCGATCTGCTCGAATTGTACTCGCCGTAGTGCTGTTTGCGAGTATGATAAATCAGTAGAAGAACTCGAAGAACTCGAAGCGGCAGCCACCCCCCGCGATTCAAGCCCCAAACCGAAACCAAAGGCGAGAAAATCTCGTAAACGAGAACAGCCGCCCACAAATCAATTTACTTTCGTCGATGTCGGAACGCCAAGTATTAGAAAGCGAAAACGCGTGGACCAGGAAGCAGACAGCGAGAAGGAAAAACCAGTGCTGTCGAAGCCTAAAGCGCTCCCGGAAGACGTGGAAGAAACCGAATTCCTCAGCCTTACACCCACGCTCTATGAGGCAGTTGATAGTGAATTAGAGAGCAACCAGCAGCTTGCCGAACTACTCACATTATCCAAATACTCACCTATACTACGGGGGGACAACGAGTATCTACCGAGCCATAGCGATACCGGAACATTGACAAATACAACCGCCTCATCGAGCCCTCTTACAAACAGCCCTGCATCCACCACGTCCACAGTCTCCATCTCACGATGGCAGTCGTCACCATCGACGGGACTCGGACAATCGACGAATGGCATAAGAATAAATATGCAAGATTTCCATCTCATCAACACATATCGGACATTCACTTGCGAAACATTTCCTTACGTTAGCCGAACACGGAATCCTTGGAAAGCAATGACTTTTGACCTTCAATTTAAGGTAAGAGTATTCTAGATTTCGGCTAAAAGCTGTACTGACGATATAATGCCGGCACAGACACCCCATCTTTATCACACCACGCTTGCCTTGACGAGCGCCCACCTTAGACACCTACAAGGAGTTGCGACTCCCTCTGTTACTGAAATATCCCACTATGTCAGAGGTTTATCATCTTATCGTGAATCCATCGAGAAAGTTCCAGAGATACGTAAGCCCATCATGCAGGCCGGGAAACCTTCAGCTGAGATTCCCGCCGAAGCCCGTGGCCTGTTTGCGACATCCGCCCTGTTAGGGGCATATATCTGGACCTCGGAAATTTCTGATCTTCACTCTTGGCTTATCTCTAAATTTTCAATGGCGGTCGGCACACGAGAGATTATTCATACAGCGTGGGAGGGGACTAACTTCCGTGATTTTCGAGAAGCAGTGGGCGAATCCTTAAAGGCTGTCACGGATAAACTAAATGGCCGTATTCCACTAGGCACAGACGGAATGCGGTTCCCCGCGTTGGAAGCACTAGCCATGGGCAAAGGGCCCACCCAACTGCTACTAATGGACGTGGAAGAGGTCCAGTACGAAGTACCCTCTCCAACAGACGTTACTGATCCTAACGCCAATATCCGTAACATCTACGATATAAAATGGGCATGGGTAGATCGTGACGATTGCCCCTTCTACAAACAAACCGACAGTACCATGGTGATTGATATTGGTTCGCTTTACAGAATGACCTGCATCATCACAAACCTGGAGTCTCACAGTCGAGAAACACCGCTTTCTGAAGAAAACAAGGCATCGCTGATACGATTGATATTCATGTGGCCTGGGATAGCGTGCCGGGAAGTCCTGAAGGCTTTAAAAGTGCGGGACCCGAGAATTTATCTCCTTCTCGCATATTACTATGCTACCGCGATCCGGTTAAAACAAATAAATACCGAAACCATCCAATTACTGTTACTTGACGATGCGGATGGCAAGAAACCGAGCACTACCTGGGAGCAACCGAGCGAGAGTCTAAAAGCTTGGTGGTTGGTTCGAAATATACGGTTCCTACTCCGTGGTATTGTGGATTGGCTAGGGGACGAATGGACGCAATGGCTAGAATGGCCGCTGAAGGTTCTAAGGGACGAGGAGGCAGCGGAAATGATACGAGTGCAGGATATGTGGGGTCCCGCGATGGATAACATATCCTTCACATAACAATTTGGGGCGAAATAAAACTTGATATGTAGATAGTATTGTAAATTTCTTTGTTTTGTACTAGAAGGTATCGCCGGGGAACCTGGCCCCACCTTGGCGTCTGATTTCGTCCATGATACCCATGATCCTCTCCGTTTCTGCCCAATTTATTGTCTCGTTTTCCTTTCTGCCTTCCTTCAAATCCACGGCGACGGCGTCTGCTTCCCAGTAGAACCCTCGTCCGGGTTTGTCGAAGGTGTAGAGCTTGCCCTCACCTTCCTCATCGTGCAATTTCACTGTGAAGCTTTCTGGAGATGAAGTGGGTCCGTGGATGGAGATCACCCCTTTGCTACCTTCTATCCTTGCGAAGGTGTTGGCGGATCTCACATTCGACGTCGAAGTTAGAATTCCATGCCTTCCAGTGTCGGTGTAGTTCAAAATCCAACTACTGATAGTCTCAACGCCACTTTGGAGCGTTTGCGCTGCTAAGATCTTCGGATGCTCGCCTTTACCGACATTCTCCTCCAGAGTAAGCACACCCCACGTGAGACTGTAAATTCCGATATCCAACAACGTTCCAGCACCCATGCTTAGGTCTTTCAACCTGCTATCATCAGGTAAACTCTCCACGTCGTATGACAGCCCGAAGTCCGCAAACGTGCGCCATACGGTACCTATCACCTTTTCTTCATATAATAACCGTCTCAACTCTTTTACCAACGGGTAAAATCGTGTCCACATGGCCTCCATCAGGAATACACCCTTCTCCTTCGCGAGCTTAGTAACCTCTTTCGCGTCCGCCTGGGTCAGCGTAAATGCCTTCTCGCAAAGGACATTTTTTCCTGCACTGATAGCATCAATGCAGTTTTGCTTGTGGAAAGAGTGCGGCGTGCCGATGTAAACAACATCAACGTCCGGGTCGTTGTACACCGATGCGTAGTCGGGATATATTTTGGGGTCGACGCCGGAATTGTGGGCGAGATGTGGGAGGACATATTTTTCGTGGAATTTTTGGCCCTTTTCCAAGGATGATGAACCGATGGACTGGATTATATGGTTCGCGCGTTTGCCCGGCCAGGTTGGGAGGAGTAGGTCTTCAACGAACCAACTGGATATCATGCCCGTGGCTAAAGGAGTCAATAGATCTGCTATAAAATTGACGAGCCATGGCTGTACATACCTACAATGCCCCAGCGGACAGTAGGAAGTTCATTCGCCATTGTGTGAGATAGTTGAGAGCAAGTTTTATAATATAACAAGAAAAATATACACAGTACGAATAATCAATAGCCCACTTGACAATTGAGAACCGCCCCTAGACACCATATTTATAATCCAGGAATCCTATGCCCGGACCTGGCTCCGCCGGATACCCCGCCATGAGCTCGAGGGTACCCCGCGTCGGGGATTGTCGCTCGGCTTGGCCCTGCCGAACCATAGCCCGGATGGTGACCTAATGCATAATGCAAGTACCTAAACGGCAGGCTTGGTCGCACGAGCCGGATAAACTTCGGGTAAATTCAGCAAGCGGCTAAAATAACACAACTGGTAGTGCTTGAATTGTGTTGGAAACGAGGCAAAGGTAGCGTATCGGAGATACCAAGTAGCAGCTGCGCATATCTCTTGGAAGAGGTACTCACAAACGGAGTTTCCAATTCGAATTTTCCGTGCAACCACAAGTTCGAGACCGACCAGCTACTTAAAGGTTCAAACCTATGTGTGAAGCTTCAAGCCAACAGTTATCTACAACTGTGTTGCGGATTCACCTCGAGAACCAGCAGGATTTGATGGTTCGGCGGCGCGAGAACAGTGAACTGCAAAGCTTGCCAACTACCAACAAAACCAACATGTTTCATAATACACATTTTTGCATTGGTTTTCATGGTCTAAGATATGGTCTGGAGAAACATGTTGCTTAAGAAAGAGTTTCGTTTCTAAGAGTTTGTGCTTATGTTTCCTCTGTCAGAATTAAGCAACCGAGAGATTTCTAGATTCATGTAGTATCCTTAACAATGGCCTGGCTGAGAGGCGGCATAACAGAAACCAACAATGGTCACATTGATTTTCCTTTGTTTCTGTTTGACATTTTCTATTTGAGGGTTGATCCGCGTGGCCTCCTTGCACTGCGGATTGCGAACTAGCATGAAGTACATAACATCTTTAATTCCTGCTTTTACATCCCGCTAATCCATCTGGAAAAGATTTCTATACCTCGTCTCCAAAAAACTGCGATACTACCGACCCCGTGGGATATCTACGCGCCATAGAACTTGTTTTCAGATAAATTAGAGCCTATACCACTTAAGAAATGCACTGGATATTTACTGCTATCGAGGTGCTCCTCAGTCTTGTTTTCTTCGTCTCCTTCTATAACCTGCTACGTGCATTTGGAATTTTTCGGTCCCACGGTCGATCATACTATTAGGGTGGGTGTCTTCCACGTAGACCAAGATACCAAATATAACAAACTTCAGAACCGAAATTTAGCTAAGTATGGATGGAATGGCCCAAAGTTTATGATGTTTTAGTTTATTCTTGAAGGTATTCTAATATGATAGTATTATAGTGCATAACTCATCATACCAAATGAGAAAAGGAGACCACGGTTGGAGGAACTGACAGTATTGTTGATCGAATACAATGACGGAGCTTGGAAAAGATCAAAAATAACCGCATATCTGTTATAGAGGCCCGGGGTGATCACCGAAGGATATTTTCGCATTGCACTGTGGTGAGAAATTGGGGGGTTCAAGTCTGTGCTTTTACAATTACAATATGTAGTCATAAAAGCACCAACGAGTTTGAGTTGTCATGAATTCTTTTGAGCAACGTCGGAAAGTAGATAAACATCGCTGCCGTATAAAAAATTCTTCGAAAAGCTTAGATTTAGTCTCGCTACTAGCTCTTGTCGCGACCGGGTTAACCTCCATATTCGGCCTCCCATCTTCGCTGGCACGATCGGCAACCTGGGGCTGGCTCATTTGGGAAGCTTATGGATACTGATATGATATTGGGACATATACAACGTCTTTGGGGGTGATACACCGGGAAACTTTCACCGCAATACCAATGAACGTAGGCGAGGAAACAAATAACTGGCTGTAGATACGATGTGTTACTGTTGGGTGTTTTTTTTGGCGTTCCCTTATATCAAGGCTGTTGACTCTTTAAATTTCGGAAATTAACAAAGAGAGCATCTACATATATCGGTGGAAGAACTCAAACCATCAATTTGTTACACATTGGAGTGTTCGTATTGCTCTTTAACTAATCTCTAGCCTTAACACGAATATTGTTTTCAAACCTGGGATTTATATTCTACGTGAGTGGAAAAGAGCAATGGGAGCAAAAAGGCAAGAGAAATTTCTTAGTTCGTATGCCATGTTGATGGTCGTGGCGGATCAGTTTATATTGCAACGCCTACTTTCACTCTCCACTCTTTGCGTATCCGGTGTTTCGAGATTTAAACTGATAAGCTGAACGTTTAGTTCATTATGACCGTTGGGAGCACGTGGACCCCACGATCGGGCACCCATTATCGGATCTAGATCTCGAAACCGAACACGGTTCTCTTGAGCGTCCCTCTGCCGCTGTCCCAGTCGGAGTAATTCCGCGTTTCGCTCTTGCTCAAAGTTTCGTCTGTTTTCTACGGCCTCTTCGCTTAGGTCACCTGGGAAATCGCTCCCGCTGCGAGTGTCTGGGTGGAAGCAGAGGGGACAGGAAACCTGATCGATGGTTTCTATCAAATCTCTGCAGTAACAGTCATCTGTGTCTGGAGCTGGGAGAGTGTGCTCCCAGTCACATGCTTCATGTCGATATTTCCAACGGCACATCGTTATGGTTATTTCTGTAGTTCTAGGAAGATTCAGGTGCCGATTGTTAAGTCACTTCTGTACCTAAGATATTTATGTAAATTCATCACACTTCCACACTGCTCCCCGAGCTCCTACAGCTTTTAAATTTACATGATGCAAATATTCAAATTTTGATTCATAGACTTATACTTTGATCTCTCAGAACTATCAATAAGTTTTAAATCAGCATACATGATTTTTTTCGTATTTCGGAGAACGAACTGCTTCAAAGATACACCGGTACGTGCTTGTATTCCAGTTGACATCAAAACCTGTTATGTTATAATCGTGCAATCTGTTTACATGGGCTTCTTATAGAGCCATATTAGTAATTAGTCGAGTTTAAGTCTGTCGTCAAAGCAAAATTCATCATCCTGGCGAACGAATTGGGAGACACCATCTTTGTTCGATGATAGCCTCCAAGATTGTAATATATAATCAAACCAAACTAGAGGTTGGAACCCTTCGGCAGTCTGCGCTGGGAATTGCCGCCATTTTGTGACACACGCAATGCTCTTCTTCTCGACAAGTCGACGTTTATACCGTATCACAAATGATCTGCCATGAAATACTTCATCGGTCGATCGCCATGATTCTAGCTTCGCTTGCGTAACGTCTAAGCGTTCGCCTAGATCTTCCCCGATCTCAAATACCATGTTTAGTACTCGAAGGGAGGAATCTTCATATACAAGATCCTCAATCAGCTCGGTGATGAAGCTATCCGTGCCTCGACAGAAAGCGATGGACAACTCTTCTATTTTTGAGCCGTAACGAAGGGCTATTTTCGCATCATTGTCACGCTCATCCAGCCAGTTCCAGGCATGCATTGAAGTTATGTTACCGATTCTGACGCCCGGTATCGGTCTAGGGACATTGTGTACCTTGAAGCGGAGTAGGGTGAGCGCACATTTCGGGAACACTTCTTGCCAGAACTGTTTGGCAAACCTCGAATTTTCGACATCAATATTATTCAAAGTGAGCCGTAGTTCTGTTAGGGAGAGATCTGGTCGCTGCAGGAACCTATGGGTTGACAACGTGTAGATATTTGTCACAAACCTATCTAACCGTGACATGTGACCTGAGGCGTAAACTTTGTCTAGATGGGAACGCGGCAGGTTGTTTTCTCGAAATCCGTTTCCAATGCACCATTTCGAGTTGAGGGATTTTAGATTTCTCATGGCCCGCCAATTGGGTCCTTCGATTATGTTCCAATGGGCCTTCAATTTGAGCGACTCGAAAGGGCTTTCATTGACTCGTTGTTCCATACCAAATGCAGAGTCAAGGGCGCCAAATGGCAGGTAGCCATCGTCCTCATCAACCCAATTAACATTGTAATCCAACCCAAATGACGTGAGGTTTGGAGAACGAGTGATTATATCGATTAATACTCCGCTGGATTCTTGTGGAAAATATATATCGGTTTCTTCACCGTCCGAGGACTCAACATAAAAATGGTGGAGGTTCGAAAGGTTCTGAAGATATATTTCAACCCCAGTAGCTAGAGATCTAGCGTCTCGAAGACTGAGCGTAATACCAAGGCGACAACCAGTAACTGCCGCCCATCCACACAGCAGTGATGCCATTTGGGTGTGGAATTCTTCCGTGACCTCACGACCGGTGCGCCAACTGTATGTTCGACGTGGTATAAGGTAAGTAGCTAACTCTATTCCAACCCAAAGAAGAAACTTCTTAATGAAGGATTGATTTGATTTACTAACTGAATGGTCTGCAAGTTCTCCGCTGTTTCTACAAAGCTCTCTACTAGCTCTAAAAAGGCGTCAAACTCCCATTCAGGAATTTTGCTCTCATATATTCTTTCGTCCGAAGGATCCATCTGGTTTCTGAAGTCATAGTTCTTATCCATAAACCGGCGATATCGCTTGGCGCATAGTTCTTCATGGACAACGTACGGGTGACGCGTGTCGATAACCAACATCTTCACTGCATCGGCACAATTCAGATCTATGAGATCCAGAGGCTGCGATTTCGCTCGGCCCAAGCTCCAGTCAAGAGTTCCGAGCCGCAGCGCGACAGTGTCGAATAAAGTGGCGCCGGTCGCCGCTGACACTGCTTGATCTACGCATGCCAGGCGGAATGACTTGAGTGACTTCTTGTCAAGCCTGGCGCTAATTTCGCTGAGGATCTCAAATGGAAGCCGGGAGAGCGGTTGTATCGAACTTAATACCATCTCCGAGGAACGCGTGGTTTGAGCCTAGATGCAACGCGCGGTGGTTCTCAACACTGAGTCTCTTGAACTGGTTTTTATGAGATCTTCTATTTAAAACAATTGAATGAATAGACAGAGAGAAGAAAACCGGGTTCGCGTCCTGTTCCCTCTTTTTAGTCCGCTTCATATTCGAACTCGTATAGACCCCGTAAGTCTAATCTTAGTCATATTAAAAGCTATCGAAACTGGCAGTTGCATAAGGGTTGCCGAGGCTGGCGACACGCGCCAAAAGTCGTGACGTTTTTTGTTGAAGGATCCGAATCTGGATCCAAAGATCAAACATAGGTTTCAACGGCACCCGTCGCCCAAAAACCACTATCAATATTATATAGGAACTAGAATGTTCTTCGACCTAGGAGGGTTGATTAATTCAGATGAAATCTGAAACCTGTTGTCCCATATCCACAATATATTTACAGAGTGCATATATATCATATTCGCACATGTAAATACGTGTAACGCGGATTCTCCGAATTATGATTAGCGAGATATTCATAAGGCTGGAGGATTTGATGCTGCAGAAACCTTAGAGAGGAGTTGGGCTCCCATCAAGGCTGGGATTATGACACAGTCTACGGAGACAAGGCTGGGTGTATTTATGCTTGATCTGCCCCTCGTTTGATCCTCTATAGAGAAGATGCCACTATCCTAACTCAAATATCACGGCCTTCCGGAATATATTTCTATTGTCTACCTCTACGTGACAGAGTAACCTATCTATCTCTAATTTCTACTATCCGTCAAAAACGCTAAATTAAAAGAAGCTCGGCCTCAAATATTGCTAATTTGAAGCTTCCGAGAGAATCCGTTTACTCACAGTGCTGCACACCACTGAAGGGCAACAATTGCACCATCCCGCATTATAGCTGTTGAGCCAACAATATGGCGTAAGTACTGGGGTCTCTATTTACCAAAGCCAACTTGATGTCCTATGCTTGGAGGAGCTACAGGGAACTAATTAACGGTAGATCTTCTCATTTTAGCACAGAGCCTACTGAGCTTTCTAGTCTTATGAATGAGTCTATAACAACCAACACCGCTCTTAAGGCTCGTAAATCTCGGCATTCAAAGCGGTCTGCTGGCAGCCCAACACAATCGGCTAAGCCGAATAGGGCCAAACGAGAAAACCGGCTGGTGCAAGCCATCCCTGAGCCTCCGGGTTCAGTTCAAAGGCAAAATGGTGAATTTAAGCGGTTCAAGGAAATTTGTGAAATCAATTATATAAAAAGTAGAAAAGCAGATCCGGGTTTTACTGAAGAGCAAAAGAATTTCCTATTTCTCGCTAATGAACTGAGCCCCTCGATAGCCTATGAATTCGACAAAGCAGCAGAAACTATGCGAGAACTGTATCGCATTGCTATTTTCGAGCATGATTCTGCAGACCTAAGTCCATTGGTAGATATCAAGCGGTTCACTGATGAGTTCATGGCAAAATGGTGTACGCAAATGCCAAAATGGCAAGCAAAAATCGAAGAAGGTAGATTGAGTGCTACGGATGTGGTCTTATTCAAATATTATACGGCGAGCATGCCAAAAATTAGAAGTCACCAGGAGAATATCGAAATCATGCTTGATTCTCCGTCTGCAGATCCAGATATACAAGGATGGATCAAAGGAATTACCACAGATACACTATGGGGATGGGACAAACTGTTTCGAGCGTGGGATAAATATCTTGCAAAATTAGAGGAAGCACAAATGCAAAGAGATCGAGAGGTGGCTTCAGCGGTTGCGCTAGAGGCTAGTGAAGGCCTCAGGAGGCGAAAGAATGCCGCAAATAGTGTCTGCACATTTCCTAACCAGGATGAGACTGATCTCAGCACTAAAGTTGAGCTCGGTGATGAAACTACGAATTCTACTACGCCAAAGGCTATAAAGGATACCGCGGCCGTACCAGCCTTGGGATCTTGGCAAGGTATAAGCTTTCCGCCATTCTTTTATCCTACCGCCAGACCTACCATATCGCGTCTCAAGATATTACTCTTAGACCGTAATACGCTTCTACTCCTCATCTTCTTCCTCGCCCTCACTAGCGGAATATTCTCTGGCATGGCGTTCTTCAACCCAACTTCACAAATATACTCTTCACTCTCGCAATTATTCCGTCTACTCGCATCACTCTGGTGTCTCCTCATACCTCTACTAAGAGATAAAGCCCTACCAATATGGCCTGCTCGTGGTTGGCTTTACAGCGCCGTAGGAATTAGCGCGGGACTAGGCGTTATTGGCGTTATTATTGTAAGATTTAATACGTCATGGAGCGGTTTGATTGCTGCATTGGGCGACTTTGCGGCATTGGGTGCTACGGTTCTGTTAGCGATGGGGATTAATGGTGGGAGTAGCATTGGAGGTCATTCCGCTATACCTTAATATTTGAGAGTTGGAATTGAGGTTCAACTATCTGATTTATTTGCATTTTATTTGTAGCCGCCTATCATGGTACACTTGGATTTACCTCGATAGGGATTGTCCTGATCTAAAAGTTTACTAGAATAGATTTCCCGATATTTTTTTTTAGATATATTTATAGAAAGGAGGCGGCCTGATTACATTCGTAGTCCATTTCATTTAGCATATTACCACCTCCCCAACATTTAACTCCTATATCCTTCTAGATCTGCCAAACTCTCCTCCCATATACCCTCCCTTCATCGAAAACAACACCGTACCGCTCAAAATACTTCTCCTTCCACCCAGGCGGGTTATAGTACTGATATACACTCGGTATATTTCCGAATACCTCTTCCATGGTTTTTGTCTCATTATAATCAACGCGTTGTCTCTTCCTCAGCGAAGATCGAATAGGTGGATTCTGTTCTGTTTTGATTTGGATCTGAGGCTGTGGTGGATCATCAAGGAAACTGATATACAACCTCTTCAGACTCTCAGGTGGCGGGGAAGGGATGATAATGCTGAATGTCGACGATCGAGATGGTGGCTGAGTTGTTTGGGATGTTTGAGATGGTGATTGAAATGATGATTGAAATGGTGACTGAAATGGTGACTGAAATGGTGACTGAAATGGCGATTGAGATGGTGATTGGGATGGAGTTGGGATATTTCTGACACCCGGGTATGAGGTTATATTTGGTGCCGATTCTTCTCGCCTCGCTTTATTGCGTGGATGAATGAGATTATAAGATTTAGTGCTGACTGGAGGAGGCTCTGGGGTGCCTAATATAATACGCCGGGCTCTGGCTGGTGCTGGTGCTTTCCGACTCTGAGATCTTATATCCTGTTCGTGATCATCATCATCATCATCTATAATGATAATATCTGCGTGGTGACTACTTGACTTCGTCACTACTGTAGTAGGCAGCGGAACACCCCTGGCCACCACCTTCCTCCCAACTGTTTTCCTCGTATCTCTTTTGATATTCTTCTTCTTCTTTGGAGTAACGTGATTTGAATTGGTGTGCGTTATCGATGAAATGGCCTTAGTCCGCCAATCGTCCCCGTTACCCCTGCGCATCGCATTATTTGCCGTAAGTTTTAGCAAATAGTCTAAAGCGTTTCTCAGCATCTCTCCAAGCTTATCATCTGCTTCATATCCACTTAAAAGGTAGGCTCGGAATCTCAGCATCGCCGGATGATTAGCTGCGAAATCTTTGAGCTCAGAAACTACCGCGCCTGGCGTGGCCCGTAGCTTTGAGATTGACTGTGGCGAGATTGAGCATTCTGGAGGCCAATCAGGCGGGTTATTCTTCGTTCGATTTGGAGGAAGCATAGCATTGACGTCGATGCCGGCAGCGGTTAGTAACGAAAGTTGTTTTCGCTCGATGTCTTCTCTGAAGCGAAGGAATTCTCCATGGCGTGAATCGTGGAAACCCAGGATGTGTTTGGCGATAGTGATACTGGCGATATTGACTTTTTTGCCCCGGCCCATCTTATATGATCGTCTTGATTGTGGAATAGTTGAGTTGAAAGTCTTGGAAGTCTTGAGGCTAGCGAGATATTAGTGCAGTCTACAAGGAAACTAAACTTGCAACGTTTGGTTTGGTCCCGATACTGACATTAGTGGTGGAGGCCGGACAGCTCTTTAGAGTGACACAAGAGCTGACTGACGAACAAAGAAACTGGGTTACGCAAGAGCTCCAGTATAGGGCTTTAAACCTCTCCATCTGAAAGCAAATTTAAAAAGAAAAATAAATTATCGGTATATACAATGCAATTCCTCATCCGAACGCCTGCTAATAAACACCAGACCGAGAGCATCACTATGGTAAAATGTACAACTGTAAAGGCGCCGCTAAATCTTGGGTCAACCCAAGTAAGAATTAACGCATCAAGCTAAAAAGAAGGATATAAGATATAAGCGAACGCCCTCTTGTAATATCTACCTAGGCAGTAGATTATGAAGACCTGCTTTAGCCCACGACAATGGCCCGTAAGCCTGATCGTGCTTCTGCTTATTCGCTTTCCGATTATTAGCCCACTCTTTCGCCCGTGTCGCGACCTCTTCCTGCTTTTGGGACTTCTTCTCCGCCACCATGAGTGCCTGTCGCTGCTGAGGATTGAGGCCCGCTATGCTCATCTCGTCTCTCCGCGCTAGCTGGCGACCCGCATGGCCTTTCGGTTTTGCATTGTGTTGCGGAGGGGTGACGTTGATAAGGCTGTCGGGGATTTCTGGTTGCGTGGACGCAGTAGCTTCGGCCGATGCTAATGCTAACCGGGATTTCCTTCGTTCTTTTACCGCCTTTGCTTTCTTAGACGGGCCATGTTTGGATGTTATCACCTTTCCGGAGGAGAGCTGAATTTCCTCTTTGGAAGAGGCAACTTTCACGCCCTCTCTCTTGATCAGACCGAATTGCTCTCGTTTGGTGAGCTCTTCCTCGCCCAGCTCATTCTCCCAGAATTCAAGCAGTTCGGGTTCCCGCTCCAGATTTAGCATGCAGTGATCCGTGTCTCTCATGTGGCTTTGGATTGCCGGGGTGGAGTCTCGCGTTGTCCCGCAGTATAAACATTCGTGCCAAACGCGAATCTGAGTGGCAAGGTATTTCAGAAACGACTCCATATCTGAGATCAATTCCTGCTGCGGAATGAATAGACCGTGTGCTACGAGCATGTGGTCCAGAGCGCCCTCCACGTCGTCATTATCTTTAGATTCCTGCTGGCAGAACAGACACTGCAATGGAGAAACAGTATCTTGGTCAGATTCGGAGGAGGAGCCCTCCTCGCTGCTTTCTTGATTGGCGTCTTCTTCGACGGTTGCAGCCTGTGGCTGGACTTTCTCATGAAAGATTTCTGAGGATATTGGCGGCAGTGAAGCTATTCGCCGCTTTATGTTGTAAACGCTGCCACCACGTTAGTACCCACGTTGAAGAGGGGAATTGAAAGAGAAAAACATACTGCCACGGTTCTTTCATGTGTTGTCTCTGGGCGAGTCCATCATCGAAGGAGAGGCCGCAGGTATTGCATCCCCACGACCTCAATGAGGGTTGTGAAGTCGCCATTGTCGTTGTAGATGTTGTAGCTGTAGTTGTCGCTGTCACCATAGAAGTTTGAGTGGCGGTAATAAGAGAAAGCTAGATTTCTGAAGGTTGAGGATTATCTAAGAAAGATTTGGATATTCAATTGATGTATAAGACTTATTTGCAATTCTACCGAGCCAAATGTGCACGGGAAGTCTACTTTTTATATTCCCGTCGTCGGCAGTATCGAGATGGTTTCCATTCCAATGCTGTCGGCACTGATAGCGCCAGGACGCTGTCGGAACCGCGGGGTGTTGTGTCCTCCGAGACCGTATTAGCGCCTCGCCGAATGCATTCCGATGAATCATCATGAACAAACCTTCACACTAGCCACCGCCATATGCCATATGCGTGCTCGTACCACGGTACCGTGATCGGGATGGCCGGTACCTACTGTTAGTCATTGGCATTCATGATTCATACGGTCGAGGTTTCCGCCGGGAAGTAGCTACAAGTAGATACTAAACACAACTCACATATAACTATGCTGTGGCTGTTGCGCCACAGTGGCGCACAATACAATTGGATGAGGCCCGATGGCTTGAGCAACTGGAGTGTGTTCGAATAACTGTGTGTCTTATTGAATCATAATAACACCAAGCTTTTGAAACAAGGGCGATGCTTCCAGGTGCAGACAACTCCATATTCCGGTTAGTCAAGGAGACTTACTACCACATAAGAGAAGTCTTCTGGCTAATCTAGTGCTAGTCCCAGCCTGACACACCACTAAAGGGCACTTGTTGGTTCTTTCTTGTTGTAACAAACTGGTTTGAGATATGCACTGTGAAGCAAATAGTTCATTTCAGAAACACCATTAATTCTACTGCTATTCATGACAAAAATATGTAGGTTTTCTACGGCACTCGCCCATCGACAGTTATATAAAGTTCAGACCCACTTATTCACTTCCATTGATAAATTATGCCAATTCTCACATGCAGTTATTTTCAAAATTAGTCTTTTAATTCAGTCATCATATAATTCTTTTCGACTTGTTACTTTTATTTTAATTCTACCCAATCGCTTTACCATGAGATCACTCATAAGTGTCTCGTGCTTATTAGCACTAACTCACGCACTTCCAGCACCAGGCAGTTTCCCCGTTTCAGGGATTGCAAATAACTATACTCGGAGATCTGATGATTTCTGGGACTTTCACGTATCCGGTGAGTCGGCTGGTCCGATCGCCAAACGAGATACTCTCCTACATCACTATAGTCTCCGTGGAGTAGAACCAAACCCCAAAGACCTGAATGTTGATGACGTGAAGCAATATAGCGGGTACTTAGATAATAAAGACAGCGATCAACATTTATTCTATTGTAAGCTTTACCCATTATTTGATTCTGATTTCTGAAATTAGAATGTCGAAGCTAATCCGAACGAATTTACAGGGTTTTTCGAATCCAGAAACAAACCGAAAGAAGACCCTATCATTCTATGGTTGAATGGAGGCCCCGGTTCATCGTCCCTCGTCCCAATTTTCGGATCGCTAGGTCCATCCAAAATGACCACTAAGGGCGTACCAGAAAGGAATAAGAAGGGCTCTTGGAACTCTCAAGCCTCAGTCATATTCCTCGACCAACCCGTAAACGTTGGTTTCTCATACGGGAAGACTGTCGGTAGCACAGCGGACTCTGCAAGGGACGCGCTCGCATTTCTGAAACTATTCTTCACAAAGTTCCCAGAGTACAGCAAACTACCGTTTCATATTCACGGCATATCGTATGGAGGCCACTATGTGCCCGCTCTTGCTGAGAAGATACTCTCCGAGCAATCGGGTATCAATTTGAGGTCTATCTCTATCGCTAACGGATGGACAGACCCCCTTATCCAATATGGATCGTTTGAGAAAATGGCTTGCGGCGATGGAGGTAAATACAAAGCGCTTTTCGACAAGGCTGAATGCGATAAGCTGCACACCAACACGGCACAATGCAAGGCACTGGTTCAAAGATGCTACGACGCTCCGGAAGACAAACGGCGAGAACCATGCACGGCTGCCAGCAGTTTTTGCGAGTCAAACTTGGTGACACAGCCGATGATGAGAACTGGAGTAAACCAGTACGACGTGAGGGATAAGCCCAGTAAGCCAAAAAGAGATCTAAGCGCGTTGACAAACAAAGGAAATCACTCGGCTCGTATCATCGCTAGCTTGACCGAAAGGCAGGTCAAAAGACCAGTACCGGCAGTAGAACAGATTCTCGCCAAAGGTTCAAAAGCAACCTTGCCCAGTGCTCTCAGTGCGCAATGTCTACCCATAAAAGCTGACACTGCAGAAGAAAACCGTAAGCTAAGAACCGAAATCGAAAAGTTTTTATCCTCGGAAACGAATCTTAAATTGCTCGGTGCAGAAGGTAAGAAGTATAGAGGGTGTACGAACACTGCCGTCGCTCAAAACTTCGCCGCCTCGGGAGATTACGCTCTACCGCTTCAAAGAAGTATGCCTTTGATATTGAAACATATCCCGGTGTTGATATATGCGGGTGATGCCGATTATGCTTGTAACTGGATAGGTAATTTGGAGTGGACCGAGGCGTTGGAGTGGCCAGGTCAGGCTGAATACAAGAATGCCAAACTTCAAAAGTGGAAAGCGGCAGGAAAGGAAGCCGGAATGGCAAAGAGCGCAGCAGGATTGAGTTTTGTGAAAGTAGCTGGTGCTGGTCACGCTGCAGATGTTCACAAACCAAAAGTGGTCCTAGAGTTGCTAAATAACTTTATCAGACAACATAAAGTTTAGTAACCGTAAACTCATATGCTCTTGTAACAATCTGAATGGCTCTGAACTCCTTTATCACTAAAATTTGCCCCTAATTACCGCTAGATATTATTGTATATAAAGCAAAATATAATAAGACTCTGTGTTTAATTGAAGGAAAGCCTGTCGCAAAGATCTCGGTACTACCCTCAACAGTTAAATAAAATGATTCTTTAGGTCTGAGTATAATTATGATTGAAAATTATGCTTTAGCATGAACCCCAGTCCTATAAGACCGCAGATAGAGGAGAGTTCAAGACCGAAAAAGGAGATGCTCACCCCAGTAGCAGCACCAATCCAGTAACTAAGCATGGGAGTCCATTCCATCTCTTCCTTATTCGCAACACCAATCTTCCACTGACCCAGCCCCAAAAGCACGACGTTAGCAAGGCTTGCGACCCCGTAGACTATTAACGCCGGCCACCCAAAATGTTGCTTCTTGAGGGTTTGTTTTCGGAGAGCAGGTATGAAAAACCCTAATATGGCCCCCAGTATCCAGTACAGCAAGAACACAGTAGAGTAGTTCTCAAATGACATCGGTGCGTGTGGATCTTTGATAATGTCCCAAAGTTTCCCCGGCGCCTCGGGATTCAGCACAAGTCCTGCAATACCAAGCGATATGTCCGCTAACGCCACAACTATATGGATCAGGTCCTTGCACAGATTGCCCCACGAACGCTCACTTGGTCGAAACAAAGAGCAGAAAACACCGAAGATGTTGATCGGTGATCTTAAACCAGTCGTCGGGTCGAAGCGCCGGATCAACAAGTAGGGTACGAATTTGATACACCCAAACCTATCGATTACTGTGTCACTTCCATCCTTGCGTGGGTAGGTATGACTGATCGTGATACCAGTGAAAGGAGAAAATGAAGATTTGTTTGAGGCTGAGCTCCCCATTGGATAAGCGCGCGAATAGCCGGACGCGTGCTCGTCAGATTTATCGTCTGAAGCGACGTGATGATGCTGGCTAAATACTACTGCATCTTCTGTCTCGTTGTTTCCGGTTCCAAGATCTATCTCGCGGCCGCAGACCCAGTAGGAGACCTTGGCGGGATGGATTGCATCAGAGGATATGTGAATGCGCATCCAGATGATCGAGGAAAAGGCTTCTATGCCGCTAATGATTACCAGTAGAGTAAAGCTGAGCCAGAAACCAGTGGTGTCGACCGTCACCCCTCCTCCGGTGGAAGCGAGTGCCGGAGTTGCGGAGAGGAGCAAGAGAAAAGACAAGAGCATCAGGTGGAGACAATTTAAAAAAAGCATTTCCTCCGCTACGTTGAATTCCAAGAGATAGTATATCGAAAAATACACTTCTCCCAAGAAGGTATCTTAGCGCTCGATTATGTATATTATTGAAATCTTTTGAGTCTTTTTAATGGAAATATGCAATCAAAATACACTCTATCAAACGAATCCATTAGAGCACTTGTGATTGATATTATATCCACTTTGTCGATAGAGCTGTACGAACGCTGTTACTGATAGCCTATATCAAAATGAGAATGCTCCTTTGTTACAGCCTCGTTACTCCGCACCTTGGCGGTGATAACGTTAGCTCTGCAGCTCTGTGCATGGCCGCAACGCAAAGCTTGTGTACATTTCCCTTGATAAGAGAGAGCAAATCTAGTCTTCAACATTGGAAATTATAGATTCCGGTTTATAATTTAGCCCAAATTCACCTTTCTTCAGTGAATGCGCCAGCCCAACATCACCTTCCACCAACTTCCACCTTAAGGCGGCTCTGGACTAACTCGAGGATGTGTCGGGCTCAACACAAGGCTACAAAAATCACAGATCTAAAAGCCATCAATTTCGAAAGATTAAGTGTAGAGTTTAGCCTAAATACAAAGAGAACCGGGGGGAACAGTGGACTCGGTCTGATTAACTATCTACGTGTATAATTTTGTGACCAATATACTAGATATTAAGATTGAAGTACTTTTAAACAGAATGTTACAGGAGATCAACAGTCTACGAGGTGGTACTCATCGCGACTTATTTAAAACGGAAGCTCGGTTTTAAATGGATTTTTCGAAAATTGCGAACTAGTGGACCAATGATACGAGGTATCTGGCGCAAGATATTGCTTGCAAGCTTGTGCAACCATGCATGAGTTGGCAGGAAAACACGTGATACCTACTACTTTGTAGAATTCAAGGCTTCTATCATCGGTAGCTTATTACCTACAGCATGTAGAAAGATTAGGAGCAAAAGCAGATGCCCTAAAGATTTGAACTCCATATTCCTAGGAGATCTTCCAAGATCTTGATCAACCCCATCGTAAATTAGATGACCATATTGAAGTATGCAGGTGCGTTAGGGTTCTTAAGAACCTACTGCGATCATCATAAATAAATTATATCATAAATTTTGTAATAGGGCCAGGATTCTTGTCGTGCGACCTGATCATCTACTTAATATTAATGACTTGCATTATCTGGACGTCGCTTAGTCTCGAATCTCATCAATTTGTGCTAGATAAAGTTGTGCTGCCGATGTAGGTACAAGATCAAGCCTGCTCGAACTTGAACCCACTAAACTGTTCTGGCCTTGGGAAGTCAGACAAACACAAAGTATCTTGTATAGAATCAGTCGGTCTCGATTGTGTTGGACAAACAGCGGCCTGGCCAGGCCAGGTTTGCAACCAAAATGTATGGAGAGAGCACCTGCCTGCTGATTGGATACGACCAAATTCCATGCACGATCTGATTGGACAATCCACTTTTGAATTGGTTCACCCACCCTCATTTTTTCGGGCCTGGTAATCTCAATAGGTGAGTATTAAACCAGCTCGTCCCTCCTGCTGTCTGGTAGGCAACTCACGATTATGAGCTATAATATAATACGTGGCACCATACCAACACAATCCATCCGCCATTCTTTCTCACCAATCACAAAATTCTAATAAAAATTTTGTATGGGTAGATCGCAGGTTAGGGCTACGAATCAGATGTATACCTAAATCAACCGCTAGCTTAACTTCGTTCAGCCTTGCGGAACTTGTGTTGCAGTTAGTCTATCAACCCAGAGGTCAACTACTTCCAATCTTGTAACAAATTTGCGACCTACCGGTACCATCGTGTTATCTACTAGCAGGAGTATTGAAGTATTCTTTTGACTAATACGAGGTAGTGTAAATCGTTATCAAATACTCAATATGCCTTCTATCACCGGCAGCCGAGTCAATAAGAGACGTGGGGTCAGCTCTGCCGCCTGTAGCCAACCTCTCACTCATAAATTGAATGAATATGAAAAAGAAATCAAATTCTTTCGTTTTGGATGCAGGTATGATGTAAAGCAGACTTCCGAAGCCATGGAAGCAATTTTCAATATCGGTGCTAGGTAAGTCTCTCAAATTCTGTAAGAAAAATTTATTGATATCGCATTATCTAATGGTTGTTTGTTAAAGCCAGAGAGACTACCAAAACTATCTTTCTCGGGAAGATTGTCGATATAACCTGAAACAGGAAGAGTGGGAACAACTTTCCGGGTATTTTTTGGCTTGTGAAGGATCAAACTTGCAGACTATGGTCAAGCTCAATGGGCGCCATGTTGATCCAGATACTGTCAAAAGAAACCTCATGAGACGCGGTCTTCTAACCAAGAAAATCTTTAATGCGCCACTATCGCGTAAGTAAAATCTCGTGCGCAATGGTGGTTTGTTTTCGACGTTATTAGTAATGGAATTATTGGGCAGAGATAATCATAGACCCAAAGATACCCTACTCGTCTGGTAGGGTGGAGGCTTACGCCATAATAAATAATAAGGCGATCCATCACGAAGTGCCGACATCAATTTTTAGTGCCTTGCCTTTCGACGAGTTTGCACGACTTTGGTCAGAGGCTTCTTCAGAAATTTTAAAAAAGACAGGCAATGAATTCTTCAGAATTTTCAACGGCCAGGACTTCGAAATCGCAAGTTCGCTGTGGGACGTGCCCTACTATTTGTCCAACGGTATTCTCAGCGTCGCGGAGCTAGACGATTTGTTACAAGAAATGGGCTTCGGTTTTCAGACAGGCGATCAAGCATCTCTTCTTGTCTCACAGAGAGAACAAAATCTTCGATTATTCCTGAAAGAGTTCCTATTATTAGATTCTCTCTCGGTACAACTGGCGGCTGAGAACATCATGCCGCTTTTAATTCTACGATGTGATTGGGATCTTATATCACATATAATTGCAGCGCGCGGACATTCTTTGATAAAATGGTATACTGGTCTTATTGAAATAACCCAGAATGTTTGTTTGGGATATATTTATCACACTCAGAAAGACTTGGTGCGCTTGATCGATAAATACCGCGTTAATCACGGTCACGTATTGAATTTTCTCGCTCGCGGGATTGAACAATATCAACCTTTCGCTCAAACGGAACTTGAAGCAGGCCTTCTTCTCCACCACGCCATTTGCAAATCATCGATTGAGCTAGACACTATGTTTATGCTTCTTCCACCAGAAATATCCTGGAAAGAAGCAGAGAGGGGGTTTGAGATTGTTTATGGCAAATCCATTCTCGAATACGACAAAGACAACGGGCTTGGGCTCGAAGAGCGGTTGGGTCTTGGATTTCGAAGGAATTTGCATATCCTCGTGATGGAAGCTGTACTACGCAACGACTTTCCAGGAGCGATGAAGTTGATTCGTTATTCAAACTTAAATTTGACGGATGAGCAATTAAAACTCCTCGACTGCTGTTCTTCCTCGGGCATGGAAAGGCATGACATCTTCCTAGGCGATGTTATTGGAAAGGACAACTTTGGGAGTCTGATTCTTGCGGTGGAGAAAGAAGCATCGGATCCCGATTGTCGGCGGGGAGAATTTCAGATCCGCGATCTGCTACCTATGTCCTTTGCGTTGAGAAGCCCTATGCTACGGGAATTTCTCCTGGAATTTTTCAAGATGAAATGCGCTACTTACGGGTGGAGTATAGAGTCCATCCTAACTGAGGCTTATTTCCACATGATCCACAGAGTTGAATTCAAGGGATGCTTCAAGATCCCGAAGGATCTAAAGCACACGCCAGATGATGGAGAGGCACTGGCGGAGTGGTGTATCAGAATCACTCACGCCGTGGAGAAACCGAGCACAGTATCGAGAAACGGCTTTTTGGCATCATTAGAAAGGTGCCTCCAATCCGCCATCTGGACGAATAACTTTCGTGAAGTGAAAGATTTGATTGGACTTGGTGCGAATGTTAATGAAGAAAACTCGCTAGGAGAACCTCCATTGTTTACTGCTATTTTGAGGTCCAGGAGCAGTCACCAGCGCTACCTCGGGCGCGAGAGCCGCAAACTTACCCTTACCGCGGATATTACGGCCGAGATTGAGTCATTCAAAGCTTTATTAGCGGGGGCGAATCATGCTAGTATATCTTATACCTGCAATCCATCGGAATTATTCGTTCTTACTCCTGCATTTGTGAAAGCTTTGCGAAACAAATGTCTTTCTTCTATTAGTCTCCTATGGGAAACAAAATTTGAATCTATCAATGATGAATTCGATCTTGAAGACGGCATGGAAGAGCCATTTGAGTTTGTGAACTGCGCTTCAGAAAATGCGCAGGACGCTAGGCTACCCCCGATCTTCGACCTCTACGAAAAAATCGACGATGCAGATGACCAATTTACCGCCTTTCAGAAAAATTATGGCGATCCGGACTACCTTTCGTCACTTCTTGTGACACTTATTTGGACGAATCCATCACCAATGAAGCACCAAAGATATCGAGAGACCGTCGAAAAATTAATCAAATTCTCAAATGGGTTTACTCACAATCTTGAGGCCACGGACTTTATCCTCGGGTTTGAACATGACTCGGGCCTCCAGATGCCTATTACGATATTACAGCTACTTTCACTGTACGGAGACTACTACCTTCTTGAATGCTTTGCTAATTATTGCCCGGAAAAATTCTCATTCCAAGCTCGAAAAGTCTATAGCGACACACCGTCGCCCTTGCAGTTTGCAGCTTGGCGCTCGAGTCTTCAGTGTGTGAGACTACTAATCGAAAACGGAGCAGACCCCCGCGAAAAAGCACCACAGCGTATTTTGAAATTTGGCTGGGCCAGGGCACAAATAATGGGCGGTGGTAGAACCGCGCTGTACTTCGCGGTTGAGAAGGGTTCTATTTTGATTGCCAAATATCTCGTCGAACACGGAGCCGATATCCACGCGCGTGCGATTTCGAAACCTGAAGATAGCCTCGAGGCAAGAAAACCAAGGGAGAAAGTCGAAAACATCGCAGAAAACGAGGCTCTAAGTGTTATAGAGCTAGCGGTCAAACTCGGGCGTGTGGACTTTGTGGGCCTGTTTTTGTGCGTCGATATCACTATACGAGATGCAGCATTAAGTGCAGCTTTGAAGTACCACAGGGTGGGAATTGCGAGTTGGGTTGAAAATAAATGGAAGGGAAAACGAAAAACAACAAGTTTAGAGGGTAGCACTGATGCCTTTGACAAGAGACAGCGGCACATGGAGAAAATGAAGAACATAACATTGGCATTAGATAGAATGCGTGAGTTTTACCCCGATCAAGACATCCTATCACACATTTTAACAGGTTGTGAATACTGACTCTTGAGCTTGTGAATAAGGATTCATCAAACCTCGTCCGATCCTACCGAAATCTTAGATTTCGGGCGGTTTTCTAGAGATAATAACTTTCCCCGTTCAATATACTGTATTACGACTACTATCTATCCATAATTAAGACTTTCTTCAATCTGATATTTTCTCGTTGAACATCCAAGGCGCACAATGCTCTGATTTTGGGAGCTGTGTAATGTAATTTCATGTAATTTAGTATATTATACCACTTTAACCTATAGAAAGAATGGCCCTTCAGATGCCATCCGGCAGGGCAAGAGAGCAGAATTAATCCTCCAAGATTTCAAATAATTCCATTAACGTTACAAACGTGATACAGACGGCTCTATTTACATGTGTTGTGTAAAGGATAGCTTCGGTGCCCCCAGGAATAAAGGAATAGCACCTTCGGGTATATTTCACGGAGAAATACCAAGATTATTTAAGCTTTTCCATGTTGTTCCTCAGTTGAATTCACTGTCCTTTTACACGTCTGGATTTGGTCGCGATCCGGAAGCCAAGTCTCCACCGGTCTAAGATATCCGTTGATCGCCCAGCCAGCAGCAAATCGACATGTTTGTTGCAGAACCGAGTCTTGACGTCAGTACATTTCGCAACAACTTACCCTGCAGACTACATTGCACCGCCGCACTGCGTAATGCGTTATCATGAAAACAGCCAAAGGTAGACGAAAAGAGTCTATACGCTGCAATTTTCGGGTCAAACTTCAAGTCTTCAAAATTTAGTAAAGATCTCTCAAAAATCTACTCAATTTCCATATTTATATATATATAAAGTCATTTCATTCTTTTTTGCCAATTTTGCCAATTTTGCCAATCCAGTGAAATGATCGCATAGAAAATATTCTGAATAATGAAGTTCCTACCAACTTTTTCACTTCCTTCGGAAACGCAAGCAATTCGCGAATTTCTAGCAGTACAGTCCCTCAAAACCCCCAATTAATTATGAATATCAAAATATTAACAAATAAAATAGTATATCCCCTCCGTCCACGGCGACCTCTCCAAAATCTCCGCCCCGACTCCCCTCCTCGCCCCCAAATCCGTAGTAGAATACCCCTCCACCGTCGCCCTCCACCACAATCTCTTCCTCCAACCGACATCTCAACCGTCCCCGTTAGACCGTAGTATATCAATCTTCAAAAACTACATATGCACGCTCACCACCCAAGCGGAAGGATGTCACATCGATAATACTCAAGACGGCAATATACCCACTAATACTTCAACCCAATCCCTAAAAAAACCACTAAACCCTTTCCTCGGCGAACTATTCCTCGCCAAAGCAACCTCACCTGGTAATCCATCTGCAAACGCGACAGAAATCCTCTGCGAACAAGTAGGACACCACCCGCCCACAACAGCAAGTTTCCTCTCCAACAAAACGGCGGGTATATCCGTCCAAGCCTACCTGCGCCAATCAACCTCCTTCGCACCGACAACATGCGGAATAACAATACAACAAACGGGCCACGCGTTGACGCATATAAGTAAATATAACGAATGGCATCTCGCTTCGTTTCCTACGTTGAAGGTGCGCGGGTTGCTTAGTTTTGGAGGAGGGGGGCGGTATACAGAATACTCTGGCCCGTGCGCTATCGTGTCGTCAGGCGGGTATGTTACCCGGATTATGTTTGAAGAAGAGGGCGGGAAGAAGGGGGGGATTAAAGAGCGGTTTTTGGGGTTCGGTGGTGGTGGTGGTGAGGGTAGATTGGAGAGAAGGATATCCGGTACTATATCACGGTGGAGTGAAGGTGATAGTAGCAATGGTAGCGATGGTGGGAATAGAGAGGAAAAGCCGGTGGTTAGTATTTCTGGTTCGTGGGGCGGGGATATATTTATTGTGAATAATGAGAACGGAAGGAGGGAGGTATTCAGACCGAGTGAAGTACCCACTGGGGAGATTTATACAAAACCGACAGAAGAGCAGGATATATGGGAATCGAATAAAGCGTGGCAGGCGACGAAAGATGCACTGAGAAAAGGGGACTGGAAGACCGCGACGGAAGAGAAGAGGAAGATCGAAGAATGGCAGAGGGATTTACGACGGACGGAAGAAAAGGAGGGGAAAGCGTGGAATCCCAAGTTTTTCAGTACCGTGGAGAATTGTGAGCGTTTTCAAAGTTTGGTTGGCGTGGTTGAAGCGGAACAGCGTAGGCGGATGGGCGGTGGTGCCATTTGGCGGTATCACGCCAGCGTCAGGGCAGACTCGAATTTACCAACATAGCGTGGTCACTGTAGTAAATTAAATAACAATCGATCCTATGAATTTTAGCAAGTCCAATGTTTCTCGTTTTATTCCAAATCTGCTCGTCTCTAGTCATAAATCGTTATAATCGTGAATCCTCTATCTACCCACCCGCAATAGTTCTATAACAAAAGGTCTAACCCCACAAATCAGTACTGCATCGGAAGCCCCGCTTACAGTCTATTCGATCAATTCGTCATCCGAATCAGTTTCAATCGTTTCCCAAGAATCATTTTCCGTCTCTCCGGCGTTTAAATCCTCCTCAGAGAAAATACAGCTACGAGGAAGCTCCCACGTTTGCAACATAAAGATGGCCAGGTCAAAATTAAAGGCGTTTTTAATTATCCTAGCTAATAATGCACCATCGAATGGCGGATAAAGAGAACAGGAATTAGTACACATAATCGCTCTCTAATGTTAACACGCTAGTAAGAGATAGAGGAAGAAATATCGGATCCACGAATCTCAGGAGGGGTATGATAGCCTTCCGCATCCGCCTGATCAGACTCGCATCCATCAATAACAATAGCACCATTTGAACCCTTCGCGATAAAATGGGAATTAGTAGCACGAGCTGTAGTATCAAGATGCTCGTCCGATCCGGCGTCAACTTCGACATCAACTCTAACTCCACCATCATCCCCCATCCTAGCTAATTCTTCCTCCTGCTCACGCTTGTGTTCTAAATCCCACGCTTCGACTTCGGAAAGAGACATACCGCGGTCTTCGTCGTCGTCGCTGAGGCCGACGGGGCCGAAGGATGGACTGTCGGGTGGGAAACCGTCCCAGACGTCGACGAGGCGGTCCGGGTGTTCTGCGAGCGGTCGTCCGCCGTTGGTCTGGAAGGCGCGCCAGGCTTTGATGAAGAATTCGAAGATTTGGCGGGTGTACATTGCGTCTTCGGTCGCGATATGCTTATGAAGGACCGGGTTGGACGGATCGGCGAAGGTGTTGAGGTCTACGATGTGGTAGAAGAAGCCGTAGAGGTCGCGCGGCATGGTCGGGAGGATCAGTTTGATGATTTTGTGGCTGCTCATGGTTAGCAGACGGGGAGGGAGAACGCCGTCGGGGAGGAGTCCGCGGAGGAGATCGTAGGTTATGAGGCTGCCGTCGTGGGAGAAGAGGATCTTGTGACGGAGGCGTAACGCGGCGAGGTCGGCTTTGATCTGCCAGATTGTCTTGCGTGGGATATCCTTGGACCAGAAGTATCCGCGCATGGTGTAGATGGCGTCTTGGACGCGGGCTTCGTTGTACCAGCGGCGAGACATGGCGCCCGTGTTTTGGTAGTCGGAGATGAGACAGACCCATTGGTGCATCGTGACGATTTCGCGGCCGTTGCGCGGATCGAACATGGCGAGGTTGGCTTGGTAGATCAGGTCGCCGTTGAAGTCCATGAAGCAGAACTGGACGGGAGTGCGCGAGTGTCTGATCTCGAGATAGTCCCCGATGTGCGTGAATTTGATGTCGAAGAAGATAAAGTTGTCGGTGTTTTGAACGAGAAGACAGTCGAGGAGTCCATTGTCAAGGCGGTTGTCATATGCGTGCTTCATTCGAGTTTGTATTTCCTCCCAGGGAATCTGAGGAGCACGCTCACCCGGAGAGACGAGACTCGGTGGTGGGATGGGAGGTCGTGGTGTATCGTGGTCACTTTCGACGGAGTGATCAATGCCAACTAGACTGGAGATATCCAGCGGGTTCGGATCCCCCGGGACTTGTGGGAGAGGGAGAGGAATATCCAGAATGCTGACCCCGTTCGAGCCATTCTCGATCTCGGGAGGAGTACTTGATACGACGGCTTGGAAACTGAGATCACCAAATCGGTTGCAAAGATCGTTCAGGTAGCCCGGTTGAAATCGACTGGCGAGATCGGATGTCTCGCTACCGGAGACACTTCCAGGAGAGGTGGAAAAGTCAACCGCTTCGTAATGAGCACGAGAGTTGACGAGAGCGAGTTCCGACGGTTCGCTTCCAGGAGATCCAGGCGGAGGGATGAAAAAGGGAGATGGGGATCGAAAGTCCTCACGGGTTTCGTCGAGGATCCCAAGGTCATTAAACATTGGTGGCGTCAAACGGTGGACCGAGTTAACAGCCGTTGAGCCGGAAAGCGAATCAGGCATGTTGGGCGGTTGAGACCAGTTTTAAATCAGGACACCGCTATATCGTAACCGAGTCAACAAGCAGAGAGGAGACTCCGATACAACTTCAATGACACTTAGACGGCTTGTGATAAAACTGAAAGACGCTCAAAGAAGACAATGATGAAAATATCGACGATGGGGAAGGAAGACGCAGATGGAAAGTGGATTTGTGGGAGACGCAGAGCCAGCTGGTTGAACGGGGCCGGTTTATCTAAATTGTGGAGAAGGGTTCCGAATATGCCATTGGCACGCTCAACGCCGTCAAGCGAGAGCCAAATGACATGTTCACCGCTTCAAACAGATTCCAGCGCCTTCAAGTCCCTCATCCACGAAATAAATATAATTTCCAGCTTCATAAGAGTTCAGTGGGAAATTATCTGCGCCTTTCTTGGCGGCGTGTGGTATTTTGCGTGTTGCCACCGCCGTTCTAGTCGGAGTGTGTAACGTGACGCGGGCTCTGCCAAATCAGACCATCTTCAGCTGCCCATTCGTCAACTTTCGACCCGGTGACAGTGAAAGCCTCATTGCATTAGATAATCCGGCTTCTGTCATCTCTTCAGTCTTTTACTACTCGGACGGCGGATGGTTCCGTCAGCCTTGTCGGAACATCATCCCGTCCCTGCGCGTCTTCGTATCGACGATGCTTCTCTTACCTTGTCGAAAGACCCATCGTCTATACATTTAGATGAGTATACACAATATATGTACAGTGTCAGATTTAGGTCTCAGACGATCCCTATGTAAAACATTAATATAAGCTTGTAAACCCGTACCCGTCATTGAGGACCCCAGTCAGTGATTACTGAAATCGCACATCCATCGATTTCGGTTGTAATGTCGCAAACGAAACGGTCACGATTACTTGTCTCACACAGTAAAAGGAGACTAGATTATTAATTGAAGGAACGAGGATTATCATTAGTGAGGTTATATACTCATGGTAAGGAGCCGTAAACTGCTTCCCCGGGGAACATCGACCCGGAAACAACAAGATAAACGAATACATCCAAAACAACTAGAGAATGGTCTTTAAGGAAAAAATATACACAAGACGAATATATCTAGCCATGAGAATCTTCGCATCAACCAAACAAAAAAAGGAAAGACGTTATAAAAAAAAAGGTAATTATATATATAATGAAAGACTACTTTTAACCCTTCCCCCCCAAAAAGGAGAGAGAGAAAGGGAATAAGAAAGTCCGTCTAGCAGGCATGATCTGGACATCCAACGTTGGTTCCCAACGTATTTCCCGAGATGTTGACCACCTGGAACAACGCGTTGATGACACCACCGATACCCTCGCCAGCAATGAGACCAGCTGCAATGCTGAAACAATAGATTTCGAACCCGACGGGCCACTTCTTCAGCCATACGAATGCGATCGTCGCACCGATGGACATGGCGGTGGAGTATTGTGTCTGGGGGAGGAGGAATCCGAGACCGAGCACCATCATGTTGGGCATGAACTTGGCGGCCTTCTGGTGGCCGTTGTTGTTGAGCCAGTGGCGGGCGATGACGACCATGACACCGACGATGGAGATCACGATGGCGAAGATTCCTGAGGAGGTGGGGATCGGGAAAGTTGGGTCGGTCATGGCGACGGCGACGGCGCGCCACGCGGAGACAGAGGGAGCCAAAAAGTCGCAGGTATCAGAGAGTTCGAGATCGATAATGCATGGGTATGCTGCAAAGATTTTGTCAGTAACGAAATTTGATTATATGAATTGCGAATGAAGAATATGCTTACCCTTGGTGAACAGGACGAAGATGGATGGTGCGAGCCAGATGCTGACGAAAGAGCCAACACCCTGAGCGTACCACTGGACACGAGGTGGAGTTCTCAACAAGAAACCGACCTTGAAGTCGTTGACCAAATCGGTGGACTGCGAGGCCGCACCGGCGGAGACGGCACCAGCCATCAAGTTGTACAGCTGGGCTTGTCCAATGTTGGTACCTTGTCCCTTGGTGACACCGCCCATGATGAGCTGGGAGGCCTTGGAGACGGTGGTGATCGGGGTGATATCCGTGGCACCGGTACACTGGATGGCGAGAAGGGCGAAGAACAGACCGAGCACCAGCGAGAGAATGGAGTATCCGACTGGGAACTGGAATTGAAGTCCGAGCACGACGCAGGTCAAGATGACAACACCGATACAACCGAGACCCCACATCCAGGTTGGGACTTGGTCCTCCTTGGGGGATGGGTCTTCCATGGTATCGGCGGAGATTGGCTTAGCGGCCAGCTTGGCGAGGAAGGAGTTGGACTTTCCGCGCTTCTCGAGGGTTTCGTTGATGCTCTTGGCAGCGAGAGTGGTAGCAGCGCCGAAGGCCTTGCCGATAATCTTGTAGTTAACCGCGAGTTCAGCAAAGCTGACAGCCATCATGAGAAGGACACCGGGCCAGATCATCCAGTAACGTGGAGACGGGGCGTTCTTAGGATCAGCAAGACGGAGGCCGTTGCAAGTCCACATGTCGGGGTAATTCTCCGAAGCTGGAGCGCAGAAGGCGGCATCGTAGGCAACCAGAGTTGGTCCGATGATACCCCAGGCGATGATGGAACCAGCGAGAAAAGAGTAGGCGGCATTGAGACCGACGAGCATACCGCTGCCGATAAAAGCTGGAGTCCATTCGAGATACCAGCCCCAGTTGACGAGAGCGATAGCACCGGTGCCACCCCAGGTGTAGATCCACCAGAAAACGTGCCAATCCCAGAGGATTCCGATAGCGTACTGCGAGACGACTCTGAGGATAAAGGCAAAAATGAATGCAATGGACAATCCCTTGATTCTCTTCTTGGCGCTCTCCATGCCGCCGGTGCTCAAGTGCATGCTTCGAATAGTCAGAGCAGTGGCAGATGCAGTTGGGTAGACCAGGTTGAGCTCGCGGGCGATGTGGATGATGAAGAACTTTCGCACTGTTCAACATTAGTATCTCAATCATACAAAATCCAGATAGGGAAAATACTCACGTGGGACGGCAAAGCAGAAGCCAAAGTAAGCAGATACGGCCGTGAAGGCGATCAACTTCC